>PVHT020000093.1:11356940-11448784 GCA_004024745.2 Catagonus wagneri | reverse complement strand
AACGGGAACTCCTTGTGTGACTTTTTCAAAGCAGAGACTGGTCTTTCTCTTGCTGTAGACCATGAAGTAGGAGAGAGGGCAAACAGCAGCGTAGTATGTAGTTCCAAGGGACCCTGGAGAAAATCCATTTCAGAACAACCTTTCGAGAAGACTGCTGCCCAGAGAGGCTAGTAACTTACCTCAGGTCCCGCAGATTGTTGATGCCAAGCTGGGATCAGACCTCAGCTAATTTACCACTTTCTTTGATTCCTTGTCTATTCTTCTTTCTTTACGTCATAATCTTTTTCTTCCAGCTTTTCGAGATACATTTAATATATCATAAAATAAACTCATTTAAAGTATACAGTTGAGTGTTTTTTTTTGTTTTTTTTTTTGGTCTTTTTAGGGCTGCACCTGAGGCATATGGAGGTTCCTGGGCTAGGGATCAAATCAGAGCTGTAACTGCTGGCCTACGCCACAGCCATAGCAACGTGGGATCTGAGCTGCATGCAACCTACACCACAGCTCATAGCAATGCTGAATCCTTAACCCACTGAACGAGGCCAGGGATCGAACCTGGCTCCTCAAAGATGCTAGTCAGAGTCATTTCCGCAGAGCCACGATGGGAACTCTCAGTTCAGTTGTTTTTTTAGTATTTACAGATTTGTGCCACCACCTTGCAATCTAATTTTGGAACATTTTCAGTACTCTTTCCCCCGCCTCCCCCGCCCCAAAGAAATCCTCTCCCTTTAGCTGTCACTCTACTTTCACCACTTCCTCCTGCCCCAGGTAACCACTAATTTACTTCCTGTGTCCATAGATTTGCCTTTTCCAGACATTTCATTTCAGTGGATGCACGTAATACGTGACTTTTTGTGTCTGGTATCTTTCACTTAGCATAATGTTTTCAGTATTTGTCCATGTTACAGCATGTATCAGTACTTCATAACTATTTATGGCTGAATAATATCACACTGAATGGATGTATACTACATTTTGTTGATTTGTGCATCAGTTGATGGGATTTAGGTTGTCTTCACTTTTGGGATATCAAATAATGCTGCCATAAATATTCCTGTACACATTTTTTTTTTTTTTTTTTTGCCTTTTGTCATTTTATGGCCGCACCCGCGGCATATGGAGGTTCCCAGGCTAGGGGTCTAATCGGAGCTGTAGCCACTGGCCTGCGCTGCAGCCACAGCAACGCAGGATCCGAGCCGCGTCTGCAACCTACACCACAGCTCACGGCAACGCCGGATCGTTAACCCACTGAGCAAGGGCAGGGATCGAACCCGCTACCTCATGGTTCCTAGTCGGATTCATTAACCACTGCGCCACGACGGGAACTCCCCTGTACACATTTTTGTGCAGACATATGTTTTCAGTTCTGAATCAATACAGTACCTGCCAGTGGAATTAACAGATCATACAGTCACTTAGTTTAGCATTTTGAGAAAATGCCAAACTATTTGTATAGTGACTGCATCATTTTACATTCCCACCAGCAATGTATCAAAGTTTCAGTTTCCCCACACTCTCACCAACACTTGTTATTGTCTTTTTTTTTATTATAGTGGGTTTGAATCGGTAAATCACTGTGGTTTTGATTTGCATTTTCCTAATGGTGAATGCTGTTGGACAGTTTTTCATGTAATTATTTGCAGTTTATTTTATTTTCAATTTTTTCTTCTTTTTACGGCTGCACCTCTATGGCATATGGAAGATCCCGGGCTAGGGGTTGAATTGGACCTGCAGCCGCCGGCTGTCGCCACAGCCACATCAGATCCCAGCCTCATTTCCGAAATAAGCCACGGCTTGTGGCAATGCTGGACCCTTAACCAAGGCCAGGGATCCAACCCGTGTCCTCATGGATACTAGTGGGGTTCTTAACCATCTGAGCCATAACAAGAACTCTGATTGGCCATTTATGTATCTTTAGAAAAATGCCTTTTTATATCCTCTACTATTTTAAAATTTTGTTGTTATTTTTACTGTCCTGTTATTTTCTTGTAAGAATTCTTTGTATATTTGGGATACAAGCTCCTAGTCAGCTGTATGGTTTGCCAGTATTTTCTTCCATTCTGTGGATTTTCTCTTTACCTTCTTGATGGTGTCCTTTGATGCTGTTGTTTTCTGAGAGTTCACAATTTAGACAAAACATCCTAAGGACCTTTCATATACCTTCTTTGTTTCTCATTGCCTGATGTCAGCTAAATTTTGAAGTTTTTGTGTATCCTGTTGTAATTCAGTTTTTGCATATTCCCTGAGGCAAGGCGCTTATAATGTCGAGATTATCGAAGTATCATTGAAGAGCAGAGACAGAACTGTCTAGTTTCCATCTAATAGGCTCAACCATATGAAATACTGGTTAGGTCCTGTGTTCCCCTAGATCTTAAGTGTTTCTGGTGCTTTCTTGGTCATATACTTTGGGTAGTGGGTTTCTAGTGAAGAGGAAATAGCCTCCGCTTATTTCTTATGAAAGGCTTTTAAAGAGTATGTAAAATTTGTCTGTTTTATTTGCTATCATAGCTGTAAGAATCTTACGAAACATATTGTACAAAATCTTCTAATTGGAAAGACCAGATGTTTCAAATCAAGTCACCAGGTATTTAGAAAGCTCCAGCCGTGTTCTCAGCACTGTTCTTTGCTTCTCTCTCCAATTGCTGGCACTTGAATTTGAATGACATGTTTTACAAAAAATATGGTTTTAAAATTTTCATGCGTCGTAAGTTCCCTTTTTTCATAAGTCATGGAAAAATGAATGTGACTACAAATGATTTTCTTTCTGTAATAAGTGATTTTTAAAAACGTTTAGTTATCAGAGTGGGAACGTTTTGAAGGCATTTTCCTCTCTGAACTCCCTTCCTTACAGCCTCTCCTCCCCCTCTACGCAATGTCAGATTTTGGTGGTAGGACATCGTTTTAAAGAATTTGTACTTAATGGCTCAGTCCCCACTGAGCAGTAAGCAGCTCCTTGAGTTTATTCTAACTTTTGGCAGGTGTGGAAATATCTAGGTCATCAGCGACCTCTTGGTTAAATTACTCCTGAAGTGCAGTAATTGGTCTTTTCCACAGTGCTTAGGTAGCTCCAAGGAGACACCGAACAGCTGGCAGAACTTTGCCCAAGAAGTTCTAGTTTCAGCTTTGTTTTCCTGAGTATTTTCATACTTTTGTTTTAAAGAAGTCACTTGTTTTATCTCCTTCTTCTCTTTATTGATTTTAGTTTCTGATGAAGAATTGAAAAGAAGAGTGGCTGAGGAGCTGGCATTGGAGCAGGCCAGGAAGGAATCTGAAAATCAGAAACGGTGAGTTTCATGATGTTTGAGACACATTTTGGTGGGCTTGTCATCATTACAAATATTTTTGGATAAGAACGATTGTAATAGGACTCATTCATTGTGTTTGGCTGAACTTCAGAATGTGCTGAACATACATGAACACGGCTGGTTTTGGTTTTGGGTAGTGCTTGTTCAAGCCCGAAATTACCCCCTTCCCAAACTCAACTGTAACCATTTTTTCTCTTGAAAAGTTGTTCTTAGTTGGATGAATAACTGAGCCCTGTTTGCTCAGTGTGTGAAAGGTAGTTCTTGAGGATTCTCCAGGCATTTCTCAGGCTAGTTTCTTTTAATGAATGTATTTATGATTGAAAATTATCTACTAAGGATATTAAAATTAACAGTATTGTAGTTAATAATGAATATCATATGTTATACACAGTGCCCATGTTGATAAGTAACACCATTTAGTATAAAATGCTCACTTAAAAAAAAGTCAGACATTACAGACATTTGTAAGACTGAAAAAAAACAGAAGCCTCCATAATTTCATCCTGCAGAGATAACCACTCTTGAGCATTTTATTTCTCTAGATTTTTCCTATGTATCTACTTCTTTTTTTTTTTTTTTTGTCTTTTTAAGGCTGCACCCATGGCACATGGAGGTTCCCAGGCTAAGGGTGGAATTGGAGCTATGGATGCCGGCCTACTCCACAGCCATGGCAACTAGGGATCTGAGTTGAGGCTGCTCATGGCACACGGCTCATGACAGTGCCAGATCCTTAACCCACGAGCGAGGCCAGGGATAGAACTTGCATTCTAATGGATACTAGTCAGATTCGTTTCCACTGAGCCACGATGGGAACTCCAGTCCATGTACCTACTTGTATATTATTATTGTCGTTATTACTGCTTCTACTAACATTGCAGCTGAAAGAATGCTCATTGAAATGTTTGTGCAGTGGAAAACTAGAAGCAATCCAAATGCCCATCATGGGGGACTGGATGGATATTCAATTATGGTACTCGCCCTCAACGGAATGTTAGATAGTCAAGTGCATCCTTATGTGCTGATTCAGAAAGATCTTGGAGAGCTATAAACTGAACAAACAACATTCAAACACCATAGATTATTCTTTGGGGGGTAAAAGTACTGCCTTTTAAAGACTTAAAGTATATGCTTATTTATAAAAATCTGTGAATTCATTTGAATCCAATCTGTGCTGTAGCACAAAGCTTTAATCATTATATGATCATGTGAATATCTTTCACAGGCACAGTGACTAACACCAGTGTGTGTGTGTGTGTGTGTGTGTGTGTGTGTGTTGTTTGTTTGGGACTGCTTAACTAGTTTGCTTGAGAGAGCTAAGTGTAAAGAATCCTTGAGTTGGATTCTATTCTTCATTGGCTATAGGACTGTCAGCATATAGTTTAACCTATTTGGGCCTTAAATATTTCATCTCTAAAGTGAGAGGTTTTGTAATGTTCTGTAATATTTTTTCTGTGTTGCTGAAGTGATAAGCTAGGTCCAATTTGCCTGAAACATTGGGAACAGGCCATGAGTTTTAGGTTAAGACCGCAATTTTCTAAGGGAATAAAAGAAGGCTCATGGCTTAGAGTTTTATTTATTTAAAAAAAAATTGTGTTGATTTTACAATTAAACATTTCTATTTATTTAAAATTAAAAAATTTATTAAAGTATATTTGATTTACAATGTTATACCAGTTTCTGCTATACAGCAAAGTGACCCAGCCATACACATGTATATATTCCCTTTCTTATATTATCTTCCATCATGGTCTGTCCCAAGACACTGGATGTAGTTCCCTGTACTATACAGCAGGATCTCATTGCTCATCCATTGTAAATGTAATAGTTTGCATCTACTAAGCCCAAACTCCCAGTTCATCCCACTCCCTCTACCCTCCCACTTGGCAACCACAGTTCTCTTCTCTATGTCTGTGAGTCTGTTTCTATTTTGTAGATAGGTTCATCTGTGTCATATTTTAGATTCCACATATAAGTGGTATCTTATGGTATTTGCCTTTCTCTTTCTGACTTACTTACTGTGAGAATCTCTAGTTGCATCCATGTTGCTCTCAGTGGCATTGTTTCATTCTCTATGGCTTAGTATTCCATTGTATATATGTAGCATATCTTAATCCATTCATCTGTTGATGGACATTTAGGTTGTTTCATTATCTTGGTATTGTGAATGGTGCTGCAAAGAACATAGGGGCGCATGTATCTTTTTGAATGAGAGTTTTGTCCAAATATATGCCCTGGAGTGGGATTGCTGGATTGTATGGTAGTTCTATATTTAGTGTTCTGAGGAACCTCCATACTGTTTTCCATAGCGGTTGTACCAATTTATATTCCCACCAACAGTGAAGAAGGGTTCCCTTTTCTCCACACCCTCTCTGGCATTTGTTATTTGTAGACTTATTAATGATGACCATTCTGACTGGTGTGAGGTGGTACCTCATTATAGTTTTGATTTGCATTTCTCTAATAATTAGTGATGTTGAGTATATTTTCATGTGCCTATTGGTCATCTGTATGTCTTTGGAAAAATGTCTATTTAGTTCTTCTGCCCATTTTTCAATTGGGTTGTTTGTTTTTTTGCTGTTGAGTTGTATGAGTTCTCTGTATACTTTGGAGATTAAGCCCTTGTTGGTTACATCGTTGGCAACTACTTTCTACCATTCTGTAGGTTGTCTTTTTGTTTTCTTGTGTAAAAGCTTGTGAGTTCAGTTAGTTCCCATTTATTTATTTTTGTTTTTATTTCTGTTGCCTTGGAAGACTGACCTAAGAAAACATTTATATGGTTGATGTCGAGAATATTTTGCCTGTGTTCTCTTCTAGGAGTTTTATGGTGTCACGTCTTATGTTTAAGTCTTTAAGAGCTCATGGCTTAGGGTTTTAAAAATCAAGATGTAATTAGTACTGCTAAAAGGGTCTACGCATATTTCAATAGTTTCCCACACAGCACTTTATAACTGTTTAATTGGGTTAGGTTGATGGAGTATATAATTAGATAGTAAAGTTTAAATAGTCAAAAAAATTCAGACCATTTTCATTAAGAAGCGAAGAAAATCAGTATGTTATGGTAGAATTCTTGTCTTTGAAATTTTATTATTTTTAATTGAATTTTATTTTAATAAGGATTCTTTTCGTTAGACTCTCCTGTTTACTTGGCTTATTATGTTTCACTTAGGATTTTTTGTCTTCCTTTCTCCCCCTATGAAACAGGCTTTTGTTACAGTAATTTTCACTGTGGTGGGATTTTTTTCCCCCTCCTTTGTTACTCAGCTCCCATGAGTTCTCTCCTGTTCTGTGAAAGCTAAAGGGCAGATGAAATGAATAAAGGGTGCCAATGAGAGCCAATTTCATATCTCATGTGAACTGGCGTTGGCAGCCCAGCTGTAACCTGGGACAAATGATTATTGATAAAGAATTTATTTTCTGTCACTTTTAAGGAGAGCAGAGGGTGGTACAGCCTTTCTTCATTGTTTTTTCTTTTTTAAAAAATGTTTTATTTGAAGCCTTCTTCATGAAAACTTCCTGCTGTCAAATCTTGGCTAAAAGTGCGTGTTTATCTGTATGATAGTTCTTAGAAGAATCAATAGCTATTTTTCTATTTTTCTTTTTTCAACCAGAGAAGAAACTTTAGAAAAAAGCATCATGAAAGTTTTCTGTGCAGTCTTTTATTTTTTATTTTTTAATTAATTTTTTTACTTTTTAGGACCGCACCAGAGGCATATAGAGGTTCCCAAGCTAGGGGTCGAATTGGAGCTATAGCTGCTGGCCTATACCACAGCAGTGCGAGATCTGAGCTGCGTCCGACCTACGCCACAGCTCATGGCAACACCAGATCCTTAACCCACTGAGTGAGGCCAGTGATCTAAACTGCAACATCATAGTTCCTAGTCGGATTTGTTTCCCCTGCGCCACGATGGGAACTCCTGTGCAATCTTTTAAAAGCAACTTTTTGGAGAAACAAAGCATTCATAGAAGACTATCTGTTGCCTTAATTGAATCAAGCCTTGTAAACAGTTATAAAATGGTCCCTTGTGCTATTGTACTGTCACTTGTACATGCCCTACTTACAGGTCTTCTCTTTTCACCCTAAATGTGCACATAATTATAGGTTAGTTCTTAAGCACTTAAGATTGGGGCCTAGGCTCATGTAAGGAATCCAGCTTGTGCAGAAAGGACTTTGGAATTCATTTTGGTTGTGATGTTTTTCTTTATAGAATATTTATCATTTTTAACCTTTTTATTGACTTATTTTTAAAGCACATTCGGAAATAGAGAAGAATCCAGTGAATCTCCATGGCCTATCACACTGTTTCAGCAATTCTTATTTCATCTATACCCCACTCATTCTACCTATATGGTGAGTGGTCAGAAGCACTAGCATTTTTAATAGGTTAGTGAATTTCATGGCAGGTAAATATTCTGAAATAACTTCTGTCAGGCTAGGTAAATTGCTTTTTTGGTTGGCAGACTGGAACTTAACTCTGGCTAACTTGGAGAGCAAGGAAATTTTTAGAAGCATAGATAGCTCAGACAGAATCAAAAGGAAGACAAGAGAACCACTAGGTGGGGAAGAACTGAATACTGTTAAAACTGTACGCAGCGGGGAAGAAAGTAATCCCCAGGATGACTGTTCCGTGGTAAAGGGGAGGGGATGGTAGGTGGCTGCATTTCGTCACATTGAGGATGCCATCTGTTTTAAGAAGCATTGTATTTGATGGACCACTAAGAAAATTGCTGCAAGTAGTAACAGAATAGTTTACCTCTTAGAATTTTCTTATTGAAAGAGCTCATTAGGATTGACTTTGAGTTTTTAAAAACTTATCACTTGTATGTGCATAGAAAGGAAACTGTTTTAAGTAAAATGAATAGGTTAAGGCACTGATGTCAACTGGGGGAGATTTTGGTTTCCAGGGGACATACAGCAATATCTGGAGACATTTTTGGCTGTCCCAACTTGTTAGGTGTTTCTGGCATCTAGTGGGTAGAGGCCGGGGGTGCTGCTAAACATTCTGTAATGCACTGGGTAGCGCCCCCCGCACCCCCACCCCACAAAGAATTATCTGGGCCAAAATGTCATTGGTGCTGATAGTGAGAAACCAGGGTTAAGGGATTCTCGAAACCTATTGTTACTAGTCTTAAATTGATTTTTCTAAACTGCCCTGTAACTCAGGGTCTTGATATCTGTGTTTTTCCACATAGTATTATATTCTGTGCCATCAGAACTTTGGCAACACAACATTCCTTGAAAGATTGCTCTGGTGCTGTTCCTGGGACTTATCCAGACTTTTGACACAAGTTTTGCAAATGTTGACGCTTATGCACAAGCTATGACAACTATGCATCCCTGCTGCCTGGCAGATACCAAGAGTGAGATGGTTTCAGGTATGTGGAAATGAGGACAAACAGGGTCCTAGAACTGTATTTCGTCAGTACTGTCTGTGTACACACTAGACCATAACCTCTGTTAGGCTGGAAGTGATTTCTTGAGTGTCAGCCTCCTCTCCCACCTAATGCAGAACGCCTTTTACAGTATCTCCGACTGGTCGTGTCACACACATTTTGAATCCATTCATAAATCATTTAAACTGAAGACATTTCATTAGGTCATTTAAAATTTACCTGAACTCCTTCGTTTCTGCTTCCTAAATCAAATATGCAGATATGACCCAATTAAAAGTTACTCCCGAGGAGGCAGTTTCTATTAGGGCCACAGTGATGATGCAGCTAATTGTAAGCACTGACTGTAACATGTGATATTCCTCTTTATAAAAAACATTTAACATTGGAATCTCAGCTCCATTTTTCTCAGATCTGATTCTTTTTTATGAGAATCTTGAGTGTTTGAGTTCCCCGCCCAAATACTGTCATAATGTTACTATTCACACGAAAATTGTTGGGTCTAGTTTGGAATCATAGTTTTGCTTATCACAGCATCTAATGAATGGAATCTTTGTTTGGTGTATTGGGAGTGAAGAGCAAATGAAATGCCCATATTGGCAGTCTGTTTTTCCTCTGATACTCTGTTGTTGGTGCATTTGGATTATAGCTGACCATAATGTGTTGTAACTCTAGCAGGCCAATATGGCATGGAGGTAATAAGCTAAAGTTTGAATATAGACTTTTAAAATGTGATTTACCCCTCTCCTGTGCCATGTCTCCAAAAGTCAGTCTCTGACAGCAAGAAAAATGTGACTACTTTTGACCTCTGACCTTTGGCATTTGAATTTCACCTTTATACCCATAAAGGCAAGTGAATGTGTGTCCGTTTTAATAACCTTTTTCAAGAAACCAAGAAGAAAGGGAACAGCTGCTAGATGTTGTAATGAGCTGTACTTCAACCAAGATTACCTGCTTGCTGTTTTTAGATGAACATTTTTTGAGATTTTACCCAATTTTTAATTACTTGGAAAATTACATTAGATTTGTTAGACTCAGAGGAATGAATTTGGTTTAATACGTTTTTTTTTAAATACGTGGCTTAAAAAATTAGTCATAAATTTTATCAGCTGTGTGGACAAGTTAGGGTACAGTACAGTCCATTTATTTTTACATTTATCGCATCAATGAGGGCTTATCAAAAGCATAAGACTTGTTTGTCCTTTTTTGTTTCCCAAAGTAGGGTGAAATTTGTAGGGATGGCACTTCCTGTTTGTCTATTATATGTAATCATATATTTTAATTTTATTATTAGATATTACCTGCCTTTGGAGGAAAGAGCTGAAAAAGGTAGGAAGAAAATAATCTAATAGAGAAAACAATGTTTTGGGAGTTAGGATAACATTGAAAATATGCAATGTAAGAAATCATCTACGTGGAGTGGTATCTTTCACATAGTAAACGCTCACAAATATTTGTTCAGTTGTTTTTGTTTTTTTTTTTTTGTCTTATTTTTGCCTTTATCTAGAGCCGCACCTGTGGCATATGGAGGTTCCCAGGCTAGGGGTCTAACAGGAGCTGTAGCTGCCGGCCTTCGCCACAGCCACAGCAACGCGGGATCCGAGCCGCGTCTGCAACCTACACCACAGCTCACGGCAACGCCGGATCCTTAAACCACTGAGCAAGGCCAGGGATCGAACCCACAACCTCATGGTTCTTAGTGGGATTCGTTAACCACTGAGCCACGAAGGGAACTCCCAAATATTTGTTCAGTTGAATGAGTGAATGAATCATTAGGACTGGAAAATCTTGACAGTCTCCTAGGAATGGCAGTCTACTCTCTCTGTACATTCTACGTTATGTTAAAAACAAAAATATTATGCTTTTAAAAATCAGGCATTAACCAGGGACTGTAGATACTAGATATTTGTCTTCTTTGTTCTAAATCAGTGTAGTGTTAAACACTGTTTTTCAGTCATAGACACAGATTACACAGTTGTTATGAAATTATGTGCCTTCAACCTGCATGTACTCTCTAGGTATATAGTAATTAAAAAAGATGTATAGGGAATAGGTTTCATTGATTACTAATGTTTATCAGTGGCTTTTATCATAAAAATGTAGTTTTGTGGGTTTTTTTTTGGTTTGTTTTTTGTTTTTTTTTCCCCTGGCTGTGCCTGTGGCATGTGGAAGTTCCTGGGCCAGGGATCAAACCCCCATCACAGTAGCAACCTGAGCTGCTGCGCTGACACTAGATCCTTAACCCATTGTGCCCAGAAATGTAGCTTTTTTTTTTTTTAAATCCTTTTTGACTGCATCCGTGACATATGCAAGTCCCCTGGGCCAGAGGTTGAATCTGAGCCACAGTTGCGACCTATGCCACAGCTGCAGCAATGCCAGATCCTTAACCCACTGTGCCCAGCCAGGGATCGAACCTCTGCCACCACAGAGACAACATCGGATCGTTAACCCACTGCACCACAGTGGGAACTCCAAATATGTAGTTTTTAAGTGATGTTAAAAGATCACTTTGCAGTCAGTATTTTCTTATGGCACTCACTGCTCTCACCGTCAGTGAATCTCCCTTACATGCAAAGAAAGTGATCGTAGAAGTTTGAATTATAACTCTTGGTGGCACACACCTGATGTCCTGGTGTAACCGCTACCACCCTGCTGTGATATGAGCGTAGTTGCCAGTGTCTGGCTCCAATAGCGGTGGGGGACTGTTGGTTGACATTATCTGCAAAATATTTCTGTATGTGCTCTGACATTTAAGAGACCCTTCTGTAGTACAAAAATCCCAGTATATTAGATTAATTTTCTTATTAACCTCATTGAAGCATTTTAAAAAAATGCATATTGTGATGCTGTGGTTTTATTCCTATACTTTTCTATTCCATTCTGCTTCAAAGTAAAGACCTAACTCATTCTGAATGTAATAGAAGATCACATCCTTGCCACTGATGCTTTTCACTGGAAGATGATTGGAAGTACTGTGTATTTTTCTAAGTATTGGATTCTTCTACCATCTGCTACTTTCATCTCTTTTCTTCAAGTGGCACTTTAATTTTTTTATTTTTAATAGAGACAACTGCTTTCTATAACCAGCAATTACAGGAGGTTGGATTATTCAGTCTGTGTTTTATTCACATCTCTTCACTTCTTTTTCCAAATCCAGTTTTCTTTTCTATTGATATTATGCTGTTGGAGACTCCTACTCTGAATTCTTTTTGAGAAACTATTGTTACATGGTAGGAATATTAAAATTGGAAAACCAGAGTCAATCAAGCATGCCATAGAAATCTGTAACTTTTTTTTTTATTTATTGGTGTAAAGCAGCCATGATGTTCAACCACTTCTTGTTCAAATGTTTCTTTTGACAGTAATTACAGTGTTTTCTCTCATGAAGCAAGTGTTTGGAGTAATTTGTGCCAGAGTGTGTTTCTGCATTTGAAAGTTTCTAGGAAATAGTTTCTGAGTGTCCTGTAGTTGGAGTGGTTCTTGTTGAAGTTTCTCCATTACCCAGAATAATCTCAGGGGGAGCAGGGGTTGCAGTGTACTCTGTAAATCATTTATTATTCTTCATATAAACTATTAATGTTTCTTGTCAGTGTTATTGGGCTTTTATAAAAACAGATGACTCGTGTAGCCATATGTAATTGGCTTTCAGTCAGCGCTGGAAGCAGGGCTTGAGCCGGGCTGGCCCGCGGCCCTGCCCTCTGTTGCTGAAGGTAATGGAATCACCTTGCCTCTAATCACCCTGTAACGTGTATTCCAAGGAGCCTCGACATGGAACTCGGATGCCAAGCTGACTCAAGTGCGTCTGGTCATAGCTGGGACTAGGGATGTGGAGTTCTGCCAGCCCTTCCCTCTGCTTTTTCCCTTCCCAGAAACCTGGGAATCATCCTTACAGGCCCTGATGCTATTTAGGACTTAGACTGACAAACATCAGGATAATTTTCTTTCAGATCAGAACACTTTGTGTATGAGAAGTATACTTTTCTTTTCCAAACAGCATTTGCTGGATAGACTCGATTCTATTTCCGTTTTAGAAGGTGAGTGGGCAGTGGCCCAATGTCCATTTCCTTGAGTCTAAAAGTCTGGACAGTGGTCCGTGTGGGCTGGGCCTTACCCTGGCTGAGCCCTCAGTCCTGGGCCTTCAGGAAGCCATCTGTTGACCCTGCTGGGACTGAATGCTATGTGAGCAGTGTTGCCGGATGAGAGCCTTCAGGGCGGGTCACTCTGTGCCCCTGGAGAAATGCATGAGGTTCTCCCTTTCCTCTCCTGACCTCAGCAGCTTTGCCACTAAAGCCTCAAGCTGAAAGGGAGTGCAGGCAACATAGTTGTAAGGAGATGTAAATTGTATTTCAGCATTATAGTATTTTTAAACATTGGCACATTTTCATGTTTAAGTAATAGTCCCCCGCCCCCTTCCCTTTTCCTGGTTAGAGAAAACTGTTAAAAAAGAAAGTAGCTCATTGTAAGATTTTGATAAATATTTTATTGAGAGAACCCCTACTCTTTTGCATCCCATTCTTATCAGAGCAGATATTATTTGTCTTTGATGAAAACTTGTCTCACAGTTTATAGATACACATACATAGTATACATACACTGGGGTCACATTATGTTATCAAAACCATTTCAGATTCAGGACCTATGTGCGCAAGTGAAATGAAAATAGTAAAAAAAAAAAAAAAAAAAAGGTTGTATTTTTGTATTTACTGTATTTATTTTATATATTTTAACTCATTCCATGCTCACGACACCTTTTGTTACTCCGCTTTATAAATGAGGAAACTGAGAGAGAAGGAACAGTGCCAAGGTCATTTCTCTGGTAAGTGGCAGGTTTGGGATTTGAACCCAAGTCTCTGTCAAGTTCAAACACTAAACCATTCTGTAGTAACTACCTTTCCATGTGTACAGGGAATACTCTATTTTTATTTTTATTTTCATTTTTTTTTTTGGTCTCTTTAGGGCTGCACCCGCAGCATATGGAGGTTCCCAGACTAGGGGTCGAATCAGAGCTGTAGCCGCTGGCCTACACCACAGCCACGGCAGTGCCAGATCTGAGCCGTGTCTGCGACCAACACCACAGCTCACGGCAACGCCAGATCCTTAACCCACTGAGCGAGGCCAGGAATTGATCCCGCAACCTCGTAGTTCCTAGTCAGATTCGTTTCTGCTGCGCCACAGTGGGAACTCCAGGGAATACTCTTCAAGTGTGGGAAGGAGTAACAAGCATTTACTTAGGCTTTCACCTCTAAACCATTAGTAAATAAAAGAGCTCTTGGAAATGACCTCTGTTGTGTGCTGCTGGTTATTAGATCTGTGCAGCTGCTCTGGATACAATATTTTTAAAACTTCCTTTATCATAGGACCAAAATCTTTTGAGAGTTTGTGTTTAAAGTTAATATTCTTTATTCACGTAGGCTATAACTTACAATTAAATACTTGTTTGTGTGCACTTTTTCAGTGATGGTGGCAGTTAGAATTTCTTGTTAGCTTTAGAGGGAGACATTTTTCTTAATGGCACAGCAGGGCCGGGTCGTGTGGAAGCAGATGATGTCTTGCCTTGTGAACTTAAGAACTGAGTGGCTGCTTCCAGCCAGCGAGGCACGTGTGCCTGGTAGCCTTCTACAGAGTTCAGTGGAGCAACGGGGCCTTTTCCCAGTAGAGGCATGGTGCTTGCTTTAATAGATGATCATGAAGTGAAAATCATTTTGCCTTTCTCCTGTATTCGTCCTTAGCCTTTTTTATTTATTTATTTTTTTCTGCCTTTTTGTCATTTTAGGGCCGCACCTGCGGCATGTCTAGGTTCCCAGGCTAGGGTTCTAATCGGAGCTATAGCTGCCAGCCTACACTGCAGCTACACCAATGCAGGATCTGAGCCATGTCTGTGACCTGCACCACAGCTCACAGCAACGCCGGATCATTAACCCACTGAGCAAGGCCAGGGATCGAACCCGCAATCTCATGGTTCCTAGTGGGATTCGTTAACCACTGTGCCACAACGGGAACTCCATCCTTAGCCTTTTTTAAAAAAGAATTTTATTCTCTGTCTTACTTAGTATTCATTGTGTTTGACGTTTTTGGTTTTGGTTTGCAGTATATATTTGCTTTTTGTGTGATGGCATATTTTGGTAAGCCATCACATTTCGTCTTCAAACTTTTAAATCAATTAAAAATCTAGCTCCTGGGATAGTCTGCCTTTGGAACTCAAATTTGGAATTTCTCCACTGAATAATGTGCAGCTAACATAAGAGCACTTTATTAGTTGTATACTACTTACAGTTGCTTCCTTATGCATACACTGTGTAGCTCCTTTAGGCTGGTGTGGAAAAATTTTTAGGTTATTCCATTAAAATTATTTTTGTGTGATTTTAGGCACTAGGTATAAAGTATAAAAATAGAGGTTAACCGTGTAAATTGTCACTTAATCATTTAAATTTGAGTTTCTTCACAGTGTCTTAGAACAGACCTCTTAAATTCTTCATTTCCTGGTGTCATTTTGTGAATGATGAGTATAGTAAAAGAAAAACCTCTTACAAATCTGTAGATACAGTTTTGCTTTCCCTATAAGTTGTTGGATTAAACCAAAACAAATCAAAACAAAACCCAAAACAGTCAGTTGAAACCACTAATTTAAAATGGGAAATGTCTATTTTACCCTGCAGTTTCTACAATTTTTATTACTGCTACAGAACATAGTAGTAGTGGGTTTGACTTATTAAAAAGTCATTCTTAAACCACTGAAAGTATGGATAATGTTGATTTGTTAGAAGTTTACAAAGGAAATAGGAGTTCCCATCATGCTCAGTGGTTAATGAACCTGACTAGCATCTGTGAGGACAGAGGTTCGATCCCTGGCCTTGCTCATTGGGTTAAGGATCCGGCATTGCTGTGATCTGTGGTGTAGGTCGCAGATGCGGCTCAGATCCCGTGTTGCTGTGGCTGTGGTATAGGGCAGTGGCTATGGCTCTGATTCGACCCCTAGTCTGGTAACATTCATATGCCGCGGGTGCAGCCCTAAAAAGACTAAAAAAAAAAAAAGTTACGAAGGAAATATGTATCTGTTGAAGAAATTCAGATAATACATAAGCGTAGAAAGTTAGCCATCTTTCCTCCTCCCCTCTGTTCTTCTGCTCTTCCTCCCGTAAAATCATTCACACATTTTACCCTGGGAGAAATATATTCTTAACAGTGTCTAATATAGTTTGTTTTTTAAACAAAATGAGATTTAAATAATAATGTTATTTAACTTCCTTTTTCCCCCTCACTCAGTCATGTATTGTGGTCCTCTTTCTGTGTGCAGTATATTCAGCTGTTGAGTAGACTTAAAAATCTGATGATGTACACCATTTAAGAAGACTGTACCTCAGAAAAGTAATGTTAACAGTAGTAACATATACTAGTAAGTAATAATAAGTAGTAGTAATAGCTCTCAGTTTTCAAACCCTTCCTTTGTCCAAGCACTTTGCACATAATGGTCATTCAGTCCTCATGGCAACCCCGTGAAGCAGGAGCTGACTTGCTGGTCCCCTACCTTCATAGATGAGGATTCATACTTGCCTACAGGCACGTATCCAGAAAATTGAGGAGCTGGGATTTGAACCCAGTAGTCTGGAATCTGAGGCCACTGTCATCATCACTCTGCTAGGCTAAATTGTTTTCTGTTGCACCAGTGATGTTACCTGTTATGTGTTAGTCTGAATGTTCTGTCTGAGACTCTTTTGATGCAGTTTACTCAAGATTTACGTTTTTCAGGCTTCAATACAATCAATTTTGCCTTGATTGTGGAACTCATTAACTAAGGAATTTTGTTTTGAAAAGGAGTCAAAATGAAGAACTTAGGGGATATTATATATTTTTAATTCACATGACTATATTTTGAAATAAAATTGTCAAAATACTGTCAAATAGTGGGTGAAAAATAATATTTCTGTAGATTCTGTTGAAATGTAGATTCTGTAAAATGTTGAAAATTGTGTATTTCTTTGTGACTATACCTGTCAGCTGTACAATTCAGTTTTTATAGACTTAGAGAAAAGGAGCCCAGACTATTGTCCAAGTGAGTTTCTGTAACTTGTTTTTATAGGCCCAAGTAGATTTGACTTGGAAAGCACTTTCCTCAAACTCCTGAAAACTTGAATGTTAGTCTAACAAATTGAGGGTAACATCGGAATTTTGATCATTGACTGCTTTTGTGTCCTCCTTCTTGCCTCTATGTCTCTGCTTTTAAGATATATTGCAGATTCACTACTCTCACCACTCCCATCTTTCTTAGTCTGGGCCATTGGTTCTCAGTTGAGGGAGATTTTTGTCCCCCTCCCCCACCAACTCTTGACTCATGGGCCATTTGGCCACATCTGCAGACCTTTAAGGGCACAACCTGGAGGTGCTGTTGGCATCTAGTGGGTATAGGTCAGGGATGCTATTAACATCCTGCAACACTTAGGACAACCCTCTACAACAAAGAATTGTTTGATCCAAGTGTCAGTAGTGCTGAAGTTGAGAAACCCTGGTCTAAGCATTGTCATTTCTCCCTTGGATTATTACAAAGGCTTCATGCGGGGAGCCAGTCCTGTCTCCCAGATCCTACTCTCTCCACAGAGCAGTGTTAGTTTGCTTTAAAAAATACCGTTGGAACCACGGCAGTTTTTTTACTTATAATTCTTTAATGGCTTTTCAGCAGACTTAGTATAAAATCGAGATCTTTGGCCTGATCTACTGATCTTTTGCTGCCCTTTGTATTTCTACACTCAGGTCTCATCTCTTACCACCCTCCCTTTGAACAATTCAGCTATAGCAGCTGCCAGACCTGCTTGTGCCTGTGTACAGCTCTTACCTGGAACGCTGTATTCCATATTTTGCATGGCTGGCTCCCTCTGAATATTTAGGGTTCTTCTCAACCCCACAGAGAGGCCTTCCCCGATTGCTTTATCTAATTATTCCCTTCCTGTCTTCTCACTCTAGCTGTCCTTTCTCTGTTTCATTTCTTCGTAGCACTTCATCTGTTAATTGACTGTCTCCTCCAATAAAATATAAAGGTCTGTGAGGGCAGAGCTCATTGTCCTGTGATAAGAGTCAACGAGAATGCGTCACTAAATTACAGCCATATTTTATAGTTGTGGTCAGTAGATTAAAATGGGATAGAATTGGTCCAAAAGGACGAAGAGGGAGGAACATCATCATATGACTGCATCTTCTACCACTGAATGGTTGCCTGCTGTTTACAAGGCACTGTGCTGGTGTATTTGTATGCATTAGCCCAGACTTGCCAGGAGCCTTCTGATGAGGCCTGCCATAGCCTCTGGTACTCCCCTCACATTGCCCCAGGATCCAAAGCTGAGAGAACCCCCCCCTCCACCTTCAAGCTGAGGACTAAAGGGTGTGGTAGCACAGCTCACCGTGGGTTTATTTTACAGTCAGAATGTAGCTGGGAAAGGCTAAATCTTTGCCCACGACAGTGTTACAGACAAAAGCCAGCCTCAGGATTTAGGCCCAGTTCTCTTACTCCAAATCCAAGCCTCCTTGCCAGCACTTCCTTAGGGAACAACCGCAGTTCATGTCTTCCCTTCCAGGAGGCTTAGTTGGCTTCCATTTTTTAATATGAGGACTGATATTTTTAACACAATAGGCAACAATTTCTTTGGTTTCAGGTGACTTAGGCAAAAATAATCTGCTTTCCCCTCCTGTTCTGAGAGAGTTGCTTAGTTAACATTGTCTAAAGGTGAAAAGCTGACATGAGAATATAGTTTGGGCTTTGGACTATTTTCATTGGCAACCAAAAATGTACTCAAAATTTGTAGCTACGAACATGTAAGATACAAACTGTGTCATGCATTCATATTGATAAGAGACTGACCCAGAATGTGGTTTATCTGACTTTGAGCCTTGAAAGTTGGAACAGAAGTCAGGAAGCCTGTGGCTCTGTCCTTGTACCTCTGATTATTTCCCCTGAACCCTGTGAGAAGCATCTGGTTTTCCTTTAAACATTTGGTGCTTTAAGTTCAGGATGAGCCCATCAGGATGGATTTGTATCTTGAAAATTTGCATCTATTAGGCGTGGTGAGGGATTCTGGTCGAAACCCGAGGGACCATCCTGTCCCTTATTCCGCTCCCCTCAGCCTTCCTGCCTCCCAGGCATCATTGCCCACTCAAGACACCAGGAGAGGCAGAAGCCCACGGTGGCCTGTGCTGGAAGACTGTTCTGAGTTTCAGTGTTCCTACACATTTTGTGAGTTGAACATCGCCTGTGCTTCATGCTCTCTTATATCTGTTGTCCCACTGCCTTTAAATGTTTTTTTTTTTTTGTGGGGTTTTTTTTTGTTGTTGTTGTTGTTGTTTTCACTTTCTAGCAGCTTGTCATAGGAATGACCCACACTCAGCAAAGTCAGCCTTAGACAGCCTTTTGCAGACGAAAACAGCACGTTCACTAGTCAGGGAACAAAGTGAGAGAAAAATGAAGAACGATATTAGAAAAGAACCCTTTGGGAAGCTGCCCAAAATGTTATATTAAAATCGATCCCAGGGCTTGACCTTTTGTGGTAGTGTATATTTTAAAGCCCTCTATTGATTCTCTTTTAATAACATGTTTATTCTAGTTTACTGACATAAGCCTAGGGAGAATACAAAAAGAAAAGAGCAAGTTCTCTATTACGATGGCCCTTTAAATTTGTCTTGGGCATTTTTTATGTCTGACTAGTGTTATCTTTATGTATTTAACATATATCATTCTTTCTGTGTACAAGTCTGAGAGATGTTATGCAAGTGGCAATGTGGTTTTTTAATTTACTTTTATTGAAAATATGCTTAGCCTTGCTGTTACACATGTGTGCCCCTCTACCTCCCATATTAGAATTTCTTGCTTTTCTGCATGTGTGTGGGAGACAGAAGAGTCTTCATTTTGAGGGCCTCCCTCCCAATCCTGAGAACCATTGGCGAGTCTGGGAACATTTGGTGACAGTTCTGTGCATAAAGACAGCTGTCTTTTACTGTATAACTAATGGCAAAATGTCAAAGAGAAGGAAATCTCTGCACCTGACCCTTTTGATCACCCAGTCTTGTCCTTTCAAAGACAGAAATATTCATTGCTTTTCATGGTGAGGGGCCATTTGTACTTCACTTAGAAAGCAGTCAGTCCTCTTAAGAGTGTCATCCAGTCATGAATTGATTGCGCTGTGTGCTCATCTCCTCCAGTTTTTGTCCATTAGGAAGAAAACAGGATTAATTTTCTTACCTCATCCCGATGATTCCTCCCCAACATACAGATATTAAGAGGTATCCAGAACAGCAGGAAGGACGTGAAAGATACACCTGGAAAGGTTATCCTGTAAATGGCAAATTAAGTGAGATTCTGCCTGTAGAACATCAAGTTAATAGGCTTGGGGAGAAATAGGATGCTTGGATCTAATTCATGGTTTTAATATAATAGTCCTGTTGTTTATGGGACATCTGATATTACATGTTGAGAAGTCAGACAGCAATTCCAGGAAGGCTGTAATGAATTAGAGGACATTTTGAAAGGGCAAATAAATTAATCAAGAAGCTAAAAGAATCAGAAGATTGGGAGATATGTATTGTAGCATTACAGGCAGAGGGCACAGCAAAGACACAGCCTGGGGTCCAGAGAGTCACTGGTTTCCTGTACCTTTGAGTCCTTCGGTGCCACAGGGGTCTGGAGTCTGCAGCAGCCGTGGCGCGGCCCTCTTCCTGTGGCCGCGCAGGGTCTGCCTGAGGGGAACCGGTTGCTGACCACCGACCCTGTCCTGACTACCTCTAGAATCCGTCTCTTACCTTGTCCCATAGTTGATTCCTTTATTTTATGTAATTACTTTTTTATTGTAGTTGATTTATAGTGGTGTGCCAATTTCTGGTATATAATGTGTGCCAGATTTCTGCTCTACAGCAAAGTGACCCAAATGTGTGTATACACACACACACACACACACACACACACAAACACACGTATACATACACTTTCTTTTCTCATTGTGTTCCATCCCCAGTGCTATCCACTAGGATCTCATTGCTTATTCATTCCAAATGTAATAGTTTGCATCTACTAACCCCAAATTCCCAGCCCATCCCAGTCCCTCCCTCCTCCCCCTTGGCAACCACAAGTCTGTTTTCTATGTCTTTGAATCTGTTTCTGTTTGTAGTTCGGTTCATTTGACACATATTTTATTTTATTTATTATTTTTATTTTTTTGTCTTTTTGTCTTTTCTAGGGCCTCCTTCACAGCATATGGAGGTTCCCAGGCTAGTGGTCTAATTGGATCTGTAGCCGCCAGCCTACACCACAGCCATAGGAATGAGGGATCCGAGCCGTGTCAGCGCCCACACCACAGCTCACGACAATGCCAGATCCTTAACCCGCTGAGCAAGGCCAGGGATCAAGCCCACAACCTCACGGTTCATAGTCAGATTCGTTAACCACTGAGTCACGACGGGAACTCCCCATTTGTTACATATTTTAGATTCCATATGTAAGTGATACTATGTGGTATTTGTCTTTCTCTTTCTGACTGAGTTCACACAGTATGAGAATCTCTGGTTGCATCCAGTGGCATTATTTCATTCTTTTTTATGACTGAGTAGTATTCCATTGTGTATATATACTACATCTTCTTAATCCATTCATCTGTCCCTGGACATTTGGGTTGTTTTCATTCTTGGCTGTTGTGAATAGTGCTGCAGTGAACATAAGGGTGGATGTGTCTTTTTCAGTGGAAGTTTTGTCCAGATGTATGCCCAGGAGTGGGCTTGCTGGATCACATGGTAATTTTACATATAGTTTGTTGAGGAACCTCCATACCATTTTTCATAGTGGTTGTACCAATTTACATTCCTACCAACAGTGTAAGAGGGTTCCCTTTTTATCATGTTAACATGTCCCATGGACAGGTTTTTTTTTTCTTTTTTCTTTTTAGGGATGTACCCGCGGCATGTGGAGGTGTGCAGTCTAGGGGTCCAATTGGAGATGTGGCTGCTGGCCTACACCACAGCCACAGCCATGTGGGATCCGAGCCACATCTACAACCTACACCACAGCTCACGGCAACACCGGATCCTTAACCCATTGAGCAAGGCCAGGGATCGAACCTGTAACCTCATGGTTCCTAGTTGGATTTGTATCTGCTGCACCACATCGGGAACTCCGGACATGTTTTTATCAATCTCTGATTTCGTGGTAGTTTACCATAAGCCATGTAGGCTTCCAAATAAATGGTTCAAAATACTTTACTATTATGAACACACTGCTTTCGAATATCCTTGTTATTAAATTCACACATCTCCAGTATTATTTCCTTAGGTTAAATTTTTATAAGTGGAATTATTAAGTCAAAGGTTATATGGAATATTATTGTTGCCAAGTTGCCTTCAAGAAATTGTACTAGTTACCTCACTACCAATATGAGTCTTTGCTTTTGTCTCATTATTGTAACTTTTGGGACTCTAGTAATAAAACCAGTGCTGTGTTACATTATGCCCACATGACCATGCCTTATGTCTGTTTATTTGGCTAGTATTCATGAATATTAGATGGGCAGTGGTTGTTGGGATGGAGTGTGTAGTCTTGTTATTACTGAGGGAGTGCCGTGAGAATTTTATCACTGAGGTTACAGCTGTATACAGCTGATGTGGCACAACAGACAGATAGCAGTAAGAGGCAGTGTGCGGGTGGGGGACTACAGTTGCCCTGGAGGGAACTCGTTGATATTTCTAAAATCGCCACAGCATATCTGGCCTCAATGTGATTTAGTTAACTGATCAACACCACAGTGTTGAAGGTATGATTGTGTCATAAGATCAGGTGTCAGTAGAAGAAATAAAGCAGCTTTGAGATATTTCCAGCTTTTGAGCAGTGCCCTGCACACAATATGCATTAAGTATTTGTTGATTGTTGAATATGACCAAAATTCCATCTTTTGAAGGATAACATGGTGTTTGCTTTTTGCATGCAACAAAAAAAGGAAAGGAAAATCAAATTTGAAGATGGAATGAAAAATCTTTGGCACGTGATGTGTGTGACAACTCTTGGCTTAAAAAACTGACTTAGCTTATTTCTCTTTTATTTTTTTGTTTCTTGATTCTCTGTGTTGACCTGATTTTACATGCGCAGTTAGCACAGTTTTAAGTGTTTATCTTGTTATTCTGAAGATGTAAGTAAATGTTTTTCTTGGAACTTTCTAGATTCTACACTAAAAGGTGCACAGGATTAGTTCATCGTTCAAGTTTACCCTGGAGAGAGTGAGCCTTGAGACACGCATGCACTTCACCCTTACACCATATAACACTGACCCTATACATTTTTATAATTTGTCTTTATTAATAATAAAGGTGATGATTATTACCACGACTACTTCTACTATAACTATTAATATCTTTAATAAACTCCCTTCTTATTACAGATATGACCGTGGAAGTTTGATACAAACATTAAGCTAGCAGAACCCAGGCAGACTGTCTTCATTTAGCAAACCGAAAGTGATTGTTTAGATCACTGAACCAGAAAAAGTATCTGCATTTAAAATTTTCTTTATTGCCAAGTATTGTGCTGTTTTTAAAAAGTTTCTTTTTTGCCCCTCTTTCCTACCCCAGGTCTAGAAACTACTCATTTTTCACAGGCGTCTTTTAATTATTCTCTTACTGGCATACTTCATAATCCACATTCTGCCAAGAGATAGGTTAACCTCATCTCAAAGCTGGGTACTGTCTTGTTCAAGAAAGAGAATCTACTCTGTGAGGTTTAATACATAGATCCTTAGTGCTTTTAGGATATTTTCAAAAATTGTCTGAATTGATCTCATTGGCCACTTCTTTTTTCACCTCATTCTCAGACATAAATACATACTGCAACTTTTAGAAATTCAAAGATTTTTATTTTCCAGTGATTTAGCCATTTCATCTTATCCTGGAAACTATAAGGAAACTTGTAACATTTTTGTTTTTATTCTTACTCAATCACTACTTAAGTGAGTGATACATTAATATCATTACAACATTTATTCCCCAGTGTGAATGTAGTGTATGATGATTTTAGAAGGTGTCCTTATTATGTGATATGAAAGCCTTTTTTTTTTTTTTTTTAAGGGCTGCACCTGTGGCATATGGAAGTTCCCAGGCTAGGAGTGGAATTGGAGCTATAGCTGTAGCTGCCGGCCTACCTCATAGTCATAGCAACTTGATATCCGAGCTGCATTTTTTTACCTAAGTTGCAGCTTGTGGCAGTGCCAGATCCTTAACCCACCTAGTGATGCCAGGAATTGAAGCCGTATCCTCATGGATACTAGTTGAGTTCGTTACCACTGAGCTACAGCAGGAACTCCTGAAAGCAGCTTTAATGAGAGTTCTATAGATACTTGAAAAGAAAAATTTGTAAATTGGTCCCTATTTACATAGTACTCTCATTCTGAGTTAATTCTATTAAAGCCAGCTAAAAGTGAATTAAAAGTTAAAGTGGTGTTATAGCCTCTAATAGTCTTCTTATATGAGTACTCTTTTTTTGGTAGCGCTTACGTCATCCAGGTTGTCTCTATGAAGAATGATTTTTGTGAACTGTTATATACTACAAATAAAATTAGTGTTAGGAAAAAAAAATCTAGTGTTAGGAAAGCCTAATTATTATCGGATTTCTACCATTAAACTAATCACAAATCCACCTAAATTATGAGGGAAAAAATTAGGGACCAAACATTGTCTTTCTGGAGTAGAAATCTGCTCTGAATGCTAGCTTTGCTTCTTAGTGATCTGTGATTCTGCATACTCACCCTTCTGCACCTCAGCCTCCTTAGTTATGAAATTGAGTTAATAGGAATACCTACCTGATAAGCTTGTTTTTAAATGAAGATTCAGTAAGGTAGTGTATGTAGAGTGCCCGGCACACAGTAAACTTTCAATACACAGTGCTTTCTATTCTTACAGAACCCCTTTCTTTCTTTGAACTGAAGAGCAGTAGAGTGTGATAGTTAAGAGTGCGGTCTCAGAGGTCAGAAGGCATGCATTTGAATTCCAGCTCTACCCGTTACTAGTTTGGAGAACACATAGTAATTACTTAACTTCAAGAGTTTCCTCATCTATTAGCTATAGGACAGTAATAACATCCACCTTGGGTTATCTTCACGGTTATTTTGAGGATTAAATGGGATATTCCATGTAAATTTTTGGCCCAGTGCTATGATTCACACAGAAATCATAGTAAATGCTTCATAAATGTGACCGTCTCTCTCTTACCCACCCATCCATCCATCCTAGAGAATTAGTTTTCCTCCAGTTGTACAGTGTTTTCCTCAAATGCCCTTTTGCATTTCCTCTTGCCTTTATCCTTTCTAAGAAATTAGAAAATCTCTATACTGATGAAGATAAAAGCTAATAAACAAAGGTAGATTAATTTGTTCTCTTTTGCATGAGTTAATGTCTTTTTTCTAAGTGTGCGTCCAGATATAGTTCCAAAAGTGCTAAGTGGGAGAAATGAGAACTTTTTTCTTTTCAAAGTAACAGTGATTTCATAAAAAAAAAAAAAAATCACCATAGTTTTTAGTTTGAAAAATATTCCTTTTAATTAATATATATTCTAACACTGATATCATTGCTAAATAATTGTCTTTATGCACTGGTACCTTCACCTTTTTTGGCTTGCTCAGAAAATTGTTTTGAAAACGTCCTGTAAAACCATGGGTCTCCCGCGGCTGAAATATTGCCGTGTTATGTGTAAGGGAAAGGGACACAATTATGTTTGCCTTTTTAAAGATACTCTGAAAGGAGGTGCAAGTGATTAATAGTAGCTACTTCTAGGCCCTGAAGTGAAGCTAGTCAGAGGCATTGCACATGAAGTATGTAATTTCAAGAATTCTTATTTATGTACCAAGAAGGTAAATAACATGCAAGGATTGGATAAGGATCTTAGAAGTCAGTAGTGAAACAGTAGCATGCCATGAGCATGATGAGAGAGAAGTTTTTAATGAGCAGCTCTTTATTGCTTTGAAATTTTGGAAAATACCTACCTAATGCCTAGATACACCTTTAAAACTTTTAGTAGCTCTCTTCTGTTAAGCATTTGAAGTGTGTTTGGTACAAATTGGTATATGCTCTAAAAGTAAAATATTTACCAGATTTCAAAGACTCAATATAAAAAATATTAAATATCTCTTTAATACTTTGTATTGATTACATGTGCAGTGGTAATATTTTGGATATATTGGGCTAAATAAAATACGCTGTTAAAATGAATTTGACTTGTTTTTTTAATATGGCTTTTAGAAAACTTAAAATTACAGTTTTTAGTTGGCATTATATTACTAATAACCAGTGCTACTCTAACATATTTTATTTAAACAAAATGCATTTGCACAAAAACGTCAACATCACAAAAGTGTAAAAAGCTAAGCCTAGTACCCCATCTCACTCCCTATTGGTAACCATCATTGACAATTTCTTGTGTATTCTTCTTATCATTTTCCTGATAAGCATTCTGTTCTGTCCTTAAGTAAATTGTAAATTAGAGAGTAATCATAAAAGATGATATAAGTTAATGTATGCTTTTGAGTTGGGGTGTGTAAAAAAGTACCAAGTGAATCCATACCTTTTTTGTCTCAGTTATTCACACTTGAGGAAAGTCTAATTACTAAATCCGTGCTCTTTTAAGGAGACATCATCCTTACCTGCAGGAGCATAAGGACCGATGCTTAGGAGAAATTAATTAATTTTCATTGAATTTGTAGCATCGGTTCTTTAGAACAGCTTAAAAGAAAAAATGGACTCTCCTTGACAGTAGTGGTAATTAAGATCTTAGAGTGAACTAAGACTTATCTATCATTGACAAACTTTTCAAGTTCCCTACAGTATACATTTGAAAACAGTTTTCTTTTTGAAATAATTGTTGAAATAATTGCTGATCTGGTAAAAATGGAATAGCACAAACTTAATTAATAGCATTATTTAAATGTCATGATATAAAGGAAGGGATCTTACTGTGGTTAATGGTAGAATCACTTTTTTTAACGGAATGCTTTGTACACTAAGCACATGATAAATGCTCAGTAAATACCAGAACAGGATTAAAACATGTTATATATCAAGCTGGTTAATAGCGCATTGAGTATCACTGATAATTTTTCTTTTATCCAAATGAAGATACTTTGTGAATGATCAAAATATGACATTAATGGAACTTTAGATGAGAAAATACTTCACCTGTCTACTTGTATTAATTCAGTTATTTTGTGCTTATTTTCCTCTTTGATTGTAGAAACTGAGTGAGGCAACATAGAAAGTGCCTTTGCCTGTTCTTTGTGATTCTGTCAGTGAAGTGTTCTGCGTAGGCCCTTCCCGAGGGCATTGCAGGTGCTCGGGGAATGTTACCCAGTGTTTTGTTTACTCAAATTGGTATTAAATCCTTTGTGTCTGATCTGGTGCTTACCAATATTACTAAATTTGATTCCACAGCAATCATGTGATGTAGGGTGTTACCACGCCCATCTTCCTGTGGGAAAACCTGTAGCTTAGAGAGATTATACTGAGAAATTCAGTATGTGGCAGAGTCAGGCCTTAAACCCAGACTTTCTGACTCTAGGTTTTGTTTTAGTGATTAGTGACATGGCTGTTGGAAACTCTCAATGCAGATGAATATTGGAAATTGGGTTTTATTTCCGTCCTCTGACTAGCGCTTTGTTTTAAAACCACAATACTATTAACATTCCAGTTAGGAGTGCTTTCCAGTTCTTTCCTCACAGGTCTGTGGATTTGGGCATTACTAAACTGATATAAGTGAATCCTGCTCTTGTTGCTCTTTTTATGCTTATTTTTGAGACATAGTATTGTTTGCAAATGAAGCAAGTCTGGTGATGTGTGCAAATTGTCCACCTGTTGGATTTTTCGACATAGAACATCTTTGCAAAATTCTTTGGATTAGGATCTTCTCTTTATAGAAGATGAAGATAACTTGTTATTTGATCTGAACTTGCTACTTTATTGGTTTGATATATTTTTAAAAAGAGGAATAATCAAATCGACATGTTATTGCAATTGGCAGATTTGATTCCTAAATGTATTTGAACATAGACCACACAATGTTATTTTTACACCAGCCCCCCTCCCCACCTCTTGGCACAGACATGTGAGTTCTTAGTAATTTAAAAATACTGGTGAATGACACTTGATAAGTGGTGTGATGCTGTGAATGCTGATAAGCACTAGAAATTCAGTTGGCAAGCGTTAGTTTCACACCTGAGACCCCAACTCAAAGTTTAGGCTGAAGGTTTGCCTGGAGTCTGCAGTCTTTTTCCACTGGTCCCCTGATAAATGCAGTGATTCCAAACCACATTTTTCTTCTGCATCAAATCCAGGCAGCACTCTGAATCATTAAATATTAAACCTTATATTCAAGAACATTATTCATTCACTCATTAATATTGCATTGTGGCCTAAACTGCATTGTTCAAAACATTTTAGGATGTTATGCAAGTCTGTCAAAATACATTAACAAACTTAGTCATGTTGAACTAAGCAAAAAATGACAAACTGTTTGCACCACAAACGTGTTGTCATTGAAATTTTGTACAAAGTAAGCATTTTGAGTTGGGATATTTGGAAATCACTGTAAAGATAAAATGGATTGCAGTAGAAGCCAGATGGAATGAATATTCATCTTCCATGTAAACATCTGCTATATATCTTAATGAAATTTATAGTTATCCCTGAAATTTTTCTTCCCCGACAGTATTTATTTATCTTCAAAATTATTTTAAGTAGGAGTTGAATGTGAATTAGTGCAATCCTAAATGCTTATACAACTAAAGTGTCTGATTCAGCGACCGCTTTTCAAATCTCCATGATTGCTATCATCTCTGCAGAATCGAAGCTAGAGGGGCCTCCTGTGAACTGTGGAGTAACTGGGAAACTTTTGATATTCAGCTGAGTGTAAGAGAGTGATTGAGTTCAAGCCATGGTCTCTGTGACAGAATTTGTTCTGGATTGCCATGAACACATCTGGTTTCTTGCTGCTTTTCACAACCCTGTTAGTCACAGTGAGAAGCCATAAAATTCTTCCCAGGAAGAAAAATGATAGAAGCCTTTTTATGTCTAAAATTGTTCCTTCTTAAAAACAGAAAATAAATCCTTTTTTTTTGGTGCAACAAGGAAAATTCAAGTATCAAAAGGTGTGACAGTGCACAGTTGCCGAGAAGATACTTGGTTTTTTTTGTGCAGTGGCATTAACATAGCTTACCAGCTTTATCTGAAGAATGGCTATATTGATTGTGTTATACATTAGTGATTATTGACATTTAGAGAGTTAGAATTTAATGAGGAAGATCAGTAAGAGTGAAGGTTGATGTTTCATCCTTGATTACCTAGATTTTTTTGAACGGAGGATGAATTAATTGTCCTATGATATGTGGATCAAAAGGCCTGTAAGTGGCTGTTATTTCAAAAGTGCGAGAAATGAGTATTGTGAGGTAAGGAATGAAGGTGGCATAGAGAATTCCTGCTGGCTGAGAGTTAAATTATTCATTTTGTTGGTTTAGCTAACATGGTTCATGCTGTGTGGGATTGGAGCACTATGTCAGTGACTAATATTGCATAATTAAAAAGCCTCAGATCCTCAGGCCTGTAATATAGTTGAAATTTAGAAATTGTTGTTAACATCGTGGAAACAGTTCTCTTTGTGTAAGTAGTCATTTCGAAGTTTTTCTGTTGTTGAACAGGGGTGTAACACGGAGGCCGCAGGCCCGGGGTGTGTTTAGCTGCAGTTAATCTTGCAGTTCTGTTCCCTTGCTCTGCTTCCAGGCCACCATGCTTTTCTTCTTGAAAGACTGCCTGTAGTAAATGGTTCATTTCAAAAGCCTGGTTGAGGTCGAGTCCTCCTCATTCCAGCATGGCACTTCCTTTTCCTTCTCACTTAGAATTACATTGCAGATTCGTGACCAGGATTCCGTAACTGCTAAATTTGGGGGCATTTGTACCTCTGCAAAGTGACTTAAACGTTAATTTATTACCTTCTCAGCCTTAGTAACTCTGAAGGGAAAAAGACCTAAAACAAACATCTTTTAATATTTATAATGTTACACACAGTGTTTTGTAGTCAAACTTGGTGTGACTACAGTTTTCAGTTCATGCTTCTTCACTTAGTATAATTTTTGTTTGTTTTTGGGGCCGCACCCGTGGCATATGGAGGTTCCCAGGCTAGGGGTCTAATCAGAGCTACAGCTACGCCACAGCCACAGCAGTGCTGGATCCGAGACACATCTGAGACCTACACCACAGCTCACAGCAACTCTGGATCCTTAACCCACTGAGCAAGGCCAGGGATCAAACCTGCAACCTCATGGCTCCTGGTCTGATTCGTTTCTGCTGCGCCACGACGGGAACTCCCACTTGGTGTAATTTTATCCTCAGATTTGGGCCTTTGAAAGAGCGCTAGAGCAGTACTTCTCAGCCCCAGGAGTCTGTGAGTAGAAAAAGAAAAGCGTGGAAGCTCATTCTGGATTGTCGGTCAGCCACTTGCCGTGGGATATCAGTACCCGTCTTTTTTTTTTTTTTTTTTCCACAGTTGCATTAGGGCCAATTGAGTTGTGTCTGCAGAAAGGGATGAAGGAAGAAAGGGTTTTGTCAAAGGAGGAAAAGAAAATTAGACTTGCGTATTAATAGTTGAATCCAAACATGGAATGTCTTACGCTGAGGGGCTCTATTTTTAATTTTAAATTTTTTGAAATTTTCTTTTTATCTATTTATTTTGGCTGTGCCGTGGCAGGTGAAATTTCCCAGGCCAGGGATCGAACCTGAGGCGCAGCATCGATCCGGAGCCCCTGCACTGATAATGCTGGATCCTTAACCCACTGCCCCGCAAGAGAATTCCTGGCTAAGCATTTCAGTCCATGCAATCCAGACCATACAGTATAGTGACTAGCACATGGTTTTTGGAGTCCCAAGCCTAGAATGCAGACACCACCTCATATTTTCCTACATGATTTTGAGCAATTTACTTAACGTCTCTCAGCTTGGTTTCTTCAGCTCAGAAAGGTGAATAACAACTACTCTGTGGGATTTTTGTGAGGATTAAATGAAATAATGTATGGAAAGCCCTGGTTGAAATACCTGGCATAAGGAAATACTCCCTAAATGGTAGCTCTAATAATGTTATTAGTTGAATATTACACATTTTTTTCATTTAAATGGCTTAAGTTATATGTTAAGGTCTTTAGTACTAAAAATAACAAACTAAATGGAGTAGAGTGAAAGGACCACATGGGTCTGAATGCCTTTTGTCGGAAGAGCTGAGCTGTTAGGACAGCAGCCTCCTCCAGAGCAAGGCCTAGATGTTCTGCTGTGTCTCCTGTGGGCTGGGTCCTTGTTCTCCCACTGCGTTCTACATGTTAAATCCTGAAAGAACTTTTTAAAGCATCATTTCGGGAAGTCCATTTGTTTTGTTTTTGTTGTGAATTCTGAATGGTAATTCTTATGTCTTAAATTATGTCTATGATTTAACTTGTGAGTCAGAGATGGAAAATATCAAGTAAGGGAATGAATAGGAATTACCCTAGGATGGCAGTAAGTAAAATCATACAGAATTTCCCGTCATTTGCTCTTCAATACGTGTTTCTGCCATCTCATTTTATATTTAAGATGAAAATAAAACGAAATTGAGTGTACTGCATAGTGTGGCTTTCAGATCAATGTGTTTTTATTAGAACTTGTCTTTTCTTTATCATGATTTCAGAGGGAATACTAGAAATAAAACATCTGCCACAGAATGAATTTTTAGCTGATGAGTAGTGTCAGAGAGTCGTGAAAATGGCTTACTGTATTCTGGGAGAAGGCATTGTGGGGCGGGCATGGCAGGTGCTGAGGCTGTCGCACTTCCTGTGTGGACCAAGGTGACTTTAAACAGAAAGATGAGTCTGGTCTCGCAGAGAAGGCCCCTTCAACTCTGAATATTTCTTTTGAGGTTACAGAGTAGTTGAGGTAAAAAATACAGGCCTGTCTCACATAAGTGAGGCCAGTGGAAATTCTTTGCTCAAGCCTGTGTTTAACTAGCTAATAATAACAATCGTGGCTGTGCTCTGTGATTCAAAATTTGACTATTTATCCTTTTGTTGGAGTAGGTTTCAAATAATGTTTTGGGAACAAAATTGCTTTTGCAGCATACACTCTTTGGAAGCGGGTTGTCCCTCTGTTAATCATACAACTTCATCTGCTCTTCAGTTTTCCGAAGTGGATGCCCCTCCTCTCAGCTAGACTGACCTCTACTGCCGTTGGCTGAGCACTGGCCAGCATTCAAGAACAGGTGCTTACCTTGGAGTAGAATCTTCAACGTACTGCTGTGTGATACTTAAGCAAAGCAACAGTCTGCAGTATAGGTGGTCTGTCTTCTCTGCATTGATTCTCTGAGACCTGCCCTTCAACTATGCCTGATTATTACCCGTGAGCTGCAAAACTGGATCATATTGTTGTGTCCCCATGTAAAATTGCTCTTATTTGATTGTGTTTTGGTGATAGTAGTTTTTTCTGCTGTATAGATCTAGGGAGACTTCATAGTGCTTGTAGTACAGGGCGTGCTGTGTTACATGTCAAGAGTTTCTTTTTAGGAGAATACAGCTTACAGTGTAAAGAAGATATGGAAATTATTTCTTTAAGAATTAATGTGCTGTACCTGAGATTACCCTATCCAACACTTTTCGTCTCTTAACTCTGCCTCAAAACTCTTTAATGTTAAGGGGAAAAAAAGTATATGAGAGAAATTTTAAAAATGGAGAGGATTCGTTGTAGTTGAAGGCTTAAAAGCATCTTCACTGTCTTTCATTCATTGCACTTTCAGTTTAACTCCCTGCTGCTTTTTCTTAGAAGAGCATCTAACGGACGGGTGTGAGCCAGTAGGTTAGTTTTGGCGTAACACAGGGATCACCATTTTTGGCTTTGGTCTCTCTGAATGTTCCTGAGAGAGCATTTTGGTTCCTCTGTCAACTGGTCTGTCTGGGTAGAGAGGATGGGAGATGGGAACAGAGTCTTTCCCTTGGTTCCCTTGCCTAGGCGTTGAGAACGCCTGAACCTAGAGCCACTGGGCCTGAGCCTTGGTGGGTAGAAGATGAAAAGCAAGAGCCCCAGCCAGGGAGAAAGAGATGCAGAAAAGGTGCTTCTAGTAAGACTGTTGGAATATTTCAGTGGTGCTTTGGATGTTTGTAGCACTGGCATCTTTTGCCACTTGATTGTAAGACACATCTGTTTTAAGATGCATCTTAATGTCATAGATATTGACGGATGGGGGAAAATAACCCCTAGCATGTTGTATTTGATGAAATAGATCATATTCTAGATGGAAATAAAGGGAAGAGAAAGGGGAGCAGTGATAATTACATGATATAAAACATTTCACTGAGCTGAAGAAGACTGGAGTCTGCATATTGAAAGACGTCTCTTTATTCTGGGAGAAACTGATGAGAAAACATGCACACCTGGTCATAGGATGACTAAAATTCCTGAACTCTAAGGATAAAGCAAAAAAATCTTACAATCTTCCTGACGGAATGAGCCATTAATTTATAAAGGAAATGGGATCAGCCTGGGTGTAGGCTTTTTTTTGCCAAGCTGGAAGCTAGAAGGTAAAATGACATCTAGGGATTCCTGAGAAAGGACCAAAACCTGCAAATGCTGTGTTGAGCTCTCAGTTACCTGTCAAGGTGAAAAGAAGACAGATATGCAAAGATTTAGAGAACGCACGCATTATGTTGACAGCTAGCAGCTGGAATCCACTAAGGAGACAAAACTCATTAGTTAGTTTTACAGAGATAATTTAATGTAAGAATTGTTAATGAGGTATTTAAGAACTGAAAAGGCAAAACAACAGCAAAACAACTCTAGGGCAGTGCTGTTTAATAGAAGTATAATGTGAGCCACCTATGTAATTAAAATTTTTCTGGTAGATCCATTAAAAAAAATAGATGAAAATAGTTCTGAGATGTTTTATTTTCCCCAGTGTATTTAAAATATTACTTTAAATATAATCAGTATAAAATATATTAGTGAGACATAATAAATTCTTATTTTAATACTCATTATTAAGATTCCGGTACATATTTTATACTGACAACACTTCTCAGTTTGGACCAGCCAAATTTTGTGGGCTTAATAGCACATGTGGCTCATATAGGCCATATTGGGCAGTGTGCTCTAAGCAGTGGCAGAGGGGGCACTGGCAGGAAGCAGTAGGAGTTAAAACTTGGGAGCTTGGAGGGCTGGCTGTGAACTGAATCTCGAACCTCCGAGAAGGGCAGTACTCCCCTTTCTGAGCCTTGAGGAGCAGCCAGCGGATCTGGGACTCAGCGTTTTGAGTAGCCTACTGGGAGGCAGGGTTGGTATTTCCAGGATGAGGTGCACTGAGGTGAATTTTGCAGGTGTGGGCAAACTGCAGACTGGATTGAACTGTTGCTGCAGGAGCCAGTGTCGCTGTTGGCTTGAAGCAGTGAGGCCTGTCCCTCCTCCCCCGTGTAGTCTCCCTCTGGCGCCCTCTATTGGCAGAGCCTAACAGAGACCCAGATGCAGAGCCGCAATGGGGTTTAGAGATCCCAGCTCTGGATTCATAAGACAGATAGGAGAAGGGTGTGAAGCTGAGTCGTAACTAAATATCTGACATACTGGTTCAACGTAGAAATATTCTAACCAAATAACAAATTACAACAGAGATCTTAAAGCTGCTAATAAGGATTCCTGAAAATAGATTCTTTTCTTTTTTTTGTCTTTTTGTCATTTTAGTGCCACACCCACAGCATGTGGAGGTTCCCAGGCTAGGGGTCGAATTGGAGCTACACCTGCCGGCCTACGCCACAGCCACAGCAAAGCTGGATTTGAGCTGCATCTGCGACCTACATCACAGCTTGAGACAATGCAGGATCCTTAACCCACTGAGCAGGCCCAGGGATTAAACCCTCATCCTCATGGATACTAGTTGGGTTCTTAACCCACTGAGCCACAATGGGAACTCCAGAATTTTGTTTTTAAACAATAGTAGGGAAGAAAAGGTATTTGTGAGTGTTCAGGAAGAGGATGACCACTAATCACATAGAAAAATACCAAAGATCTTTTTGCGTAGGGAAGAGAATGTGTAATAACTTGATATAACTGGGGAAATAAGGAAAGGGAAAAAGAAATAACAAAGTGAATAACAGTAAACATAATGTAAAGTGAAAGAAATAAAGTTAAGTGTATCAGTTTCTATACTGTTAATAATTGTGATTGGCCACAATGATCCATTTAAAGAGCAAGACTGCCAGATAACACACATACACACCCCAAGAGTTATGTGTTATTTATGTGACATCCACTTAAAAAAAGCAATTTGTATTAATTGAAGTTAAAAATTAATAGATTGGCAAAGCTGTACCAAACAAAAAGATGTGAAAAAAGGTACAAATGAAGGTTATAAGCACTAAACAGAGTAAAAAAACACGGTTATGTAATGATAACAAGCAAAGCTATGACAACAGTCATTAACCTTTATGCATCAATCAAATTAGCAGCTCAATATGGGAATCAAAAATGATTAGCAATTCAAAGACTACTTGATTTAAAAAATAATAAAGGACTTTGTGTAATTATTCTTTCTTTAAAAATGTTTACTCTGGAATTGATGGGGGAATCTGCCAAGCTTTTACATTAAAGCATCTACTGTAAAAAACGATGGGGTGCTGTATCTGTGTATGTTAGCGAGGCATAATGCAGGTGGAGAGTGAGAGCTTGGTTTAGTTCAAGCTTGAATGTCCTTTGAAATAGGAAAGAAGAAAATAATTGATTATTTTCTCCTTTAGATCTTAGTAGGGAGAACGGTAGCATCTTTTCTCTCTTTGGCCAGAAGTTTCCAGGTTACCAAGACCTAACACGGACCATGTCAAAATATGGGTCCTGGCAAAAATGGAAACATAAATGCAAATAGGAAACATAAGTGCAAAACACTGTAAAAAGCTAGTGTAAGTTTTATATATGTAAGGATACTAATTTTTCATAGCTCAGGACCCACCCATGTTTCTCAGGTCACTGAACCAGGATTATTGTCCTGGTTTCCTGTCTTTAGGAGGCTGCCATATCACACTGTCACCTGTCCCTGGTTCAAGCCCATCCAGGATGAGGCCAGTGCTTGCCTGAGGAGATAATATCTTGCCCATCATGGGCTCATGACAGGGGTTTACCTCAGAGATACCTGCATTTGACCTCCAGTTCCTTTTTCCTCCAAAGATTCTCTGGTCCCCCTCCAGCATCTTAGTAAATTAGCCCCTGCAGCACCCATCTGGTGTCTGTTCACAAGGAGGAATGGTGTAGACAATTTCAAAACAAGTCTTCAGCAGGGATAGGTCATGCAGGGTGTTTCCTCCCACTGCTTGTATCAAATAGTGTCTTTTCAAGCCCGGCTGATAGGGCGCAGTTCAGTGGTGTGTGCCTCTACCTCCCACTCCCACCTCTGTGCAGTTGTGTTTCGATTATTACGACAGTTGATGTGTACTTTATGATAGATGATTATTGTAGTTAAGATGCCTCCAAACATTCAGTTTACGCCAGATGAAAAAGAGGCCATAGGTCCTTGTCCTAGATACATGACAAGAGTGCTTTGGGTATGTTGTGTGACTTCCTCCTTGGGAATTTAGTTGTGAATTCCTGAGGGAGGGGTGTGTGGGAGCTAAGGATATGGTGACATTAACTTTTGAACTAAAACCAGAATTCTTTTCAAATAAAAATGTGTGTTTCAGTGAACATTTGAAAATATTTGGTAATATCTTTGATAATAGTCCCAGAAAATCCAGGACAGCCAGAACTTGTTCTCAGGTGAGACGAAATAGGGACTCAAGGTACAAAGACTGAAGGTGATAGTCTAGAAGAGGGAGATGAGAATGGTTTAGGATTATAGCTATGGGTAATCCCCAATCATAGCTGTAGGCTTCTAGTTATGAGCAGAGGTTTTTTTTTTCCCCCTCTGGCATCATTTTGAAGCTAGGCGGGAAAATGTCCAGATTTTGACTAAATTTTAGTGTGCTTTGAAACAAAACCACTTTTTAAAAATGTTCTTGTAAAGAGGAAGGAAGCCTTGATTGTTAAATTCTGAATGACGTTTTAAATGATATATACACAGAAACATAGGTGACCAAAATAAATATCCTCTCGGTTGTATTCGGAACCAGGTCATAACGCTGGTTAGAAAGTTCTGGTTTACTGTATGGTTGTTAGATAGCAGTGATTCAGCTTTCCAAGACAGTGCCATTTCTGGATAAATTACCGCTATATTAAGAGTACCTATGTTCCATCATATTAAATTATGCTTATATTGTATTTGTTTTTTACAAAAATATTTATTGAATGCCTGCCAAGATCCAGCCACTATTTAGTGTCTGAGTTATAGTAATGCATATGACAGAGTTTTAACCCCACTTGGCTTACATTCTAATAATAGCACATATATTTCTGTGTGTGTGTGTGTGTGTGTGTGTGTGTGTTCATGTGTGTGTTCTTGGGTGTATCTTTTGTAAGAACACAAGCTCTGAAGTCAGCCTGCCTGGCTACACTTCTTATTGGCCTCGTGACTGAGGGCAGATTATTATAACTTCTGTAAGCCTTAGGTTTACATAACTTCTCTGTGCCTCAGCTTCTTCATTCTGAGATAGAATAATGGATTCAATAGTGTTGCTCTGAGATTTAAATGAGTTATGCTTGTCAAGTGCTTAGAATTGTACCTGGTACAAAGTAAGCATTAATAAATGTTAACTCTTTATCTGTTATACACATAGATATTGCATATATACACACACACATACACACAAATATATATATAGATGTTACGTATAGATACATATTATAATTGAATATAACATGGCTCTGTTAATGTACATTCATCTCCATGTGCTTATTTTGGAATCTTAGTGCATGTACATTTCTTTCCAGGCTTTGAAATGGTTTGAGCTGGGAAATATTAAGCTTGCTATGTACTTTTGTTTTTGTAAAGTCTTATTAATAGACAGCTGTATAGTTCTGTCATTATTTTTAATAGTCCAATAATTAGTTCATTGGACTGCCAGCTCAGCTTTTCTGTTTAAAAAAATGAGTAGTAAACAGTCTTTTGAACTCTAGTTCAGCATGTTCTGACAAAATATGAAGCATTAAAATTAAATTCATCATTAGCATTAAAAATGACCTTTGAGGTTGTAGTTGCTCATTTTTTTTCTTCCAGTGTTTGAAACAGCCAGAGTCAAGTACATTGCGTTACTATGCAGATATTGTCTGTGTATAATGGTCATAGTTCAATTTTAGATAAATCATTTCCTCAAATCGCTTTATCTAGAACAATCTCAGTTTCCCGTTTATTCTCATCCATTATCTGAGGTTCTTATCAACTTTCCCTCAGTAATATTATGGCTTTATATATTAAATTATAAAGTCATTTTCTAAGCTAGAATTGTATGGTATTACTTATGTGTCAACCTACATGAAGATAAATCTGAATATTTGTGAATTGTTAAATGAACAGTGCACAGGTTCAAAGAAACATTTAGGACCATTGAAAGCCAAACCACATTGGGAAAGGACTGGTAATGATTTCGACTCTGGCAAACCCTGACTTAATATAATGAAAACAAATAAAAAATGAGCTTCTTTTAAAAGAATTATGAATAATATGTTTTTTAAAAAACATTCTTATATGACCACAAAGGTGAATAATGTAATGGAAACGGATTCCCATTGGGAGAGGGGTGTGTTACTCTTCCAGAGGTTTAAGAAGGACTTTGGAAATCAGATCAAGTCATTTCATGTCTCCCGTGTGCCTTTGTACGTCTTTTTTCTCATGTTATAAAAAAAAAAGGAAGATGGTAATGCTGCCTTCATAGAGGACAACGAAGTTGACTGTGTAAGAATTGCCTAGCTAAAGTTAGCTTTAAAATACCCTTCCCACTTTACTAAAACCTTTAGTTTCTTTGGAATAAAATAATATTGGATGTTTTTTACACAGAAACTGAAATATATAGAATTAGATTTTATACACCAGATATCTATGAGAATTGAATATATAAGTAGTTTATTACTATTATTTTTTTCATTTAAAGGACGTAATAATATTCATTATAGGGGATTTGGCTGGTTTTTAGGAATTCATTTTGCTGGTATATCTTAAATCTCTTAGCTGATTGAGAATATACTGAGAACAAGAGCTAAGTTGCTAGGGCTTGAGGTATAAGGGCAGCGCCAAGCCGACTGGTATTTGTTTCATTTAGCTTAGGCAAGCTATCCAATTACTTAATGCAAATAAGAAAAGTTTACACTAAACTCCTACTTCTTTGCTTAAAACTCTAGAGAATTTAAATGAGCAGAGATATGTATTTAAAAGAAAGAAATTTAAATGAAACTTAAATCAGGGGCTTAATGTAGAATAATATTAGACCAGGAGATCTGAAGTAGTAAGTGGGAAATGCCAGTAAATAAAAAAGAAAATGTATTCTCCAAGATACTTCGTGTGTTTAGTTTTATTTTGAGATAGTTCTTAAAGCTTTGGAAACCCAAGTCAATAATGAAAGCCTTACTTTATCTCATGCCTTCCCTCCCTCCTCCCCTTTACCAGAGACGTGAAAGTAAAGTCCCAGCTTCTGTTGTCAATGAGGGCTTCACTTCTTTCCCTTGAGGAGTGTTTACAGAACAGCCTGGCTTTGGATGTGCGCTCAAGGAGGCCAGTAGTGTTCAGGGAGGCCCAGAAAGCAGAGTCATTACATTGCGTTCAGAATAAGAGAAAAATTGATTGATTACACAGACATCTGCCTTTCATAGATGGCCATTCCCTAGGATGACATGATGGAATATGAAAGCAAGGGCACTGAGAGGAAGCTTTGTAAAGAATGGAGCTTCAGAGAATGCAAGCAGTTTTTGTAGATCATTAAATGATCTAAATGAATCTGTAAAAGAGGAAGCTTATTCGAAGGAAATACTGCTATAAATGAATTATGTGCAAGGGAGAGGTGGAAGAATGAGGAACAGTACACTTTAGAAATTTCTAATCTATTGCCTTTATTTTTAAAGTCACTGAACAAAATGAAAGCTCTATTACTTACACCATTTTTCTGAAACTGCCCTCCAAAATGATCTGAAGGATAGCAAAACTTTCTTCTAAATTTTTGATTTTTTTTTCCGCTAAAATTGCAAAGGCAGCCTCGTGCTAATTTTTAATTGATAACTGTGTGTGTGTGTGTGTGTGTGTGTGTGTGTGTGTGTGTGTGTGTGTGTGTAGGGCTCTTAGTGACCTAGATCGTCCAGCTTCCGTATCTGAAAAGGCAGTACCGAAGTTTAACTACACAGAGTAATTTCTCTTGTTTTTGGACCTGATGGATGTTTCCTCTAAGACACTTTTCCTTTCCCAGTGTTGCACATTTTATGTCCCTTAGATTTCAATTCAGATATCCGTTCCCACCCATGTAGTTTCATAGCAGCCTGTTTTTATTTTTATTCTAAAAAAAATTGTTTTTTTTTTTTGGCTGTGACTGTGGCATACAGAAGTTCCCAGGCCAGGGACTGGACCCGAACACCAGCAGTGACAGTGCCAGATACATAGCCACCAGGCCACCAGGGAACTCCGTCACTTTGAAAAATAATGAATTTGTCAGAGTTGAAACTTAATGGGGGTAGGGACTGTGTCTACTTTACTCACCATTTTATTTTTGGTATCAAAATAATACCTGTCACCAGTAATTAATTATATACCGAATGAATTTGTGGCTCCCATTTGCTTTTACCTAGTGTATTGTTTTTATCAAGTGGTAGGAAATGCTATGGGTGAGACTAGAAATATAAGTGCCCATTGGGTGAAATGTAAGTGCCTATTTGTTTCACCTATCCCCTGCCACTACTTTTCTCAAGAGATTTTTGGAATAGAAAGTAATATATTTAATGTATGATGTTCATAAAATTTTCAACTGCAAGGAACCTTAACACTGTAAAGCTCAACCTTCACATTTTAAAGCTGAGAAAACAGGTTTTTTTGGATTGTAACACTAAGTTGCAGGTAGGTAATGAGAATTTGTTCTTGGCCCTACTGTCAGACTTTTTTATTTTTTTTTTTGCCATGCTTAAACTCTTGCAGGAGTTCCTAGACAGGGATTTAACCTGGGACCACAGCAGTGAAAGCACCAAGTCCTAACCATTGGGCCACAAGGGAACTCTCAGACTTCTTTTTGTTTGTTCATTTTTTGTGTTGAGGTTTTTTTGTTTGTTTTATTTTGTTTTTTCTTTTTATGGCTGGGCACTTGTCGCATACGGAAGTTCCCAGGCTAGGGGTCAAATAGCTGCAGTTGAGACCGTCTCCACAGCCTCAGCAACACTGGATCCGAGCCACATCTGTGACCTGTGCTGTGGCTTGCAGCAACCCTGGATCCTTAACCCACCGAGTGAGGCCAAGGATTGAACCACCATCCTCACGGAGATAGTGTCAGGTTCTTAACCCACTAAGCCACTATGGGAACTCCCAGACTTCTTAAAGTTTTGTTTCATAAACAGTCACTACACAGAGCTTTCTTTTCTTCATTTTATTTGCAGATGTTCCTTTAGAGTAAACTATTTGAAAATTTGAACAGGTCTATTTGTAGAGATAAATAAAAGTAAGAATTAAAAAAGGACAATTTATTTTTGGTCAGTTTGTGCCATTCCCAATCTTTCTTCAATCAAGAGTCAAGCATAATTAGGTGTTGATATTTCAGAGGCTTTGAAATGTGGAATGTAAATCACCCTTCTGGTTTAGGTTGGTGTAGGCTGGGATCATCATACTCATGACGTTTAACGTCGTGGTGGCTTGGCCCTCGCAGGGCTTAATTTGTGTTTCCAGTTTAAGTCCCTCAGCCTTCTATTTTCTGTAGCTTGTTTTCCATGTTTGTCTACCGTTGGAAATATGCCAGTCATTCAGTCATGAATACACTCAGCAAGTATATTTTGAGCACTTAACTGGAACTGTATTGCAGGCACTGTTTGAAGCCCTGGGGGATGCGACAGTGAACAAACAAAAACAGACCAGGTCCTTGTCCTGATGGAGCTTAGAGACAAGTGGGAAAGAAAGAAAGGAGCATGGGCAAGGGTGGGGCTGCTAGAGTCATTATAGTCAGTTTACATTTTCGGAGTCCTTGATCATAAAAATAAAGCAGAACTTACTGGTGAAAATTTGGGAAAAAAAGAAGACATAGCTATATACGGTCATGGTATATTTAGTGAATTTGGAGATTTTCTTCTTTTCAGACAATGGCTGTTTCCTCTGTATTCCTGACCCCACAGTGGATGCTGTTATCATTACTGCTACTTACCTAATGTGTTCAGTGCTTGTATATCCTTGAATATCCTTCTGTAGACCACTTGTTTTTGAAGTTGCTTTCCTTTCATGTAACTCCAGGATTTATTTGAGTAAAAGTGTTATTTATCTTTATGCAAGACACAAAACCACACACGGTTAATTTTTAGGGGGGAAAGCACTGTAACTTTGGAATATATTTTACAAAGTGATTTTATCTGTTATAATTGATTTCTTAGAATTTCAGGCCGTAAATTGATGTAGCAATTTTAAAAATAGTAACTAAAAATTTTATCTTATTTCTTTACAAGAATCTTTTTTAAAACTGAAATTTGATAAACTAGTATTGAGTTCAGTTCGGTGCTCGTCATTCCCTCTTATGTAGTAGATTGCACTCAGAATTTCACTCACACCGACCTAACATTTTTTTCTTTTGAAAGCGTTGCTTATACCTTTGGGGATATGATGTTATACAGGGGTTATTCTCTCACAGAAGAAAAGGCAATCAGAAAATCTTTGTCCATGAAATTAGACGAAAATGAACTCTCATTCAGTGATTACTGAATACCTTTAAGTGTCAGGCACTGTGGCAAAGATGGGTGCCAAAGTAATTTATCCCTGTCATGCACAGTGGAGGGGTCTAGCAGATTGTAACTTAGTATGACCTTATTGTTAGACGAGGTTACTGATAGACTGAATGCATTCGGATGCTCATTAGTAGGATTAGCATTGTGTGGGAGTCCTGGAAGGTGAAGTTCTGCTGCTTTATTTTGCTGGCCCATTTCTGCAGAGTTACATTTATTTCGGAGCCGAGGGATAAATTGGAGTCGTTCCACAAGTGAAGAGCCCTGCTATTGAAAGGTCTAGCCATTTTTGCAGATAAGGATTGTTGGAAAATGAGAGTCATTCACTGGGAGGAAAGATATCTTAATTGTGGTTTTAGTTCCCTCTGTGATGTCAGGTCCACAAGGGCAGTGATGTTCGGCACTGTGTCATCAATGCCTTGCACAGTGCGTGGTGTGTGTTCAGTAAACAGCTGAGTCAGTGTCGATGGGAAGGTGATGGTCACCTTCAAATATTTGTCTTGTGGATGGCTTGTTAATTAGATGTATTACTTCTTTCTCCAGAGGGCAAATGGAGGCACCGGGGATGGTATATTTAGGTGGGCAGATATCAATTTGACATAAGAACTTTGTAAAACTAGTTCAGCAAATTGATTAGTTTCTTGATGTATTCGAATTCTGTTAAAAATCCTTAGGTAGGGACTGCATGGGGATTTACTAGAAAATATGTCTACTTTTGTTAAATATTAGGCCAAGATGGTTGTAGCTACTAACTGTATCTGTTTCTATCTTTTAATTTAAGTATTCATTAAAAAATGATGTCAACTACTAAAATCTTTTTTTCCCCCCTAAGTTAGACCTTTATTGTCTTTTTAGACTAAAGCAAGACAAAGAACTGGACCGAGAGAAGGCTCTTGCCCACGAGCAGTTAACCAGAGCCATTCTACGCGAGAGGATAGCGAGCGAGGAGGAGCGTGCTAAGGCAAAGCACCTAGTGAGTATTAAAGATTTAGTAGAAAAGTCTTGTCTATGAGGAAACTTCTCATGTTTGGGAAATGCTAGCCAACGTTCAGTGTGGATAACATTCATGTTCCCTTTGTTTAGATTTTCCTTATTTTTGCCTTTTACAAGGGGCTGAGAATTGGCTAAGATCAACCATCTGGGACTTTAAGGGAGGTGTAACGAGAATTATTGAAGAAAAGATCAGCACGAAGGCTTAGGCCTGTGCATCTTGCCCGAAGGGATATTGTTTTGCTTGCTCCCATTCCCCTTGCTTTTGGTTTCACTTTATTTGAAATCTCTGGGGCGAGCAGCCTAGCTTGTTTCTCTCCTTACTGGCAACCACCAGATGTTAGCCCGGGAAGTCTGCAGCAAAGGTGAGTGAGGTTTGATCAGCCACTTTCTGGGCTTCAGAAAAAGGAACATGTAGAACATGGGCTCAGGGAACCTTCTTTTATAAGAAAAGAAAGAATTTTTTCGTATGAAATATTTTTTAACACATTTAAAGAAAAGGATACATAAGCATGTGTAAAGTAATTACTAATAGAAGGAAATTTGAAAGGCACCCATAAATCTGTCACTCTCACATAACCATGGTTTACGTGTTTACCTCTGAAAAATTTTTGTTCCTAGGTCTGTCACCTGTTTAGGACTTTGGATACTGCTGTACATAGTGGTTAGCATCATGAACATTTATATCACTAAAATGTAGTTTTTAATCAGTGAACAGTGTTGTCTCCTGCATGTAACATGATAGATTGAACAATTTCCCATTGGTAAATAAAAGTGGAACTTCTCTGGGTGAAGCCTCTGGTCCTGACTACTCAAGTCTCAGTTTTGCCTTTCTGGAAACCAGCATGTCACTTTTCTGACTTCTCAGAAGCTTTAATGCCCATTGGGATGTGGCTAGGGCTCATTGGAGAGGTAAAATGTGACTATATAGGGGGGGAAACTTTGAATGCAAAACTCAGGGTGATGGTCCTTGGTTAGCGGGCAGCTGGGAATCATTAACATTTCTAAGAAAAGATCAGTTTCTGTCCTCTCCTGTTCTTTCCCTTGGTTCTTTCTTGGAGAGGCTAAGCCATGACCAGATACCAACAGAGAAACTATGAGAAAGCCAATGTGTAATGAATCCGTTTCTTCAGCGACTAATCCGGGATCCAGGCTAGGTGGGTAGGCAGTGAAGCCAGAACAGAGGTGATGGACTAAGAAAGGAATGTCAAGGGACCGGCTGATGCTCTCCCAAGCACACGGACATTGAGTGAAACCGAGGCCAAGAGATGTAGGAGGAAAGTCATTTGTTGTGAATGAGGGATAATTATGAATTGAAGATGTTGTGTTGAGTGGTTTTATCATGACATCTGCTGTGCTCCTGAGTTGGAGGGTTTTTTGAGGAAGTTAAAAACATGCCAGCCAGTGTGTTGGAGGGTCATTTCCACACATGTTACCGCCTCCCAATGTCAAGGCCACAGATGGAGTGGAGAGGGTTAACATGCTTGTGGCTGAGGATGGTGAGGGAAAAAGCTTGTCCAAGTCTCGTAAGCCAAAACAGTCCTTGGTTGGCATTTTTCTTTATGCCCTGGCTTTGCCTCTTGGCTTTGAAGCACTCCTTTCTCTACTTCTCTTTACCTAAATTTGGATGTATTGTCTAGTTCTCTTGGTGTAGGGAGAGAAGCAAGACTGGGATTTTTCAAAAAACTCATTAAGGTCACATACATACATATGGGAAGGCATAAAAAAAAAGTTTGCCCAAGAAATGTGAAAGTATTAAAAAATTTTTCTCAATATTAACTCAAATATTATGTAGTGCAGCTTGGTTGGAACAGTATATCTTCGGCCCATTTTTTTCCCCCTTGTACCATATAAATCCTATTTATTTTTTGTTTGTGTACATATTTTTGATTTTGGGTTAAGCTTTACGAAATTGGCATTGTTGTGGAGTTCCCATTAGGTTAAGAACCAACATAGTGTCTGTGAGGATGCAGATTTGATCCCTTCCCTCACCCAGTAGATTGAGGATCTGGTGTTGCTGCTAGCTGAAGCATAGGCTGCGGGTATGGCTTGAATCCTGCATTGCTGTGGCTGTGGTATAGGCCGGCAGCTGCAGCTCCGATTTGTCCCCTAGCCTGGGAACTTAAATATGCTGCAGGTTTGGCCATAAAAACGAAAAAAAGGAAAAAAAACAGAAAAGAAATGGGCATTGTATATTCTGTTTTGTATATCTTTTCTGTACTGATTCTGTGGTTGTAGGGTAAAGGTGGCAAATTACTGTATTGCTGAATTTTAGCATTTGTCATAATAGCCAAACCAAGCCCTCAAAGCATTTAGGGACTAAAAATAGGATTTAAACAATAGTATTATAGTTGATTCAGGAGATCCTGGCCTGGCTTGGACATTCAGAGGATCCTGGCTCAGACATTTAAGTGTTAGTTCATGGCCATGGCAACATAGCTGCCTACATTAACTTAGAAACTCCCAACTTATTTACTAGTTCACTCCCTTTATTATTGTTATTTGTTTTCCGTAGAAGACATGAATATTCATTAGGTAAAGATTAGAAAATAAATTAAAAAGCCTAAAATCAGCTAGATTACCACTATCCAGTGATAATTCCTATTAACATTCTGGCTTATTGTTTTATAGTCCTTCTCACATTACACTGAGTCTGAATAAAACATTGATATTAATGTGTGTAATTGTACTTCCCCAAACACAGATAATAGTCTACAGCATCTTATGTAACTCTTACAGGAACCTTCACATTTAAAAAAAGTTTAGACTCTGTGGTAAAGGTCTTTCTATAATCATAAGTGTATATTTGCATGTCACTTTTAATGGTTGAGTGTATTTTACTGAATTTTCCTCTAATTATTAAAATAATACAGGGATATTATAGAAAATTTGGAAAATGTGAAGGTTGCTAAGGAACCACCTTATACCCCTTTGGATGGCTAATATTAATAAAAAATCAAACACACAATAGCAGGTATTGGTAAGGATGTTCTGGGATTGTAAAATGGTACAGCCACTCTGGAAAATACTATGATGGGTCCTCAAAAAAATTAAAACTAGAATCATGGAGTTCCCATCGTGGCTCAGCGGTTAACGAGCCTGACTAACATCCATGAGGACCCGGGTTCCATCCCTGGCCTTCTTCAGTGGATTAAGGATCTGGCGTTGCCGTGAGCTGTGGTGTAGGTCACAGACGCAGCTTAGATCCCACATAGCTGTGGCTGTGGCGTAGGCCTGTGACTACAAAAGGACAGCTCCAAAAGGACCCCTAGCCTGGGAACCTCCATATGCCGCGGGTGCAGCCGTAAAAGACAAAAAGACAAAGAAAAAACAAAACTAGAATCACTATATGATTCAATAGTCAATACTTCTAGGTCTTTATCCAAAAGAATTGAAAGCAGGATCTTGAAGAGATATCTGTACACCCATGTCCATAGTAGCATTGTTCATAATAGCTAAAAGGTTGAAGCAACCCAAGTGCCCATTCGTAGTCGAATGCGTAAATTAAAATGTGTTGTCTATATACAATGGAGTGTTATTCAGTCTTAAAAAGAAAAGGAAATTATGACACACAGTGCAGCATAGATGAGCCTTGGGGACGTTATGCTAACTGAAACAAGCCAGTCGGAAAAAGATAAATACTGTTCGATTCCACTTTTATGAGGTATCTAGAGTAATCGGATTCAGAGATAGAAGGCATCAGGGGTTGCGAGGGGCTGAGGAATGGAGCGGGAATGGAGCTTTTTAAGGGCATGGAGTTTTGGTTTTGCAAGATGAAAAGAGTTCAGGAGAGTAGTTGTACAACAGTGTGAATGTATTTTATACTCTGGAACTGTACACTTCTAAATTGTTAAGATGGTAAATTTTATGTCATGTATTTCACAACAGTTAAACATTAGGAAAACAATTAGGAGGAAATAGTTAATGTTTTGGGGGGGGAGAACCCCCCCCCCATCATAGCTGTTCTCCTGTGGGTGCTGGGACCCCGTGGCTGCCATTCTTAACCCTAATATGTAGGACTTTTTTGAGTGATGTCCAAACATTGATTTGTTCCTCTTTATTTAGAACCCAAATATTGCAGCCAGCAAGAAAGTAAAGTTTGGATTTCACACCTTTGAAGAAACTGAAAAGCTGTCTTTCAGAAGAACTGGGGGGGGGAAAGCCCCAAGCAGTTGTAATATTGGTTCTGTGAAATCAAACTATTTCCTCCTTCCCCTCCCCGTCCTCCGCCCATGAACAGCTGACATTTAGATTGCTGTCTCCTTAGAGGCGAGTCCAGGCTTTTCTTCCCGCAGCTGTTGTAGCCGCTAACTTTATTGAAGCTCTTTTAATGGCAAAGACATGGTGGCCCTGTTGTTGAAATTTTAAAATAGGATCAGATGAAAATTTTCCCCTTTGGAAGGATTGCTGTAGCTAGAGAAGTAGTTAAGGTCTGCTCTAGATTCAAGGAGAGGGTACCAGCCCCGCGCTCTACTCTCACTGACTCGTACCTCTGATTCTATGCAGAGGTTTGCAGAGGCAGTTCACTGATATTATCCACATATGTTATGTTAAGTAAAATTCACATTAAAGGAATGCTTCTTAGGAGCAGGAAGACACCTCTGTAAAGAACGAAGACTAATTAGAAGGACAGCCCCAGGAAACCTGTACATGTGACCTGACATTTGTTTATCTTTGAGGTCTTGTACACCTTAATTTAATATTTGTTGTGTCATTAGATTTTTTTAAATTAAAGAATAGGGAGTTGTGTTTATTTGACTTTGCAGTTTGATTTCCTTTTAAAATGCCAATTACAATTTTGATTCACTTTCTGTCTTACTAAACTTTGCTGGTTTAACATTAGTTATTTTTTTTTTCTATCACTACAGAAGTTTGTAGCATTTTCTTGTTTCTTTTTCAGTCTAAACCTGAAAAGAAGGCACAGTTTACTTACGTAAGGAAATATTTACTTACATATTCTGGAGCTTGTAAAATTAAATGTGAAATAGTTCCCTTTACTTTTTGGACAGATGTTTTATTCAGTGCCTTCTGTATGGAAAACACTGCGCTAGATACTAAGGATATGTAAATGAAAAAGCAAAAATCCTTGTGTTCACAGTGTAATGTGGGAGATAGCTACATGAAAAATAATGTTAAAAAGTGCTAGGTCTGTAACAGGGCCATGCTACTTATATTCTTGTGAGAATTCTCCTTTAAGTGAAAGCAGAGACTTTCTTTTAACCCATTGCTGTATCTGCATTTGTTCAAACACATTTGAGTGCCTATTATATACCAGTGCCTGGCACAGAGTAAATAGTCAATAAATGCTTGTTGATTTGATGAATGAAGAATGGAAGCTACTTAGGTTGCAGAAATGGGAGGAGAGGAAGTGGGGAGGATGTGAAAAGATTTCCTAGGAAGTGGTGCCTGAGTGGAATCTTGCTCTATGAGCAGGAGTTGCGCGTATGGTTAAGGGGTAGGGGTGGTCCAGCCTCCAGTACTGAGGCAGAGCATGGTGGCCGGGGGACACTGGGATGCTGCAGGGAATTGCCGGGTGGGAAGTACAGGGCATGGAGTGTTGAGGGATGAGGCAGAGGAAGATGGTGGGGCTAAGATCATAAGGAGAACGTATGCAACCCAAAGAACCCTGAACTTTATACATGCAGAGTTTTGAAATGAAAAGATTAGATGGCATTTTGATAGCTCTCTCTAGTAAAGCATGAAGGATGGAGTAGAGGAGGAAACGAATGGGAACAGAGAGATCATCCTTTCCTGTGTTCTCCTCCGTCGCACAGGTACTAAACACCCACTACGTGCTAGGCACCGTCAGTTGCTGGGGATGCAAAGATGAATTAGATGGGGTTGCTTTCCCTGAGTTTCCATCTCCAGTCAAGTATAGGGTGTGTGGGGAAGATCGTTCTTACCTTGTTTTTTTTTTTTTCTTTCACTACTTATATTTGAATTTGTTAAACCTCCTAGTCTGTAGGAAAACACACACACACGCACACACACACACACACACACACACCAAAAAAAAAAAAAAAAAATTAGGGTAAGCACAAATTTAAGCGACTGTTTCACCAAAATGTCACTTTTCATCCCCAGTTTCCCTTTTGTCTGAAATGCACCAGTGAAGCAATCAAGAAGAAGAATTGATTGATTTTGTGCTGTGTGCTTTTCAGTTCTGTGTTTTGTTTGTGCTTCAAACTGTGACAGTTGAAATTTCATGGTAAAAGAGAAAAAGGTTTTGAATGTGGGATCTGGAGGAAAATGACTAAATTAAAGGAAGTAGATAAGAACACCACTGTTGCCCAGCTATGGGTGCGATTCTGGCCAAGGGCAAAGGGTACACTGGGGTTGTAATTTTGAAATGATCAACATGGTTCATGTTCAAAAGTTCGATGTTTAAGAACAGTAAGAGCGGTTACTTGGGGCTTTCAGTATCATTAAAATCAACCAGGTGAATGAAGTTGCAGTGTAGCAGTGGTTATCCAGGATTCTTTTGTTGGGCACTTAAAAATACTTTTTAAAAATATTTGCTAGTTTTGAGGGTGCAATTTAGTATCTTGATTATAATGCACTCTCTCTGGTTATGTATGCCCTGGGCTGGTTTTCTTGCTATGGACACTAAGCCCCAGTTGTTTTGACATTTAGGGCATGTTTGCTTTGAATGCCAAAAATGAAGTTAATGGCTTTGAACTTTTGCTTTTGTGGGCTATTTAAATATAGAATTTCTACTTTATGTCTGAGAGATTTAAGCTACTTAGGCATAAGACATTTTCCTGAATGTTACTGATGAGAGTGGGACCTGGGATCCATCTGCACGCCCGTTCTTCCTTCCTCTTGCTCAGTTCCTGTCTTATCAGCAAATTTAAAGGACAGGGGCCCTCATGACAGGTGGGAGCTAAGGCGCTTCCTGTGTAAATGTTTGGATTCAGCAGGACTTTATGGCTTCCAGGACTAAACATCCCTGTCCCATCCTCTCCCTTTATGTTCTTTGTTATCTCGTGTAGTCTTTACCTCCTATGTGTGTTAAAGCAGCATTGTCGTTGTCAGTTGGAATGCACAGAGCCCTGTGAAGAGATTGTTAATCAGATACTCTGTGGAGTGGCGAGGCAGCTTCTGGAATGTTTGTTGACTATGGTAGTAGAAAAAGAGAAATCTGTGTTTTGTCATAGTATGCCAACCTGGTCTTTAGGTTAAGAGCCCAGAGAAAGATTAAGACTGCTCTTACAGACTTTCATATCGCTTGTTTATATACTGAAATCATATCCAGATGAATAGTACTTCTCAAATGTACATAGTCTAACCCCCTCCTGAAGATTTGCAGGAATACCTAGGGTCTTACATTACCAAATAGCCCGTGAGAAGTCTGGTGTCATGCTGAGCGGCCTGGAGGAGAGAATGGCCGAGCATTCTTCTGAGAGTGGAAATTAAATCTCACTGTCTGTTGGAGAGTCTGTCCAGTGAACGCAATGCAGAGGTGGCTGCAATTTGTTGGTGTTGCTTTTTTTCCAAGCAACAGTCTCAGTCTGTGTGACCTGTTGACAAAGTAATTAGAGGAATTGAGTATAATGCTGTTGATGTTCTTGCCAACAAGCAGTCGTATTTAAGACAGCCATGAGGAGCAGCCCTGCTTAGAGTGTGCTATCATATTGTCATTCCAAATGCACTTTAAAGAATTCATCAAGTTTCTTACAAACCGGTTGGCTCAGGGCAACTCTTGTTTACTTGTGTCCTGTGTGGTAGCCCGGCCGTGATAGCTTATTTGACATCCCGTCACGTGCGCCATTGGGGTGTCAGGTGAGGTATGGAAAGCACTGAGTAAAAATCCATAGGTAAGTAAGGCACAAAGCCTGGTTATAATTCCATTTCTTCATAATGACCTGGCGTTTATTGTTAACTTATTTGCTTCACTGCCCGGTTTGAGATGAACTGTCATTCGGGCCTTGGAATTTTATTGACCTGACATCATAATCTCATTTCCTACTGAAGAGGCCGAGAGGCCCTCAGTTTTTGCTTTAACCTGTAGCAGATGAAAAGTTTAACAGAAGCATAATGAAGTTTGTCAGTTCTTCCGAATCCCAAGTAAGAGTTTTTGCACGTTATCTTTCGAACGAGACTCTATGGCAGATGTGCTCCTTCTTGTTCAGTGGCTGTCTTTCCAGTGTGTCTCCCAGGCAAGTCTCCATAATGTCAGTTCTGATATGGCCTTGGAGAATAGCTTTCAACCTGTGTTGTGTGGACCTCTAGTTTAGTGAATTCTGTAGGTACACTGAATGGCAGTAATGTTTACTAGGTGACATGCCACATGCAGTGAGATCTCCATTTTTGTTTATTAGACCTTAGATTCTTCACAATGCTGAATGTTCCTGGGCAGCCCTGTATTTATTTCTTTTATGTATCCTTGCTTTTATTGCTTAGATAGGATTCCTAAATGGGACTGAGTTATGTTCTTGCTGTGTTTCTTGATGTTTTGAACTGTGGCTTGCTGTGGGGGGCGGGGGGGTGTCTTTTCATTTAGTCGGGAGTTATTCCCTTAACCGTAAAGACATTCAGCATTTGGTTCCAACGTGACTCTCTCTACTCTTTTCTTTTCTAACTATATTTTAAGGATGACTTCTCCTGAAAATACCAAGGGGCAGAATTACCAAATGAAGTAAGGCCTCCATTCTCTAGAGAGGAGGAATCTGTTTACAAACCTGCAGTATTTATTACATACCTCATTTAGCTCATTCATCATTTTAATAGAAAAATGAGTCATTTTAGATGATTCTGAAATAATTCGAGGTAAGCTACATAGCTCCAGGCAGAATATGATTTACTCAGCTACCAAGCTATTTTCAAAAAAATAAAATGGAATGATCAGCCCCAATAATTTATGATTACTGTGGTAAACTTATCAGATGTCTTCATTGTCATAGAAATTTGTTGATGAGATTAAAAGTTTAGAGGAGACTTCTAGCTAACTCTTCCCTGTTCTTCCATCTTTTATGACAAATTGCTGCAAAGTTCCATACTTAGCTGTGTGTCTGAATATCCACTGCCTGTCTAAAACAGTGCCTGTAAATTTAATTCCAGATTTGTGTTTCATATTCTCTTGATAAGAAAGAATACCAGACAGTGTCACAGGGCCAGTTTTATTGGAGATTATAAACCTACTTATAAACATTTTCTGCTCAGACATTAAACATTAATCCTTCTACAGTTTCCGTAGCCTGTCTGATTCTCAGGCACACGGCTAGCTGATCGCTTGGAACCATAATTCTGGAACCAAAATGAATCACAAAGTATTTCTAGGTTAGTGCTGTAAGGCTAACGACCTTTATTAATAACCAGCATCCAAACAAGAACATTTGATATTTGTTTCTAGTATTCTTCATTTAACCAAGAGCTTTCAAGTCTAGCGTCTTATTCGGTGTTAATAAACGCTGGATTTGGGCAGGATGTCTATCATTCCTGTTTCAAATACTAACAAAAGTGTTCAAAGAGATCGTAAACCCAAAGGTTGCATAAAGCTAGAGCCAGGGCTACAGGTAGGATCCCCACTGCCTGATTTGGGGCACAATTTAGCCAGGATGGCTATTATTATTATATTTTTAACCCATAATGGGTTGGGCCCACTGTATTGGAAAGGGTGAGGGGACTTCTAGGGATGGGCGTATGGACAAAGTAGAAATTACCACAGACATAAACAAAAAAGGCAGCCAGAAATCATACATATGATGAGCACACAAAGGAGATAAAAAGCATCAGACCATGATGGGCCTGCTCAGCATAGAGGCAGGCAGCCCTGACCACTTTGGCCTTATGTGTTACTGCTTAGTGAAATGACGTACTCGTGATGGCAAGACAACCAGGGGTGAAGAGTAAGAGCAAGGAATGTAGTAACACATATTAGAACTAAAGTTTCCATCTGTACTCTTTTGAATTGAAAAAGTTTTTGGCACTTCAGGTAAATTTCAGTATTCCAAAAAAAAGTGAATCCCTTCATTGCAAAGAATATTTGGTTAAATGAAATGTTATTGTGCAATTTTTATAAAGTCTTTTTTGAGTGGCCTTATTAAAAAAAAGGTTGGTATGGTCTGTTCTGTTTTGAGAGAGGTCCTTGCTATTAATATAAAAGAGTCTAATTTGTAGCAGTTATTCATTCCTTTGCCCTGAGGACAGCTGTATATAAAGGCAGAAACAAAAATGTGTAATGTAAGCTTTTTACTTGCAAAGGAGATGAGATGATTTGATTATTTTTGTATTTTGGATAACAGAGATGCATTAATCTGGCAGGATGCTTCTTGAGGAGAATAGGGATAGACTTGCTGCAATGGATTATTTTTAAAAGTGAATATAATGTATGTTAACAGTGTCTGTTTTACTCATGCAGTGGATTTGATCAGTTTTGTGTTTCATGTTTTCACTGAACTTTGAAAGAAATTCAGAGTGAAGATATTCCACAGGTTTTTCCTCTAAGCTCTCAAGAGAATTAAAAATATGTCCTTGACTATTTTGGAGATTTAGGTTATTAAAAACGAAACAAATTTGGGATGCAGTTATATAGCTATTAATATATTTTTCAATTTCATTCAGTAATCCCAAGAATAATTCTTATTGACAGCAGTTTAATTAATGTAATAGAAAAATTAGTTTATTTTTTTAAAATATGCTCTCTTCATAGCTCTGGGAGAATGATAAGGGAGCTGGTAACTGATTTTTTTTTCTTTTTTACCTTAAGTCCACTATTATCCATAAACACCGAGTGTAAACAGTGCTAGGCTAGGTATGTGTATGTAAGTGTATACACTTTCTGTTGCATATGGTAGTCATTTTTTGGACACTGTAAAATTACAATTTTAAAATCTATTTCTTAAATTTTTACTGTGAATGTTTAGCTTACGGAAAAGTTATAAGAATAAAGAATGACTTAGATTCATCTGTTTTTAAACATCTGCCACCCTTGCTTTATCATTCTGTCTCTTTCTACACACACCCCCACACACCCACATCACACTTTCTGAACTATTGCAGCATCGGTTGCAGACATCATGTCAATTTGCCCCTTAATATTTCTGCCCCTTAGAAATTAGTGTATATTTTTTGCATAACTAAGTACAGTTGTCAAAATCAAGAAATTTAGCATTGATGCAATGTTTTAATTTTTAATCAGTGTTCCAATAACGTTCCTCGTAGCTGTTTTTCCATCTCAAACAGGATACGTTCTGGGGTCGTATGTTGCATTTACATAGCTGTCATGTCTTAAAGCATTTTAAACATGATTTACAAATAATAGGATCAAGATAGATACTGTTAACCTCAATTTATGAATTCTTACTGTCATTGCTAGAGTTTTAGAAAGACAAGGTAGGATACATGAAAGAGACGAAGAGTTTCGTTCAGACATATATTTGATATTCTGTATTGTGGGTGAAGAAACGTTTGTTTTGGATATTTTCTTTTTATGAACTGAAACTGAAACAACTTAAATGCTTTTGCCAGCATCTGTGTAGATTCCATGTCTTTGAAATGTGGTAGGCATCCAGTTGTATCATTAGAAATTATTAGAGAGTAAACTCTTTTCCTTTTCTCTATAGAGCTTTTTGAACAATAATTTTATCTGAAATAGCCTTCTCTCCACACCCTACTACTCCCCATTCCCACCCCCAGGTACCGCTGCATGTAATTTTAGACAAATTGCTTTATTTTCCCCTGTATGCCCTTTGTTTCCATCTGTTTGAAATGAGGACAAGGTTGTTAATGTACTTTTCTTTCAAGTGTGTTACCTTGATGAATAAATATATAAATACAGGAGTTCTTAGAGAATGCAAAGTTCTATATACTTACAAATGACTTCTCATAAAGTAATTTTGTTTTATGAATAGGTTACCAATTCTAAGAGTCACATCTATTTTAATTTTCTTTAGTTATTAAAAATAGTCCATTTAAAAGAAGAAAAATAGTTAAAAGTTGCAAGCCTTTATTTTCTTGGTTAAATTGGGTTTTTATTATTGAAAACTTATTCCGATTAGTAGAAGTGATTTAGTCATGGGCACAGTATAAATGCTGCTTGCAGTACTGTTATTGAAAGGCTCAAAATGGGAGGGTCCTTTTCTTGGATGTAAGAGGATGGGCTCTTTTTGCTAATACATGTTTTTTGGCTTAGAGTGAAAGCTCAGACCTTTTTTAGCAAAGGAAACTTAAATCAATATCATTTAAAATATGTATACAGATTAAATGACCTAGAAGTTGGTTTACTTTGTGCCTTTAAAAAAGTGACTGCTGAATGCCGTAAATTTCTGTTTTATAGTGCCACCTCTCTAAGTTAAAAGATTCATCTTTTTAAATACTTACTTTAGTTTCCCTTTATTTCTCATTTATTTCTTCAATTCATTAAAAATCATTTCTTAATTTTTAATATGACTTTGCCCCTTTGTTTTGTAGTTTTTCTTCCTTTTCTAACATCACCCCACACGCCGAATTTGTGGCCCATGGCCAGTGGCATCTTTGGAGTGTTCCCATTATTCTCTTCTGTGCACGAGGGGATGGGTCAAATATTGGTGCTTCAGACCTTTCATTTAACTCCTTGCGGAACTCAGTGTATTATAAAGAAACTGGAGTAGTTCCAACCCTGAAGGCATCAAAAAGAACAAGTTCTAAATAACATCCTCCTCTAGAATGCTGCATCTTTTCACCACGTGTCTCTATCTTGGAGACCACCGTTTCCAAGTTACATCTATAGGTCTGCATATGCCCTGCATGCACTTATAGCATTGCTTCCTCTACTCTTCTAATCTCTCTCCGCTGAGTATATTTTTCCGGTGAGCCTTGAGAACATGTACACAGGCCTGTAGAATGACACAACAAAAGCAGGCTCTTGAAGTAGTCAGGTTTTGTCCTTGTAAATGACATGGTACAGTGCATGCGGCGGATTAAAATATGTTCACCCTGACAGAAATCTTTTACTTGAAGTGAAAAAGTCTCCCGTCAATTCCGATTGCAACAAAGGTTACTCTGCTGCCAGTGAGGGTGACTTGTCAAGACGGTAAGTTTCTGGAGCTCTATCCTGGAGATACATTTGTTACTTGATTCTCAGCTTTGAGTTGGTTATAATCTTGTCCTGGCATGCTTTGTTTCTAGAATACATCAGTTTTCATGGTTCTTGGGCTGCCTTTTTTTTTTTTTTTTTTTTGAGATTTATGAAAGGGGGGTGGGTTTAGCTTTCTGTATGGCAAGTAGCAAAGCCTGTTTGAGTTCTCTGATCAATAATTGTAAAGTAACTAGAAATTGGTCGATGCCAGCTGTAAATCCATCATGCGTTGTTATTAATGTCTGTCATCTTAGAGAAGCTGTACAGCAGACTTCCCTGTCCCCACATCACTGAAGACAAGACATGGGCAAGTAACTGGCCGCTGTGTATTAAGGGGATATTCCTAAAGCATCTGCAGTTTGATGTAAGGCTTTGGGAGCCGCTGGCCAGCTTTGTAGTACCGACATTGCAGGAGGTTGAAAAAAGCTTCTATTATGTGAGCATAGCCTAGTTTGGGGGTTTAGAGCCAATCCTGCATGTCAACAGAGTAGTACTGTGATTTGATGCTATTGCCAGGTTATACCCTCATCCTAAATAAACCTTTTGCTGATTTGGCATGGCCTCACAGTTGTCTCAATTTGACCTGACATTCTTATTTTTATTTTATTTTTTGTCTTTTTGCCTTTTGCGGGGGGCCGCACCCATGGCATATGAAGGTTCCCAGGCTAGGGGCTTGAATGGAGCTATGGCCTCCAACGTACACCAAAGCCTCAGCAACGAGGGATCCGAGCCGCGTCTGCGACCTACACCACAGCTCACGGCAAGCTGGATCCTTAACCCCCTGAGCAAGGCCAGGATCGAACCAGCATCCTCATGGATACTAGGCAGGTTCATTAACCACTGAGCCATGACGGGAACTCCTGACCTGACATTCTTAATTCTCTCTCTCTCAAGACAGAATTAAGGGGGTAAAGTGCTGGGTGTTCAATCTGACCACAGTTGATAGACACATTTGTTGCCTGGGCACAAAGATTGCTAGTTGATATTTGAGGAAGGGGGCACACCTTTTCCTCCTCTCCTAGTTACCAAGATGAGGTCTTGGTGCGTCAGATGCCACCTGGTTACTGTGGAGGCTTCAAAAGGCCTGAAGGTTCTAACTGGCCAGGGCACTTGCGCTTTGGGAGGGCATACCTGAGTGTTCGGCTGGGGAAAGAGTCCGAAGAGTCTTCTTTTCAGTAACTTAGAAACAAGGGAGAAACAGTTGTCTTAGATAAAGTTCAAAACATATTCTGAGTGACATCAGAACAAGACTCGCCTGTCACTGATTGAATATATTAACACGTCTAAAGAAAGAATATGTCAATCTTGGTTCTTCTTCAGTCTTTAAAGTTTTAAAAAGATTATTTAATATCATGGGACTTGTTTACAATATGATGTTTAGTAGAATAAAAATCAGCATGTGCCTTAGTATCTGTACATAGAGATTGTTTTCTTCATTTTTTTCCGTATATTTTTATTTTATTTTATTTTTTGTCTTTTTGCCTTTTGCCTTATCTAGGGCCACACCCGTGGCATATGGAGGTTCCCAGGCTAGGGGTCTAACAGGAGCTGTAGCTGCCGGCCTACACCACAGCCACAGCAACGCGGGATCCGAGCCGCGTCTGCAACCTACACCACAGCTCACGGCAATGCCGGATCCTTAACCCACTGAGCAAGGCCAGGGATCGAACCCGTAACCTCACGGTTCTTAGTCGGTTTCGTTAACCACTGAGCCATGACGGGAACTCCCTGTGTATTTTTAAAACATTTTCTATGTTTGCCTGACTTTCTGAATTATCAATTTATTTACTTATATATTGTAAAACAAGATACCTTCAATTATTATTATTTTGGAGTTTTATATAGAGAAGGAAAGAAGAAATTAAAAAAGATCTGCAGTTCTTGCATCCATCTGACCCCACCCTTGCTCTGACAATTGTCTGGCCTTGGTGGGCAGATCCTTAGAGCAAGCCGTCTTTGTTTCAAGCCAGCATACTTGTAGGTCATACAGAGCATCACATAACCCTCCAGTTACGATTGGGTTTCCACATAGATGGCCTGCAGGGGGCACATGACTTAGCTGGAGGTCCCACATGCCTGTTCTTTGCAGGTGTAATTCTTGTTTTAAAGTGATAATTTGGCCTTTTAGTTGGTCCATAATCTCTATAAACTTCTGAGCCTGTTAGCAAACTAGGCTTCTAAATGTGTACTCCTAAGTTCACCAAAATAATTCCTCACTGTGGCCTTTTGACAGGTGACTCGAAGCTGTATTCAGTAACAGCCCTGTGTCATGTGCTGGGTCGGCCTTCTCTTTTTCCAAACTTGATTGAATTGAGAAGTGTGTGTTCCTGAGGTCACACCCAACAATGGGCGGCCTGAGAACCTCCCCCGTCTGAGTGCTACAGCTGTTTCTTACTTTTGCCCAGAGCCTGCTGTTGGGACTTGAGCTCCTTTCTCAAGTCCAGTCAGCCTCGGTGCAGATGGAGGTGGAATCATCCTGCATGACCCCTGGACCTCTTGGTAGAACTTGAAGAGATGATAGGAATCCCCTGTCTAACCTCCTCCTCCTCCCTGTGAAGGAAAAGGCCCCAGGCCCTTGGGGCACTGACGTCTCTGTCTAGGCTGTTTTGCATCTTCTTCATTGGTGATTCCAGATAGCCTCCAAGGACTGCAGGCCAGAGAACAAAAAGATCAGGGATCTTTCTGTAAGTTTGGACCGGCTTAGGCTTAGAAGTTCCGTCAAGGACGGGTAGCCTCTCTGCCGCGTGTGCCAGGCCTCGGAGGGCATTGAGGGTGGATGGCCCTCCAGCAGGGCGATGTGGATGCGTGGTTATCTTCTGTCTCGCCTTTACATGTTGCACTCTTCTCACTGCCCTTCCTACCGCTTATCCGTCTCCTCGTCTAAGAGCCTTAAGTAGCTAGGCAGAGATTAATGCCATGACTTCCTAGATGGTAAAACTAGTGTCTGTTCTGTAATTCCTTTTAAGTAATGAGGGGAAGGCCCATTTATTTGTCAGTTACCTTCACGGCCACTCTCATGACTACTGAGGGAGTGAGTAAATGTCCCTCAGTGTTTTTGCCTTGAAACTGAGCGGCGGAAATATGGTCTTTGAATACAGTGAATAGTGATCATTGATAGACCTCATTGTGTGATTATGAGATTATCGTGTACTTATATGGAATTATAAGAAAGCTCTAATAATTTAAAACATATCTTGCCCATCATAACTAATGTCCATTTATTTAGCAGGAGCGAACTTTTTCTTCTTGCTTTTTCCCTCATGCATAAGTATGTGTGTGTTTGTGTACATATGTATTTCATTTGCATTTGCATTTAGGAATTATTTACTTAGAACCTACTGTATGCTATGCACAGTGTTCTGTATGCCAGGAATACATCAAAACATTTAAAAAAAGCCAAAACAGACCTTGTTCTAATGGAGTTTACATTTATTAGTAGGAATCGGTGTTTATCATGCCTAATGGTGATGTATGAAATAATTATAGATTAGGGAGAAACAAAGTTAATCCTAAGTAATAAAAATAGTTAACTCGGTATTTAATGCTTTAATTCAACGTCTTGACCTTTTTTTTTTTTTTTTTTGGTATGTGTGTGTGCTGCCTTACAGAGTGCTTTATAACTATTTAGGGCATTTTACTTTTATATTTGAGTTACAAAAAATTTGATAGTTGGGTCAGATGACAGAGTTTTTGAAAACATTCTAAAACCGCATAACACTGTACAAATAAGTATTGGGCTTAATATAAGATAAATCTGTATTACGGTTCTCCAGAGAAACAGAACCGATAGGGTGTGTGTGTGTGTTGAGGGGGCAACGAGAACATGTATGTATACCTACCCATAAAGATTGATTTATTTTAGGGAGTTGGTTCATGTGACTGTGAGGGCTGACAGATCAGAAATCTTTGGGGCAGAGGGGCAGACTGAAAGCCAGAGAAGAGCTGACGTGGCAGTCTGAAGGCGGAGATCCTCCCTCTTTGGAGGACCTCAGTCTTTTTTCTTAACTGCTGCCCCTGTAGTTTTTCTCGGCAGGACTTTGTGGCATGTTGGGAGCTGTGAGCATTTGAGTCTGTAGGTCCCTCTGGTTTCTGAGCGTTTTATAGAGGTGCCAGAGCTGGCACCGGTGAGGGCTGCAGTGGCACCATGTCGGCACCGTCCCTGGCTCTCACCTCTCAACCACTTCTCAATAATTGTCTCTGGGTGCTTGTCTCACAAATGCTCCGATCCTGGCTGTAGAGGTACGGTTCTGCTGACTCTGCCTGTCTCTCATACATTCTCCTAACTGCGGGGACAGTGAAAAGTGCTAGTACCATGGCCCTAATCTTCCCCTTGTAACAGCAGAGCTGTCTAATGTGACACAGGTGACATAATAGCCCTGATTCATCAGTTGTGTAATGACACTTTTGACCCAAATAGGTTTTGTGCGCATCTTCTGTGCCAGGTTCTGTGTTAGGCGCCAGGGAAATGCAAGATCGAACAGAGTCCTTGTTCTCAAGACGCTTACAGTGGTCGGAACCGTAACGTAGACTGCCTCTCACTAAGTGAGGTAGGCTAGCTGGCAAGTGCTTGAGGAGCGGACAGCGCCCTCGCCCTGCCGCTTCTGCCCTCCTTACGTGGGTCCTTCTGCCTGAGTGTCGCCCTTTGCTTCTCCACCTACCTCTTAGCCCCTCATTTAAGTTTTGCCTTTCATTTCAAAGCCCAGCATAAATGTCTTCTTTGTAAAGCCTTCCTGCTTTTCTAATCAGAATGCTCACAACCTTCCCATACTTCCAAAACCTTCTGTTTGTAACTCTTTTATGACTAGGGTGACCCTGCCATTTATCATCCAGAGAAGAAGGTGAAAGGAAGTACCATTATTAATTAATTATATCAGGACTGCCCATGTAAACTGGGACATTGCGGGAACCCAGGACATGTGGTCACCCTAGTTACGACCCTTACAGCCTGTCTGAGGAAAGTGTAGTCTGCTCAAGCGTGTGGTCATCTCCCATTTTAGAGTGTGAATTTCGTCTTAGGGGTGGGAGAGGCAGAAAAGAGCTGTGTCATTTGTGCTTGCATTTACACACGGGGATTTACACCGAGTAGGAGCTCGGTGATGCTTACTGAGTGGTCCATCCCCGTGCCGTCCACAGGAGGTGGCAGCAGCTGAGCAGGTCTGCTGGGCCCCCCCGCACAACTGTCAGAAGACGGTCAGTGTGAAAGGGCAGAGTCGGCGCCAGGGGGACTGGCTGTGCAGGGGCTCCTTTGGACTGTCCAGGAGTCCAGGTCTCAGCATGATGGCAGTTTGGATTCATTCAGGGCTGTCAACCAAATGACAGGGCTGTTGTGTCAGATGGAGCAAGACCGTGGGGAGTGCCCCAGCAGAGCAGCCAGAGGTGGCAGAGCTGTGGTTCCTGGGCGATCCATCTGCATGGACAGAGGAGCCTCGCTGACACAGGCGGGTGACTGGGCCTTGTCCCCACAGGCTGCAGTTGGTGTCTTTAGAGACTTCATTAACCCTGACCACCTCCTGGCAACGTATTAAACTGAAAGCATTTGAGAAGACTGTGATCACTTAGTAAGCCTGCACAGGGTAGAGGACGCTAGATCAGGTATTGCTGACAAATTTCTTTCATGGAGTCATGGAGTAAATTCATGGGCTTTTACATATAAATGAAGGACTTGTAATTTAAACAGCTCTTTTCACCGACCAGAGTAGGTAGTATTAGCATAATGGAGTGAGGGGTTGGATATAATGTTGAGTTTATTACCACATGGTTCTAAAGTAAATAAATAATGGGTCCATTGACTTCTGCTTTATAGACGCTATAAGAGACCTCTTTAGAACTTTTCAAAGGTCTCTTTAAAGGTTTAGTATTTTACTGCCACCTTCACTGTTATCATTATTCCATATTGCCTACGGGCCAACTGCCATCGCAAAGGTGGACACTTAGAATCTTCCTGTGAATAATGAGTATTTAGTTTTACTACATCCTATAATTTGGACTACAGTGGCTAATTGTTAGTACAAACTTTGGAGCCTAGGGTATTAAAACACTTTTTGTCAGACACCTGTGCTAAGCAAACTACATGACCTGAGTTTATGGTAGTTTCTATGAACATGAACTTCTCATGCATCTAGGACTGTCTTGAATGCTTTCCTTTCTGTAGTTAAAAATCCCTTAGGCTTGATACTACCTTCCTGGACAGGATTGTTTATTGTTTAATTCTTTGCTACATTTCTTGTCCTTCACTTGCTCTTATAAAATCTGTTGATGACTTTTAAAGCTGTGAATGTTGCGCCAGCCTCCTTTCCTCTCAACCATGGGTACAGGTGCAGAGGAAGAGTTGCAACCCTAGGATGGAGGTCACCAAGCCTGGTGGAGTCCACTCTCACTACAAATGCCCAGGAGGACTTGGACTTCAGGGGGGTGGAGGATGGGCGTGTGTGTTTTTAAAATACATGATTCTGTTGCTTACCTCTCATGGTGAACAGCTGATGGACGGGATGAGAAAACAAGGCATCCTCCTCCACTTACTGGGGCTTGGCAGCCCTGTTGTTGGAACTGCCAAGTAATAGTAAGGCTGTCAGTGTTGTGTCATGGCCTCGGTGCCTGTATACATTTTCACACCTCTTCCGTGTTATATGATTATAAAATCCATATTAAACATTTTTGTTAGGATTTAAAGAAAGTAACCCACCCTTCTTTCTTCTTGTCCCTTCCCCTTTAAAGCCTCTTCATTTCTTATTTGATCTTTGAGAAAGGAGCAATGGCTTTAGTGATAGAACACCTGACTTCTGGGCACTTCATCTAACGAGCTTTTGATATTCAGCAGTCACCTCACTTTTATCTGGGCTTCAGTTTCCTCACTTCCAGAATCAACATGATATTTGCCCAACAACTTTCTTGGTAGGATCCCGAGAGCTAGTGTGTATGTAGTCCCTACATAAAAATGTAATGCTGTAGTTTTTGATTCCCACGGTGGCCTGATCAGTGTTTCTCCGTAAGATGGTTTATCAACGAATGTTCCGAACAGGCCATAGACAGAAGATTCTCAGGGTAGTGATATGTTTCCATCACCTCTTTCTAAACTCTTCTCCCCTCTGGACTGTTCTGTGAGGTGGGAATTCCATCCCTTGATTCATTCCTCCGAAATGGGACTTGTTTCCCCTGCCTTCTTGTTGGAGACCCACCAGTCAGTAAGCTCGGGAAACTTTCTTCTTGGCCTTTTCAGCAGTTTAATTCCAGTCACGTTGTTAAAACAATATTTCACTGCTTCTGTTTTTCCTAATTATCATGTAGATAAACAGTGGGGATCATGACATTAGAATAAGTGAGTGGCTTATGATTTTTGCCTCAGAAAGAGAAACTCTTGCTGTTTTTCTCCCCCCTTGAGCAACACAGCAGTAATAAACGAGCAAGTCCAGAGGACTTTATGATAGATAGTTAATGGTGCTGTGCCTCAGCCAACAGGCCTGTTTCCACAGCATCTGTCACAATTCAGAGTCATTAGCATACCTTTAATGGTTTCTTTTCAAAATAATTTCTACTAGGGCATTTAGAATGCATCAAGGAAAAATATTGAGTTGTAGAGATGAAGCATTTTAAATGTAGACAAATGGTTTTCATTCTCTTAGATGTAATTTTGATAAAAATTGAGAAACCACATAGCAGTATGCTATACTGTATAATACAGTTGACAGTATCTAATGTACTACCTGGGAATTATTTCTCAGGCATTTAAAAAATAAACTCATTTAATAAAATCTTAATGGAAAAAATTAAATATACTCAATTTAATAAAATCTTAATGGAAAAAATTATGGAGTTTCTTAGCACAGTCAATCCCACCATAGGCCTTTTCCTGGTGTGTGTTTAGACTGTGCATTCGTTGTCTTTCCCATTCTGTTTGATGATCAGTCGTGGAATCAATGTTTTTCTTATTTTATAAGATGAAAAATGTTTTGTCAGCTATAAGTCACTTTTACATAATACTGGTAAATACTAGGTTTGTTATTTATTTAGTTGTGGGGGGAAAATCTTCAGAGAAACGAATTAAGCCATCTTTTGCGTGAAATATCAAGGGCACGTGGGAAGAGATCTTTATTACATTTTTAAATATATACGATTTTATAATGATGTATTTTTAAAAAACACAAAATTACGTCCTTTTTAAACATGAAATGATTTTAGCATGTGTATGTAGCTATTTGAATAATAGTACCTTATATTTGTAAACAATATTTATTTATTTATTTATTTATTTGCTTTTTTAGGGCAGCACTTAGGACATATGGAGGTTCCCAGGCTAGGGCTTGAATAGGAGCTGCAGCTGCAGGCCTACGCCACAGCCACAGCACTGTGCGGTCCGAGCTATGTCTGCAACCTGTGCCACAGCTCACTGCAACACCAGTTCCTTAACCCACTGAGCTAGGTCAGGGATCAAACCTTCATCCTCATGGAAGCTAGTTGGGTTCATTACCTGCTGAGCCACAATGGGAACTCCAATCCTTCTCTTTTTTTTTGGATCTATTTTTTCATATCTTTTTTCATTCTTTTTTTAAAAAAAGTGCTTTTTCATACTTAAATGCCTGTAACAGCACTGTAAAGTCACGGGGTGTATATTAACCCATTTCCCTAAACCACATTGAGAACCTCTAAGTGACTGGATATGGGCCAATTTATACAGCTGACAGTTGCCTCTGATTGTGTCTTTAGCCTTTTTTATCTAATGTTGTTTTAGCTAGTCTCTGCTCCTCTGGAATGATTTTTGTAGCTTCACCAATAGTAAAATTTCCACACAGCACTTCTAACAGCTTTTTAGGGGAAACTTTTTTCTATATCCTTTTTTTGGTGCTTAAGAATCAAAGAGTTTGATTTTTAAGGTCTTAAAGACTTATGTGATTAAACCTAGTTAGTATGTGAGGTTTTTTTTTTTTTTTTAAGTTTGTTTGAAATACTGACATTCTTTCAGGTCATTTATTCATTGTTACAGATTTTTTTTTTTAAGTAGACTATTTAAAATTTAGAGTCACTTGACAGCATTTCAGGGGGACATTTCATATATTTTTGCATTCTGTAGCAGTAATTCTTATACCACTTACATAAGTATAGGCTTGTTCAAAGATGGAAGTTGTAGCTTTAAACTCTGTATTAATATTTGTTTATAGTTCTCATCCACGGGGGCCACAAAAGCTTACTTTTACATCCTTGTTCAGACAACAGGACAGAGTGGGGGGAGAGGGGAAGTAGGCATATACTCCTCTCTTTGGGACGAATCCTTGCAGGTGTACTTAGCACATCAGCTTACATTCCCTTGGTCAGAGCTTAGTTACCTGTCTGCACTGGGCATCAAGGGAAGTTAGGAAATGGCTCTCTCCCCTCCAGGATGGTAATGAGCCCTACTATAAACATCAGAGCCCTTACTACAGATAAAGGTGAGATAGATATTATGAGGAGTTATCAGTCTGCCAAAATCACATGGTCTTCAAAACTGATATTTGAGTTTTCTGATGCCAAGTCAATTTAAAAAGTATTTATGTATTTAACATTTCTTGACAATTTCTTTGCAGTTATAACAATATCATATTGACTCCTTGATAACATATATTCGTTTGAAAACAGCAAATACTATTCTTTTCCTGGTAATTACAGTTATAAAAAGTTGTCAGTAAAATCTAGAATCTTTAAATAAATTTTGAAAAGGGGTGATGGACCAAATGGAATTCTGATTACTTGATTTCAACACATTTCTCTTTCATTTGAATCTTTAAGAGAAAAGTGAAAAGCAACATTATCCTTGAGAAATTCTCCCTTAGCGTCTAAGCAGCCGTTTTTTAATTACAGAAAATGCCTTCAAAATCTGTTTTGCCATTTAGAAGTTTTAGCTGTAAGAAAGTCAATTGTCCGTTGTGTAATGGAGGAAAGAAAAAATCTTACACTGAAAAGCCATTTGTTTATTATGTTGAGTAGACACGTGTTATTTGAATATTAGTGGTTGATTTTCCATAGAAAATTTTTCTCCTTGAATTTGGTATCCTTATTGGTCACATAAACACAAAAGAATCTCCACTGTCAACCAAGTTGTGCCTGCAGAAGTATGACTATTATTTAATGAGAGCTGTTCAAAAATAAACCACAATCACACGTGAAGTTCTTCCTCTTAAAGGAATCTTCTTGGGAAGCCATTGTGTTTATTCTACTGAAACTGCCCTTCAGTCTCTCTGCCTTTGATTCTTCCCCTCCCTCTTTCCTCCTCTCTTTTTCCTTTTTTTTTTCTTTCAAGATTTGCCTTAAAAAGCACATTTCTTTGAATGTCCTCCAAGGTGATAAATCTTCATCAGCTGATAATAGACTTGATTTTTGGGAACAGCCAGAAGTTGTTTGGAGTCAAGGCTGTTAAGTGATGAAACTGTAATAACATTTTTAAACTGGACACAAAGATTTTTTTTCCATTTTTGGAAGTCTAAGAGGGAAGTTCCAAAATAGGAACTGTCAGTCTGATGTGTATGTTTGTTGAAAAAAAAAAAAGTATTATTATTTGATAATGGTGTTACAGAATTTGTTTATTATGTATTTATTCACTTATTTTTGTATTTGCCCTTATCTCTTTTTCCCAATGGCTGTGTTTTGTATCTGCCTTTGGAATCATTGTCACATTTTACTTTTATCATAATGATTTTTTTGGAGTTTTTACTTATATTTGTGTATCATATTTGAAATACAGTAATTAAACTGACGTATATAGGAGGAAATCAAAATTGTTTAATTATATAATTTGGCTACCTGATATTTTTGCTTTTGCAGTTTAATTTTGAAAATTGGCGCAGGATTTTTGTAGTCACACATATCATGTAGGTCCATATTATCAAATGCATTGATCTTATTATAATATCAAGTAAGTGGTATATTTAGTGCACTGTTAACTTACATTGCTTGAAAATAAAACTTTCAAAACTAAGTTGAAGTGTTCAGCTTATAGGATTTGATTCTATAGCTGTTAAATATTAAACAATGACATTTATTAAAGTTGAAAAATATCAGTGGTTTTCATTTCTGTATTTCTTTTGAACTCGAGAAGTATCTTGTTGTTTAAGGCTATAATTTAGAAAATTTCTATTTTGCATTCCTCCTGCCATTAGAAGTTTTATTTTCTTTCCCTGAACTTCTTGTGTAAAGTTTTAAAAGAAAGTCAAGTACTATTGAATTTTTTTTGGAAGACAAGCAGGCAGGCAGGAAGTAAAATAAATTAGTTTTACAAAAGCCGAAAAAGTGTGCTTAGATGTTAAGTACCTTTTGTGTCTGTTTATTTGTGTTGCATGGTTTATTTCATTTAGTTTTGGATGAATAAAATAATGCCTTCTACTATTATAATAGTAAGTCTAAAGCACTCATTGTAGTGACTGGCCATACATATTAGAAAGTTATTTCATTAGATTATCTTTATGTCTGCTCACTTTAAAAAAGCCTATTTATTTTACATAAAAAGCAACAATATTTGGTAGATTTTCTAGTGTTTTAACAGCATGATCTGTCTTGTAAATAAATGCTCATTAGTTCATGTTTTAAGGAGTAAAAGTTATGCTCGTTGAGCAAAAAAAGAATGCTGATCCATGTACATTTTTTGGTAGAACAGACAACTGATAAAACTCAGTGGCTTAGCAAAATTTTTAGGATGCTATAAAAGTTACTGTGGATTTGAACATTTATATATATACACTTATTATATTTTTGTATATATATAAAATTTGGATGTTTTCATTAAGGACATTATAGCAGGAATTTACTCATTCATCCATTCATTTGATAAAATGTATATGTATTAGGCTATACTCAGTACTAGAGATGGAAATTTGCATTATAAATAGAATTCTGTCACCTTGGAACTCAGTCTGATATATATCAGCTTTTACTCAGCGTGCATATCTATAAAATAGAAATACGTGACTAATCATTTTTGGATGAAAATTCCTGGAGTTAACTCTCAATGAACAGTAACAAAAGAGGGTTGAATACTTGTCATTCCCAACTGAGTGAAATCCCATCTGACATGAGAGTCCATTTTCAATACAGTTTAGCCTCTCAGCCAAACTGAGCAAGGTCACAAGAAGAACTCTAAGTGATGTTCCAGCCCTTGGGGTCTAGAATGGACTTCTTTTTATTCTATAGGTATTTAATAAGTGCCTGTTCTGTTCCAGGCACTACTGAAATACTATGGATGTTCTCTCTTCCCAAAATAGAAACAAACAGACAAAAAGGCCAATAGATATTCTAGTTAAATTATTCCCCTGTGGTTAACCGAGCATATCCTACCAAGACCAAATATAGTAATCATCAGCCTACTTTTTAAAAAATATTGGATGTAATAATAATGTATCTAGTTTTCATCCAGTTTATATTTATTAAATGGATGTTTGGACAGTGTATGCACGCAGACGGTTCTGCTTATCATTTTCCATAAAAATGTTTATACAACCTTTGTTGATCTGCACTCTAAAGATTATGCCAGTGTTATTAGTATATTTGCTAACTGGTGTTTCTTGGTGTAGAGTATGGTGTTGTTTTCAAACGATTCAGAAAATCTAACACATACTTTTTGTGTGCCTAGTGTCAGTGGTTTACATTTTAGTTGATCTTCAGTATTTCTCTAAGTAGAATTTTTTAAAAAGTTCTTTTAAAACAAAATTTTATTAATGCCAGTTGAGTTTGCATAAACGAGTGTTAAACAAATGATTGATTACTCTCTTCATATTAATGTTCTCTTTCTAGCTTGCTTTAGCATGTGTTTTCTTTTGGTCTTTCCCCTTTTCTTGCTTCCTGTCTATCACTCTTAAAAGTAAAAAAGTTTGGGATCATTTAATCAGATAGAGTCATATATTTTACCTCTAGTAGAGAATAGGAATGCATTTTGAGACTTGGCAATTTGTGTGTGTGTGTGTGTGTGCGCACGCGCGTGTGCGTTCACATGTGTAGAGAGGTGTGTGTACGTGTATAAATATACAGTATTGAAGGAATTTAATATATTCTGTGTATTACTTTACCACAGTATTGAAGAAGTTTAATATATTGTGTGTATTACTTTACCACAAAATTAGAGTTCTGAAGTACCAAGCCTTATTTGAAACATAGTATTTGAGATTATTTTTACCTTTGCATATTTATTTAATGCTTTTGGTTTTAGGTGGCACCATCCTAAGACTAGTCTTTTTAAAAGTTGATTTTAGAAAAGAAAGCTCAAGAAGCAATCATGATTCTTGAAGGTAATTTAAAAGAAGTATTACCATTAAAGTTAGAAACAGAGTAGGATGTCCATTATTTATATTGTTCTGGAGGTTTTAAGCAAGATATTATGTAAGGGAAACAAATGGAAGGAAAAACATGGAAAGGAGGAGGTAAAATTTCCATTATTTGCAGACCGTGTATCTAGAAAACTGAGAAAATCAACTGGCAAATTTTTACACACTAAGAGAATTCAGTTGTGGTAACTGCCTGTATTTATTGTTTTTAGATGGGAAAAAAGAGACACAGGCAGACACACATTATTAATTTGAATGACTCATTCATAACCTTTTTTCATTTTCTAGTATTGTTTTAAAATATTTTTATGTTTTAATTTGTAGATTGTGAAATCTTTCAGTCTTTTTGTAGTCATTATATGCTCAGAAAGGTTTGTAAGATGTAGTTTTATATCTTTTTGTGTTTTCAACTTTTCAACTATGAAATTTTTATTCGATCTTGTATTTATTTCGGCGTATGGTTGCACACTAGGTTTCTCTAGAGTCTTGCCAATGTCAGTTTTTTAAATAAGTCATTCGTTCTCCCTAGAGGTGTCTTGGTTTTTTTTTTTTTTTTTTTTGTAGAAGTCTGATGTAGAATTAAGGCTGTTTCTGGTATTTGAATTCTGTTCATTTAGTATATTTACCAGTTCTTGAACCAGTACCACAATATTTAAGTTACTGTAGGTTTATAGTTTAAAAAAAAGCTTGTTAAGGTAATTCTCTAATGATCTTCAAAACTTATTTACTGGTATTTTACATCTATTCTTCAAGATGAACATTAGTCTCTTTTCATTAAGCGTTTTAATACTCAAGCCCTTTGGTTATTCTTTGTGAGTTGCATTACTTTTATATAGTATTTGCAATGTATGTATAAGTAGAAGTTTTTGTGCATCTGGTACTACTTTAGATACTAGGTAGTTTATTCTTTAAAGCCATCTATTCATGCCTAAACCTTGTCTTTTCTCCTTTTTTTTCATTGTTTGCTTGAGTCCCTTTCTATTTGTTATCAGATCCCCTTTTACCCTTGCATGGTTGGATGCTTTGTAACCCTTGCAGCCAATCAGATGCCTAGTGGTAGAGAGCACATATAATGTGGATTTTGCTGTTAATAAAAGAGTTTGTTATTTATTGAAGTTCACTTGTGAACTTCATTTAGGTTACTCTTCGTATTTTCATTATGAACAATTTTCATTACTTGTTTGCTTTTTCAGAGTTCATTTATGTCATACATTTTTCTCTCTGTGTTTTATGGATGCTGTCATATAGCACTTTCAAGACTATCATACTAGTCTAGATCCCATCATATCATTTTTGGTTCTTCAGTGTATTTCATATAGATATCTTCTTTTAATATTAAAAACACACAGGAGAAACTCTGGAAACTCTTACAGTTTTCAGATATGTAAAGCCACAGGATTCAATGACGTGAAATTATAGCAGATTCTTTAGTATCTTCAGAGAATTGCAATTATTAACACTGAGTAATTTTCTTTTCTTTTAGCTTTGTAGTTGTTAGAGAACAATTTAGAAAATTGATGCTTCTGTCAAAAGTCTAGATGAGTAGGATCCAGGCTCAGTCTGGATATGACAACATTAAGAACGCTGCCACTTTTACTAACTATGAAAAAAGGAATCTATTTTATACTCCATTAAACTGTTACATATCATAAATAATTTATATCAGCCTTGTTCCCATCTGTATCAAGGGTGATAAACTAGTGACTCCAAGGATTTTTAAAATGAATATAATAGCATTCCCCTCTTCTCCTGCCTTTCCCTGTCCCAGTCTCACTTCCTCATTAGAAAGAAGTGTATGCTTCCTGCGTGGTCCCAGCCAGGCCTAGAATTGTGATAGGGATCCATTGAGGACACTTGAGGACATCAGGTGACTCAGGGTGATTTTGCCTCCTTAGTGCCCCTGCTCACTAAATGTATAACTTTGGTCAAATCTAGTCTTTCTCTGTTTCCTCATCTTTCAGTCAAACATAGGCACCTCAGACGGTCTTTTGAGAATTCAAAGAGAGATGTGGAAGTGCTTTGTAAACTGTGATTGCTATAATCATATTAAGCCCCTGTAGTTAACTGCCCTAACTTTTGAGAAGGATTGGCAGGTCCATGTACAGATTCCACAGTTGGATGTGGGAAGCTAGGAGGTGTTCTGAGTGATCTCTCTCTTTTCCTGTACTTTTTATAAACATCTCATGCTTCCCAGGGTAGATTCTTGCCCTCTCTGATTGCGCATCTATTCCAAGAGTTTTGGCAGAAGAATAGCTGGAAAAGTAGGGGAGACGATGGCATTGAAAAGAACAGGATTGAGTTCCCAAGTTTTGGTGTCTTTGGCAACAGAGGGAACCCCACATTGCCAGGAACTGGGGAGTTGATTGGTAATGGTGGAAGGTTTGAGGATTATATATAGGTTGTTAAAGAGGATAGTAGAAGATAGGAATTAAGGAGGTTGTGGTTGAAGAGACAGGATCTCTCAAATGTGAAATCTGTGCAGTGGAGCGTAGGCCACAGTCCTACAGCCTAGGGGTAGCTCTAACAGTGAGTGGGTGATGGTTTTGAGGATGAGTGTTTGAAGAGGACAAGGAGAGCCATGATCAAGAGATGAAGTCACGTCATTCCAGGCAAACAGGGAGAGTCCCAGTAGGGCTGAGTAGAGGTGTGGCTGCCAAGGCGGAAGCTGCAGCCTTTCAGGGAGCTTGCCTTGCATGAAGCTGTAAGAAAAAACAGTGCAGAAGTACAGAAGGCACTATATAGTCTTAAGAATGACTATGAATCTAAGAATTGTTGTTGTCAGCAGTGAGCTTAGCCATTACTTATATTGAATATATTCACAAATTTGAGGACAAAACTCAAAGAACTGCTGCCCTATCATAACTTTTTTTGATATATTTAAAAGTGCAGATCATAATGCTTGAACAGTTGGAATCATGTAAGAGTGAATAAAAACAGGTACGCCTTAAAATAAGGCACCTGTAAGACTGGGAAGAGGCAGCATTGAAGTAGTTTGAGAAGACATTGCCATTGAGAAGGAGGCTTCTTTAGTTTTATTGGAACTTGGATCTTGGGTCTAGAGTCTGAGATCTAAGATTTCCCCTAATCTCTTTCACTAAAAATGGAAACTGATGGGATGAATGCAGCAATACTTTGTTCATTCCATTTCTGAGTAATAAGGATAATAATACCATGTCTTTTCTCTTTCTGTCTCTGTTCCTAGCCTTATTGACAGCCATTGAAATATATTTCTTAACCAGTCTGGTTATTCTCCCGCTTCCTCAATAGTCCATGGAATATGTCACAAACTCTTAAACTGAAGTAAATAATGGAGTCTGTGACTATTAGAGGTCATCACTGCAGTCGTGGAAGAAATGACTGCTAAAAGCCTGACATTGAAAGAGAAGACAAAATATAAAAAGTAGGAACTGTATTAAAGTACTCCACTAATGAGTATTCCTAATGATGGTCTTGATTTATCCGTAAAACAAAACCCCAAACTCGGAAGCACTTCACCACTTTGCATCCAGTTGCCTATAAGGAAACAGGGAAATGAAATACTCAGAGGAAAGATTTCCCTTACAGATGGCCACAAATTGAATCAGAGATTTAGGATGCATGACGGGATAAGCCTCGGTTATATAGAAAATGCACTTAGATGGAGCACTTGATTTTTCCAGGGACGCCAGATAATTGAGTTACACCTAAAATCTTGACCCGTGTAACTCTCATGCATACACATCTAGTTTGTATGTGCTGAGAGGTGTTAAATGGTTTGAAAACTGTAATTAAATAGCTGAAATTGTGCTGCAGAATCACTATAAGCATTGCCTGATGTAGTATTTCAGCATTGAGTGCTAAAATTTAATCCAGGTAGCTGTGACTAATCTAGTCTTCATTTGTAACACATTCAAATTAAGAGGTGTGTGTTCTTGTTCATGTACTTTCTCATTAGCACTAATATTGCTAATGGGAGTGACAAATCACTTTTGCCTATCACTTACACCTTTTAGTTAGCTAGCTCCTTAGAGATGGTAATTTTCTGTGTGATACATTTATGGAGCTCTGTGTTTAATAGTTTCCTCAAAAGAGAATATGTCCATAGGGACTATTTATTAGTTGATGGGCTCTGGTGAAAATAACTTTGAACTAATCAGTTGAACCATAGAAGAACTTATAATGACAATTCATATAAATGGAAATAGTCACACACACTCATTTGTTCCTTTACATTTTTAGGCTTTCCCCCCCTCTCTGTTTATTATGAAATTTCAAGGGTTTTCTGCTAGACTCTTGGCTTTGATGTTTGAATAGCCCCTCTTCAGTTTCCTCCTCTCCAATCCTCCTGTTTGTTCGAAGGACTCCTTAATGTTTAAGAGAGTGACTGAACAGTTCTTAGTATTTAAAACCGTGTAAAGCCATCTTCTTTTTGTGACTACTTATCTCTTAACGGGCCGATATGTTTGATTATTGTATTCTCTCCCAACTGCCTTAGCAGATACTCTGTCCGCCCCCCACCCCCTTCTTTTCCTTCTTTTTTTTGGTGAGAGATCTAGAATGGGATCTGCTCAGGAACTGTCGACAGCTACGTGACATCTGCACCTCCCCATGACATACTTTCTACACACACACATACACTCAAACACACTCACGTTTACAACCCCCCCCCCCCCAAACTCTACACCCATTGGGAATTGTGGTCATGTGCTGCTCGGCTTCTTGAAGCTCCATAACATGCTCACATGGCCACACTCATGCACGCACACGCCCTTTCTCCCATTCATTCTCATTGACCCCCTCTCATATACCCCATGGAACAGTGTCTGTGGAGTGCTTACAGCTCCAGCTCCTTTTGGGGTTACTTTTCTCAGAGATGTGAGCTTTCTGCCTGGAGAGCCTTCTCCCATGGACTCATTGGAAAAGATGGACAGAGCCATGTCCCTCTGGCCTGGGGGGACCTGTTCCTGTTTCTAGTTGACATTCAGGTTTCCTCTGAAGAGTGGCTGGGTTACCTAGGACTACTTCATGGAAATTGTCATGGCAGTATAGTTCACTTTGTTATAGATTCACTAAGAACTTGTCTAGACTGGTTTGGGACTTAATATGTTAATTTCCCCAAACTAAATTCCAAGTGATTGTTGGGAGCAGCTCATTTCCAAATTGTGTACTCTCTATATTTCTGACTCTACTTGTTGACTCAGGCTGTGGAAATAGATGGGGCAGGTATGCAGCGCAGCAGAGAGGAAAAAACAAAAATGTTAGAATCAAGAAATGAGAGTGGGATCCTTGCTCTTATTAATAGTTTTATATTTTTGGGTAAGTAATTTAACTTCTGTGAGTCTTAGTATTTCCACCCATTAAATGGAGATGATTGATAGCCATGATACCTGTTTCACAGAATAATTGGGGACGTTATATGAGATAATGTATATGCATATGCCTTTAAGTTGTTAGGAAGAGATGTATGCAGAAGGGAATTATTTAATATTTAATAGGAAAATAGAAAATAGTTGTAATTTTTAGGTCTCTAAAATACAAATTTTAAGTTGTTGAAGGGATTTTTCTAGGATTTTTTGGTACTTCTACCATCTTGTAACACCACTGATGTATTGTTTTTAAGAAATAAAGATTTTTAAATGAATTAATTTCCTCAATGGCAGTATGTTTGTAAATAAAACACCTTACAGTGATAAAGTACTTCGATAAGGCAGTATCTTTTGACAGATGAAAGATCAATCTCTTTATGCAACGCAGTGCAGAAATACCAGGTACCATATTAAATCTTAATCAGTGATAATGTTTATTAATTACAAGAGCTGGTTTATATATTAGTTAAATTTCTATTTGTAAATGTTGGATTATGTTAACTAACACAGCATATTGCCAGCCACAGAATAAGTATAAGGTTTGCTAAAAGCTTTCATCAGTAGCTTGAATTAGGCACTGCTGCCTAATATTTCAGTCAGTGTGGAAAGGCAGGTAATGACATTATGAATACATTTATAATGCAGGCCAATTTCTTCTAAAATGCATGTAAGTATTACTTTACCAGGAATCTGTGAAATATGATTTATTTAATGCATTTCAGCCCCCATAATATTAAGATATAACTGAGATGAGAAGTAAAAAAAAATTGCATACAGTCAGTATGGTACATGAGTCACCGACTAAATTGCTTGTAATTTTAAAGGCACTTAAAGGAATCGTGAAGTTTATATAATGCATTCTTATGTTTGTAAAAGGTTATAAGAACAATAGTCCAGTTATTTTAGTATTTCAATCCTAAATATAGGAATCTTTTAATTGTTTTTAAGGCTAAGATAACCATGCACTGAGCCAATCCAAATCTTTTCATGTCCAGTTCTCATTAAATAATTTTTGTGAGGTTTTCCTTTAAACCTCTTATATTTAGCAAAGTAGTTGAGCAGCATATAATTTCTATGAAGGCCATAATCTAGTTTTTATAAACTATACAACTGGATGAATGACAACAATGTAAATGTTGCCAGCATGTTTAGAAGGGAATCAGTTAAATGGTACTTGGAATTTTGATGATTATTGCTTTGAAAAGACTGAAAATCACAGGTCTTGGCTTTATAGTTTAATTACTTGCTTAACAATTGCTAGTGATTCACTAAATCACAAGGCTTCCAAACAAATAACATCAGTAACTGCTGCCATGCCTGAGCAACTCCAATTTTCTTGACAATGGCTACCAAACTGTGTTTAGTCTAATATAAACTGTTAGTTTAACAGCAAGCAATAGGAGTTTCAAGCGTGCCATTGATGAGATGCCAGCAAACCGAGCGTTTTTACCAATGGTGACACTTGGGTTGAGAATAACTTGAGCATGTTTCATCAAGACCAGTGGGAGAAGCAAATATAGAAATTATCCACATCCCTTTTTGATACTGGATTTAATCATAGTGAATGCTGTCCAGCTTTCTGGAGCTTCTAATTAATAATTTTTTCTTAAGAACACAGCATGTATTTGAATAAGACTTGGGAACAGGGCAAGCTGAAGGTCCTCCATGCTTTTATGGACCAAAGTCAGAACTACTGTGGCACTTTAAAAAGAAGAGCAGAGCTAGGCAGAGATTCATGTGTCCTGGTGGGAAAATGTAATTTGTGCCTTAATTGACCTGTGCTACTTTTCTTCACTGTGTCTTCACGCCATGGCGTTTCCATGAGGACACTACTCTTCATTCTTGCTCTTTTGCAGTGACAGGGTCTTTATTTCAAATGGATTTTTCCAGAATTAGATGATTCCTTAGTTTTTATTTATGTAGCAGCCACAGTCTTTGGCTCACATGAAAGTTATCTCAACTCTCTTTAGTATTTTACCACTGAAATAATGGAAAATAAACAGGTCAGACTGCATTTAAGCAGTGGTAAGAATGCCCAGTGTCTTACTGAGTGTTTACTCATTCCAGGCGCTAAGCCAAGAACTCCACATACATTTTATTGTTACAGCATGAGATGGTTATCCCTGTGATAGGAATAACTGAGGATTAGAGACGTTAAATAATTTACCTGGCGTCACTAGGTAGACGGATTGACTCCAGACCCGTGCTCTAGGCTACTATGCCATACCGCCTCTTTAGTATAAATATGTACTCTTAGTTTAAATGTGAGCATTATGTTTCAGGTGAGACATTCTATGAAATAGGCTCTTTCTTGGGGTATTTAAAAAATTCTGTTTAAATGTTAACCCACATCAATACATTTTTCAGTATAACCCAGTGCACACGCATATATTAATTGAAATATATCATACTTGTGATTCATTCTGTTGTTTTCTGCTCTCATATTTTCTATTTTATTTTACTCTGTTTTAATTTTTAAAAACGCTGGTTGTGACCCACTAAGATGATTTCACAGTCCACTAGTAGGTGGCAACTTACAGTTTGAAAATCATTGAGAATCAGTTCTAGTTGTGTAGGGTGCATTCTGGCCAATAGAATTTGTTCCAGTGGTTTTACTCTTGCTAAGATGCTGGCTTAGGTACTTGCACTTCTAATTTTGTTATGATTTTTATGATTTTGTAAGACTTTGAGTAGTGTCTCCAGTAGGCATTTATGAGTGATTGAATTCTCACGATGGATTAATACCTTTTCTGAGGCACAGAGAGTTTCTCTTTTGCCATTTTATCATCATCCTTTGGGGGTCCTGTGGAGTTTAGATTACAGGGTTTTACTCAGAATTTGACTTTGCAGACGCTGCCTCCCTTTCTTGCTGTAGTACTTCTTTGCAGGCAAGTTCATTATGGCAGTTGAAGGAAACGGAAGTAGAAAAATGTTCTCTCCCCAGTTCTCTTCCATTCTGTCTCATGTTGTGCAGGAGACTGTATTCTGGATGTGTTTTTTAAAATTTTTATTTAAGTATAGTTGATTTACAGTGTTCCTTCAATTTCTGCTGTACAGCAGTGATTCAGTCACATATACACACATGATTTTTTTTTTTAATACTGTCTTCATCATGTTCTAGCTTAAGACATTGGCACAGTTCTCTGTGCTGTACAGTAGGGCCCCACTACTTATTCATTCTAAATGTTTGCATCTACCAACCCCAGACTCCTTGTCTGTCCCCTTCTCTTACCCCCTTCCCTGGCAAACACTAATCTCCAAGTCCGTGATCTGTTTCTGTTTTGTAGATAGATCATCTGTACCGTATTTTAGATTCCACATATAAGTGATATCATATGGTATTTGTCTTTCTCTTTCTGACTTCCTTCACTTAGTATGAAGAGCTCTATTTCCATCTGTGTGGCTGCAAATAGCATTATGATATCCTTTTTAATGGCTGTGTAGTATGTCATTGTATATATGCACCACATCTTCTTAAGCCATTCACCTGTTGATGGACTTTTGGGTCATTTCCATGTCTTGGCTATTGTGAATAGTGCTGCAATGAACATGGGAGTGGGGTGCATGTATCTTTTTCAATGAAAATTCTGTCCGGGTATGTGCCCAGGAGTGGGATTGCTGGATCATATGGTAGTTCTGTATTTAGTTTTCTGAGGAACCTCCATACTGCCTTCCATAATGGTTGTACCAATTTACATTCCCACCAATGGTGTAGGAGGGTTCCCTTTTCTCCACACCTTCTCCAGCATTTGTTGTTTGTTGACTTGCTAATGATGGCCATTCTAACTGGTGTGAGCTGGTACCTCATTGTAGTTTTGATTTGCATTTCTCTAATAATTGATAATGCTGAGCATTTTTTTCACGTGCCTGCTGGCCATCTGTATGTCTTCTTTGGAGAAATGTCTGTTTAGTTCTTCTGCCCATTTCTCCATTGGGTTATTTGGTTTTTTTTTTGGTTGAGTTGTAGGAGTTGTTTGTATATTTTGGAGAGTAAGGGGATTTCCAATTGTGGCACAGTGGAAGCGAATCCAACCTAGTATCCATGAGAATATGGGTTTGATCCCTGGCTTCGCTCAGTGCGTCCGGAATCTGGTGTTGCCATGAGCTGTGGTGTAGGTTGCAGACGTGGTTCAGATCCCATGTTGCTGTGGCTGTGGTGTAGGCTGGCAGCTGTAACAGCAATTTGACCCCTAGCCTGGGAACCTTCATATACCCCTGGAGCGACCCTTAAAAAAAAAAAAAAGAAAAGAAAAAGTCTTTGTTGATTGCATCATTTGCAAAGATTTTCTCCCATTCTGTGGGTTGTCTTTTCTTTTACTTTGCTGTGCAAAACCTTTTAAGTTTAATTAGGTCCCATTGGTTTATTTTTGTCTTTATTGTTCTAGGAGGTGGATCGGAAATAGAGTTTAGAAGATACAGAATAGTTTTTTGCCTTCATCATCTTGCGATCTTTGTATGGCAGACCTTCCTTAGCACTGGCCAGCAGGCTTGATGGTGGCTATTGCCCCACTTGTCTATGCCCAGAACCAATTGGTAGCACAGGACTGGAGCATCCTTAGCAGCTTCTGGACATAAGGTGTTCTCGTCATCTCAGGCAGTCCCTCCTGGAGCCAGCAAATTTGAGTGACTGCTCTGTGCCAGAAGGCTTTAGGGTTACACTTTTTGAGTGCATTTTCCAGTGGGGATGGCAGGCCATAAATAGCAAATAGATGTATAAACATACATTTATTTTCTAAATGCAGTTAGGTATATGAAGACGGCGATTCAGAGGAAGATGTCAGAGAGTTGTGACCGCAACTTTTCTTCACCCATCTGGCCCACACCCAGGGTTATTAGTTTCCTCAGGCCCTACAGAGCCTCTAAAGAGATCCAGAATGTGTGAGCCATCACAGGATCTTCGTTTGGGAGAGGCCCGTAATTCACGAGGAAGAGGCCCAGTGGGGCAGTGGCATTGATGTTACTTGGAAGCTTGTGGAACGTGTAGCCCCTGGTCCAGCTTGGACCTGCTGAAGCAGAATCTGCACTTGAACAGGCTCCCTGGGTGTGCGAAGTACCTCTAGAGTAGAGGCTGGCTACCTGACTACGGCAGAGGAGTGGAGCTGGACACTGTAAGTCACTCCCGGGGAAAGGACATTCAGGCAAAACTTCAAGCATCTGCCAGGGTTGAAATCATCACGTGTCCTGGCTTTGCTCACTTCTGCTATTCCCAGTCCGGCTGTGCTGGACAACCGGGCTTTTTTTTTGTCATTTTTTTTTTAGGGCTGCACCCTCGGCATGTGGAGGTTCCCAGGCTAGGGGTCTAATCGGAGCTACAGCTCCCGGCCTACGCCACAGCCACAGCAACGCGGGATCCGAGCCACATCTGCAACCTACACCACAGCTCACAGCAATGCCGGATCCTTAACCCACTGAGCGAGGCCAGGGATCAAACCCTCAACCTCATGGTTCCTAGTTGGATTCATTTCTGCCAAGCCATGACGGGAACTCCCTGGCCTGCTCTTTTGACACCTGTCATTTGCCTCTTTTCAACTATAGCAGACCACCTGAGGTTAGTTCTCTTCCAGCTTTATTCAGAAATTCCCTCTGGCACATCCCAGTCCTGCATGTATGTCTCCAGCACCAGACCTGTTTGATTTCCTTCCGCCTGGACCTGAGGGCCCTTTTGCTTGTGGCTCCCGGGCCAGGGACTCCGCTTGCAGCGCCTGTGCCTAAATATATAATAGACCTTTGAATCACATGTGATCACTGGCTCAGCTGTGTTGTGTTTTTACTTTCAGGAATTTTTGAGAGCAGGAACTGCAGAAACAAAGGTGGCCAGAGTCAAATCAGGTCTTTAAAAGGTTGGGGGGGGGGATCTCGATTCTCAGACATCACTCCAAACCAGTGAAATCAGCATCTCTGCAGAGTGGGACCTAGCATTTTTAGGCCACAGCATTTTTTAAAGCTTCCAGGTGATTGCAAATGGCAGCTGAGACTGACAACCTCCACTCTAGAGGGAAAAGAGCCTTTATAATGTTAGGGCTCTAGAACATTTTAGAAGCTGCTTATGATAAATGCTGATGTTTTAAATGTCCATCATTGACTGTACCCTTCTCATGAAGATGTGGATGTGTATAGCATGCTGAGTACACATTTGGAATTGCTTGATCTCATTCTTACAAAGCTATGGCAGAACTGACAGCAGCAGAACAGAGTTGAATTTCGGTCACCACAATGAATATTGACATTAAATCCTTTGGAAAACGTGTTGCAGCAATTGTGACTCAGTTGGTAAATGAATAATAGCATTTTTGCACTTGGAAAATAAGAGTTTCTTTTAAAGTTTACGACATTTTTGCCCGTCATTGTCATCTGATTCAGTCCTGCTTAACCTTTATGAAACTGATCAAGACCTAGGATTATACATGATTCTGAGGGTGACACCTATAGTCCCAGGCTTCCACACTCTGGAAGATTTTTGTGTCTAACTTGCTTTTGCCTTTAGCTTTTCCAGATGAGACAGAACAGCAAGGATCAGCTGGGAGTCCCTCAAAGCCAGAAGATTAAGTGGAATTAGAGAAGGTATTCTGAGGCAGGAAACGGTAATTAGAGGAAAGGACTCAAAGGGAAAGATTTTGAGGCCCTTAGATTTTTCAAAGTTTGATAAACCAGGGCTATAAGCTATGGTTGGGAAGAGAACCCCAGATGGAAAAATTGAAAGGAGGTCCCTGAAATTTTGTAGGGTGGAAAAAAGAGAAATTGTAGCAGAAAAGGTTTGTTAATTGTGAGGCTGATTTGAAATATTGTCCTCCTGGCACTTTGATAACGTGTCTGTTGGTGGTCTGTCTTTGACGTTCAGACCCTGTATGAGCCGCCTTAACTTGCAGTCCTGACTAAAAGGGAACAGCTGCAGGTGGCGGGTTCAGTGGTCCTGCCTAACAGCGATTGGCTCCCAAGTTACGTGGGCCAATGAGCAGTTGCTTCCTTGGGTAGAGACCCAGGGGAGCGCCTCGCTCGTGCTTTGTCTTAGTGTCTGCATGTCTTTGACAAGCGAACAATAAAATGTACTGTTTGATTCCAGACTGTCTTGCTTCTTTGCTGTGTCCCTCCTGCAATCTTTCTTTTTCATGTCGCCTTACAGGAGGTGCTTTTCACCTCTCTCTCCTGACCCTGGGTTCCAGTGTTCATTGGTCGCGCTCACCCAGGATGTGCTCTAATTGGCAAAACTGTAACCTGTTAGCAGCAGCCCGCTCTTTCCGTTTCCTAATTGGTGTCGGGGCTGCTGGTGGAGCCCGGCCATGCGGGATTGATTGATAGATTGGCTGCTGTGACTGTCAAGTTTCTGTCTGACCAGTAGGTTTATTGCTCTTGAAACTCAAAATTAAAATGTTAAGTATATCCTATGGTGTTCATAGTGGGTCTGAAACAAAATCAGCTATTCATCTTTAAGGAGCACTTGTAATGTTACCTGAAGGTCCCGTGGGTTTGCAACTCAAAATTTTGTTCTCTTTCTAACTCACAGCCAGCTGTTTCCTTGCTTTCATAATGCAGTATAAAGCTGCGTTGTGTTTCACACCGCCCGCTGCACAGTGGGTTTCTTCTTTTCAGAAGTAATGCAGACATGGTGTTAAATGTGTGTGTGTTTGCAGTGAGGATAGGAGGGGGCACTGAAGACACCCTTCTTAAAGAACTTGGAATTTATAAGTTCATTTACATTGGTTAGTGAGAAGGTATTGTTATGTTAAAGGTGAATCTTTGAATAAAAACAAAATGATGCAAGTTCTTTTTCAAAAGCTATTCATTTAATTGACATTTATATTGAAGATATAACTGAGCATTTAGGCATTTGAGTATAATATAATGACCATTTACCCAAATTAATGCCAAAGTTATAGAAGGCTACAAAATGCTACATTTTAAAATCTAGTTTTAATACTTTGATTAGCACAGCATATTCCAGTACAGCAAAACAATGCAGTTGATCTTAAAGAAATCGGATATTGCCAATGAGCAAACCTCTTTGATATTTTAGTGTCATCTAATTTCTTTCTTTTCTTTTTGCTTTTTAGGGCCACACCTGTGACATATGGAAATTCCCAGGCTAGGGGTTGATTCAGAGCTACAGCCGCTGGCTTACACCACAGCCACAGCAGCAAGGGATCTGAGCCACGCCTGCAACCAACACCACAGTTCACAGCAATACCAGGTTCCCAACCCACTGAGCGAGGCCAGGGATTGAACCCGCATGCTCATGGATACTAGTCGGATTTGTTTCCACTGCACCACAATGGGATCTCCCAGTGTCATCTAATTTCTGTAGCCAGTATGAAATCATTTATAGCAGCATTTCTTTTGGGTAAAGATAAGTTTGAGTTGTTCTTTATCAATACACATTGTGTAAAATGTTGCAATAATAATACTATCTTACATTTGTTTGCACTATATTGGTTTTCCAATGAATTTTCATATATATATCTCACTTGGTCCTTTGAATATCCTAAAGTTAAGAATTACTCTTACATTTTATGGTTGAGGGACCTGAGAATCAAAAAGTCAAGTAACTTGATGGAAGTCACCACTACCACATGTGTGAGTGATTCGTGACATGAGCCAGTCCTTGGGACTCTGGGTCTTTTGTTTTCTCACAATAACATACTGCTCTCTCGGTGCAAAATTTTAATGCTCTGTGGGTTACAAAGTTGGCTCTGGCTCTCTCGGTCTTAAATTAGAGGTTGGAAGATTGACATATGTGCAGATAGATGCAGAGTGCCAAAGGGCAGAAGGAGTAATTCAGGCTCTGGAGATGGGCTTGGGCCAAAGGGGTGAAGAGCAGGGAACCTGCTATGGGTTCTTAGAGTATCTGAGCTGGAACTTTAACAAGGGAGGGGCACAGGGATTGGATAGGCGTTTAACAGACAAACTTAGAGGAGCTGGGACAAAGGTGTACGGAGACAGAGAAGAATATAGGTTCTCTTTCAGGATATTGAGTCAATGAACGTGGTTAAAACTTAGTATGCTGGGTTAAGAAAGGCTGGCAGACTTGGAAGGCAAAGAGCAACCAAACTGCCACTTTTATGAGTGTATTGAGGATGGATTAAAGGGTTAAAGAGAAGAAGGGTAAATCTGTTAGGAATGTGGTGCCGCCTTCCGAACAAGCTGCCTGGAAGCAGGGTTTCCTTGAAATAGGGGACTGTTCCTTGGCATTCAAAGGGGGAGAATATATATGGTAGACATGCCTGAGGGTAGAGTAAGATAAGAAGTAGGAGGTTGGAAAGGAGAAGTGAGCTGGGCCATCCCATGGGGATTTCTCTGGCTTTGAAGACTGGCAAGAATCACATTGCAATTTAATAAACTTTGTTTTATTACTGAACCAGTGAACCAACAATTCTAAGAGTATGCAGTGAGCTAAGGGACCAAGAAACTGCGTGAGGCTTCCTCTTGCCTTGTTAATTTTTCACAGAGCAAGTCCAAGGTTCTTTGGTCATCGCAGCTGTCATGGAGGAAGTAATCTGCCACTGCCATGCTAGTGGCAGTCAGAACCAGAGGTTCTTTGAATTTCCTGTGGGACGCTGAGGGGGGCACTCACTCACCACTCTAGCGTCTACAAGGGTAAAGAGAGTTCAAGAAACCCTTCCCAAAGAGATTAGCAGCTGGGAAGGAGTGTGATCTCCAGGAATAAAATGTGGAGGGAAGAGAAAAGAGGGCAAAAGCAGGCCAATCCCCGCTTATAAGCAGGTGGAAGAATAGTTGTGAGGAGCCATTAATTAGGCAAGGTGAGAATGAGGCAGCCAGAAGAGTTTCTGGAAGGGGGTGTTCCCTCAGAGGCAGAGTTTCCAGAGTGGGCCACTGGATGAACAGGAGCAGGATTTTTGATACTACTGATCAGTAATTGCTGAGGCCATTGCTTCAGCAGTTGTTGATCAGCAGCTCACTTACATCGTGTGCATAATCAAAATGAGTTTTGGGGGAGTTCCTGTTATGGCTCGGCAGTAATGAACCCGACTGGTATCCATGAGGATGTGGGTTTGATCCCTGTCCTTGATCAGTGGGTTAAGGATCCGTGTTTGCCATGAGCTGTGGTGTAGGTCAAAGATGTGGTTTGGATCCCATGTGGCTGTGGCGTAGGCCGGCAGCCGCAGCTCTGATTCGAACCCTAGCCTGGGAACCTCCATATGCTGCAGGTGTGGCACCCTAAAAAGCCAAAAAAAAAAAAAAAAGGAGCGCTGGAATTGGAACCCAGATTTCAGATTTAAAGATGGGAAGAAAAGGAAACGCAAGGTGGTTTTTACTCTTTCAAAATTTTAGTCTTTGAAAGGTGATAATATGAAGAAACTGTAGTTTATTCAGATATTTTCTTTAAGGAAGTTAATGTGTTTGAGAGTTGAGGGCAAGAATCCAATGGGAGGAGAAGGATTAAAAATACAAGAGGTGGTAATAAATTGGTAGAGCAAAATCTCAATTTTGGAAGGAAATACTTTGAGGGGTGGAAAATGAGGGTCTTTGGAAGGTGGGGGAGAACCCTGCCTCCTCAGGGTGAGAGAAGGGTAACAGGAGGGACGGTAGAGGACGTTTAAGTGGGAGGGAGGCATGCTTCCCAGTGGCTTCTATATTCTCAGTCACAGGATTTACGGAGTTTCTCCATTCTCCTGTGAAAATGCGGGGTCAGTCTATTCTTTAGGGTCAGGTGCTGAGGCGCCCCAAGCCGAGTAAGGTCAGATAAGAAGACGTGGCGGCATCCCCAGCCCTGTGTCCTGAGCAGGTGCATCCATAGGCTAATCAGATGTTGACACCTCTTACCTGACCTGACGGCCCCCTTCCTGGCATGTCTGCCCTAACTTCGGGCTTCTTCCAGTTTTACTCGTTATCTCTGATTTCATTTCCTTCATGTTACAGATCTTCCTTCTCGCCTGACCTGCCCTTCTCCCTTGGCAGGACTCCTTCCTGCTTAGGCCTCCAGCTGAAGACCCCAGTCTTGTCTTCTCCTGGGACTCGGGAGGCCTCTTCTGGAACCCAGCTGGGTTCTATGCAGCTACGAGCAAAAGAGGCTCGTAGGGTTGTGAACCAGCAACCCTAAAATCTAGTTGATGCCATTTGGGCACCTTTTCAACTGTATCAGTCAGTGCATTTGTTAGATGAATACATGAATGTATTAGAGGGTCCCTCAGGATGGGGGTAGATTCAGATCCTGCTTGGGGAAGACAGGGCCTTTTTAAAAAAAATAGAACGAAGTCCTAAAGATGTCTGACAGATTTGTTTTCCATCGGATTAGTTTTTCTCGCTGAATCATCCTTTTGAATGTCACTTAAGGTTGAGTTCTTCCAGTGCTTCTGAAGTCTGTTCTGACTTTCTGACAGTAGGAATGGACAGCCAGTTCCAAGACTAGCCTTAAATTAAAGACGGTCAATTTTAAACAATATAATAGAGAGATGGAAGTGATAGCTCTATTTCAGTGTCTTTCAGTTTTTGAAAAATAATGCTTGTTTTAGAATTTCAGGCTGTTTTAAACCAGTTGCCTCCATGTAACTTGGCAACAGCTGTGAGACTGTTCTAAATGGCCTGGGCAAGGTTCACTGTTGTAATCTTGGAGGGCCTGAAATGTGTTACGTTTTTGTTATCAAATCACCAGGTTTTCCTCTGTTTATAGACATGTGTAGATTGTTTCATATCTACCTGTCTGGATTGGGAGCAGAGCTGGTTGATGGCTGGTGAGAAGTTAGAAATGAATAGAGAGGTTCTAGAAACTTGATGTGTGTATTCAAATCAAAGGAGTTCTCCCTTTTCGTTGTGGTTAAAGAAGGCGGCTGAGGGAGTGGGCCACAAGTATCAGTAGTTTGCAGAAAATGGTTTTCTGTGCAACTACTGTTGATGCTGCATTTTAGGGAATGAGCTAACATCTGTTTCTGAACTGTATATGATTCGGATCCAGAGGTTATGGGTTTATGTGTCATCTTGTGAAGATATGTTTCAATAACCTGTACTTCCTAAAGTTCTGTCATACTTTGGATTCTGATCATTGCACCTGTATTCCATAATATATGCAACTGCTCATATAGACAGATCAGTAGAGAATTTTGATAAGCAGGACAGATACTGATGTCTTACTAAAACGAAAGTACCTATGTGTGTATCAAAGGTGGAGCTTACAGAATACATGCACACATGTTTCCTTTGCTTGTATTTGCTCATCTCATTCAGAGTCCTGAAATAGACATACTTCTTTGTCAACCTCTGCTCTCCTTAGACCATCTCTGTGAACCAGCAACCCTAAAATCTAGTTTAGGCTGTATTTTTTTCTTTCCTTTTGGCTTTTTAAGGCCGCACCTGCGGCATATAGAGGTTCCCAGGGTAGGGGTCCAGTCGGAGCTGTAGCCTACGCCACAGCCACAGCAACGCCAGATCCAAGCTGGGTCTGTGACCTACACCACAGCTCACGGCAACACCAGGTTGTTAACCCACTGCACAAGGCCAGGGATCGAACCCGCAACCTCATGGTTCCTAGTCTGATTCATTAACCGCTGTGCCATGACGGGAACTCCGAGGCTGTATTTTTCAACATGGAACATTTAACCAGTCCTTTTCTTCCCTCCTGCCCACTTAATGAGAACCTCATGTTCTCTTTCTCGGTGGGCAAGACCATTGTCCCCATCACAAATTCAGCTGTACTCCTTGCCGCTCCTCACTTCATTCCTATGCCCTGCTGATTCCAGTTCCTTGTAACTCCAAACCTGCTGCCACAGACCTTGCCCCAGCCTTCCTGCCGTTAAGCCTGTGCTTCTTCAAGCAGATCCCTGCTTGCATCTGGGGTCCTCGCTGCCTCCAGAGTGGATTATTTCATGTGAAACTCTGATATTTCACCCCCATGTGGGAAATCCTACTGTCGCCTGCCATGGTCTCCAGGTAAAGCAGGAGCTGTGGTGTGGCGCTGAGGACCTAGCTTCATACTCTGCCTGTGCTTGCTCCTGCCTTTTCTCTGGCCATCTTTCCAAGTGCATCTTAAACTCCACTGCCCTGAACCATTGCAGCCTGCTGAACCTACTACCTACCTCATGGTGCCATCCCTCCGTGCTCAAACACCTTAGCCTGTGCATATCCGTCTGCAGCTTTACCCTTGAACTCTTTCCGGAGCCCCATCTTTAGGAAACACTTTTGTCCACATTTTCCATCCGCTGTGAAGTTTGTTATCCTTCCTCTCTGTTCCTGCTCACTTTCCCAGTGGATGGGGAAGTCTTAGAAGACAAGGGCAATGTGATGGTCTTTGTTTCTCCAGACCTTGTGTCATATCAAGGGCACACACGTATGCAGTAAATGTTTGCAAACATTTCACAGGTCTCAGTCTGTTCAAATGCTGCATAACTAATTGACTTCAGTTTTATAGGGTTAGCATCAACTAAAATTCACATCAGGTCCAAAATTCTTCTATCCTGGAACTTCTATTCTGTGTTTATGCTTATTTTTTAAAAATAAGTCATGATAACTAACTAAACCTTTGCATTATCCTCTTTGGCTTAAAAAAATATATATATAGTATTGATGTTAAAACAGCTTGCTTGTATGGCTGGGTATTGATAGGCTATGCCATAGGTGAAAAATATCAGTCACAGAGTTTTTCAAAAATTTCTATACATAACCCAAACTCGGTAAAAACTCACCATACTGTCTTGAGTGTATAGCCAGGGGAACCATGTCCCACGTGAATAAGGCATTTAATTAAGTTCATTTTTAATGTTTAAAGGCAATAACTAGACAAATTTATTATTCCCAATATTTATATCTTATAAAGTACTAAATTGCAGCTGGAAAGCAGTAATGAAATTCAGTCATTTTGAAATGAATTCCAGAGTCGCAATAATGTAGGGTTAATTCACAATGTTCCATGACTTATACTTGTAACTTTGTTGTCTAATCCGGCTCTTTAAAAATTAGTCTTACTTAAATTGTGAAATTATCTCTTAACCTTTTTTTTTTTTTTTAAGAAGATTAGGATCTCTTCCTTTCCTGATGGAGACCGAAATGATTTTTCCCACATCCATTTTCTGTTCTGCTCCTCCCTACTCCATTATTGATAAAATTATCTCATAAGGATTGTATTTTGTTTTAGAATTGTTCTTCCTGAAACTCCCCCACCTTTTTCCCCTCTTGAACAGATACATTCAAGGAAAGAATAGCCTTTCTTTCATCCATTAGAGATGATTTTTCATTTGAGCATATCATCTTGCTTTTTGTTACAATGGAGATCAAAGGGATATAGGTTCACCGCTAGTGTTCGGCAGTTCTTTTCTGTTCTGAACCTTAAAGAAATGGGATCTAGTTTAATTTGTAGCAGCTTTAGATCTCTCTCAGGCATGTGGCCTTCAGGCGGCTGGCTATTACTGCATGCTGTGTGTGTGTGTGTGTGTTTTAAGAAAGGGAGAGAGCTGGAAATTTGTTATTTCATATGTTTTCCAATGCATATCCCAAAGATACACATTTCAAAGGAATGTATTTAGTATTTGAAATATTACTTGTTTAAACATCCCCATTTAAAAATATTCCCTTAACAGTTTGAATTCTGTTGTCACATGAATTTTTTGTATTCCATACTTGCTTGGTCTATTTTTTTAAAGAAGTTTAAAGAAAAAAAGTCAATTCCTTAAAATGACCAGAAGCAGTATGACGCTTTGAAATGATGAATCAGTTTGTCATCTCAGTTTGGAGTAGAGGTGGGTGAGATGAGGAGAGATCAATCCTTACCTTATTTAAAACCAGGACAGTACATTGCACTTAAATAACTGTGAGGCATCTACAGATTTATAAATTAAAAACAACTGAGCTATTTTTGAACATCATGCTTTTCACTCCATTCTGTGATTTGTGTAATTATGTTGTGATGTTCTTATAAGACCATTATTGGCTGATGATAAACCAAAACATTTATCATTCAGTAGTAGACTTACTGTCTGATCATTCTTAGTCTTCAAAACTTCGAGGAGTTCCTGTTGTGGCTCCATGGGTTAAGAACCCAGCATTGTGTCTGTGAGGATTCATGTTTGATCCCTGGCCTCACGCAGTGGGTGAAGTTTCCCGTGTTGCCTCAAGCTGCAGTGTAGGCCACAGATGTGGCTTGGATCCAGTGTGGCTGTGGCTTAGGCCAGCAGCTGCAACTCCGATTCAGCCACTAGCTTGGGAACTTCCATATGCCACAGGTGGGACTGTAACAGGAGAAAAACAAAACAAAAATATTGCCATTTGATGTACGCCCTGTTTCACCAAAACCAGGCCTCTTTTCTCCTAATCTCGTTATTGTCACCTCATCTCATCCTTGCCACTGATCTTACTTTCATCTAAATACCACCATTTCTTTTGCTCCCATTCCTTATTTCTCTAATGTGGTCAAAGTCCCATTTTCCTTCCAGGTGCATTGAATACTTACTCAAAGATTTATAAGCCAAATGTTATTTTATAGTTCTGGTGAATTACGAAGTTTAGTCAGCATTGTCTGCTAAAGATTGCGATATTCCTCATAAGTCTAATACCCTTTCTCTTTATTGCTTACAATTAGTAAATACTTAAACAATGCATGTATGTATTTTGTGCTTAATAATATCTGCTTCTTCCCTAAATCACATTAAACTTCCCATGTATTCAATTCTTCTTCTTCTTTTTTTTTAATCTTTGGTTGGCAAAAGCATTTAAATAGATTTTCAGTCTCTAAAGGCCATAAACAGTTCTAGTTGCTGAGAGGGTTCCATCTTCTAGTCCATGTCCCACTTCAAGACCTATTTGAGAAAAATACATTGGTTTATTTGGATGTAGAACTTGGTCCCGATTTTTATCTTATTTTGGATATAGTTTTATGGATAAGGATCTGATGATACATAAAACTCTCATGTATATTCAAGTTTACAGACCCTGATATCCCTGTTGCTAAGAATAAAAAAAAAAAAAAAACTTATTCAAGGTCACTACCCAGCTAGAGCTGGGTGCCCTTGCCAGAAATCTGGCCATTGCATAAATAGAATAATTAAAATTTTTTTTCTTATCTGTGAATATTTTACACTTATTTCTATGTCTTCTAATCTTATCTGTTCTATCCATATGCGTTTGGAGTGTTCAGTCACACATAAATCTAGCTATAAATGGATAGCCAGACTCTGGCCAACTATGTTGAAACACATAGACATTTAAAACCAACTAAAATATCAACTGAACTTTTGAAAATGATTATTAATGTATAATTTTTGGTAAATAAAACAGCAAATATGTTAGAATATTCTGTTGGTATGTTTGAAGGTGATTGAATGTTTATTTTTATTTTTATTTTTTTTTCACTTCTTTGGTTTAGTTTATTCCTAAGTATTTTATTCTTGTTGATGCTATTTTTTTTTCTCTTAATGGATTTTATTTCAATTATAGGTGTGCATAAATCATCACAAGTCAGTTTTACAGATTTTGTATCCTAAACCCCCATTGCAGCCCCCCACCGCCCCAGATTGTCTTATTTGAAAAACCAAGGTTTTCCAAAGTCTGTGAGTCATTGTCTGTTCTGTAAGAAGGTTCATTGTGTCTTTTTAGTTTCCACATGTAAGCGGTATCATTGGGTGTTGCTGTCTAATTGTCTGACTGGTTTCACTTTGCATGATAATTTCTAAGTCCATCCATGTTGCTATAAATG
>PVHT020000093.1:11320865-11355940 GCA_004024745.2 Catagonus wagneri | reverse complement strand
CAGTCACCCCTGTTTTCCCAGGAGATCCTCCAGGAATTGCAGTCAGGTTCCACCCAGATTCCTCTGGAGACTGCTTTGCCCTGGGACCCAGTGCACGTGAAAGTCTGTGTGTGCCTTTCAAGAGTGGGGTCTCTGTTTCCCCCAGTCCTGTGGAGCTCCTGCACACAAGCCCCTCCGGCCTTCAATGCCAGATGCTCCGAGGGCTCTTTCTCCCTGTGCCCGATCCCCAGGCGTAGGGATTTGACGTGAGGCTCAGAACTCTCAGTCCTGTAGCTGAGTCTCTGTGGTGCAGTTACTTTCCAGTCTGTGGAGCTTCCCACCCAGGAGGTATGGGGTTGGTTCTATGGCGTAATCGCCCCTCCTACCTCTTGATGTGGTCTCCGCTGTGTCTTCTGGAGCAGAGTATCTTTTTTGGAAGTTTACAGTCCATTTGGTTGAAGGTTGCTCGGCATTTGGTTGTAGTTTTGCTGTTATTTGGGAGAGAAGTTGAGCTCCAGTCCTTCTATTCCGCCATCTTAATCCAATCTCTGAATGTTTATTATGATATAGTAGTGTCTCTTAGGACATATGTGTGAAATATATATTTTGTTCCCATTTGAGCAAGACATTATTCTGATTATCTTGATTTCATATTCTAAATGGCACTTTCATTTTGGTTCTCCTTGACCATTTTGAAATTCTGCCTTGTGTGGGAGTGAATCAGTTTTCCTGTGGATTCTGTTTTAGTATGTTTAGCCAGGAACACTCAGCACCAGTTTGGAATGATATTTCCTTGTTATTGGCCAACAGGTGTGATCTAGGAAAAGAAGTAGTTGCCTTGCAGATAGGTTGCCCCAAACCTGAAATATAAGAAGTTATTTATAACAGACCTAAGTTATAATAGACCTAAGTTAATGTTGGGAGTCTCAGTTGTGGCTAAAACCCTGAAAGTAAATACAGCTCTGCGAAAAATGGTGAGGCCACTTGGACTCAAGTAATCAAACCAGATACCAATCAGAATAATTTCATACTGAAGGGAAAAATATGACATGCATTTCAGAGTTGTAGCAGACAGTTTAAATGAACAAAATTCAAGTATTTCAGTAGTATCTACTGATAAGCTTTTTTTTTCCTTTTTCTTTTTAGTACTGAGAGGGAGAGAGACAGCGCTATAGTGCTGATTTTTTTAGCGAGTGAGACTTGGCATGGACTCTGATCTGTGAATGGGATGTTGGCAGTTTTCTTAAACTCTGTGGTCTTCTCTTTGGTATTTGGGCTTTGGAGGAGGTGAACTGAATACTGATGATTAATGAGCAGGGGCACGTAGTGGTAATATTAGTCGTTTTCCTTGGTAGAGGTCCTGTACAATGCCCATGAAGAGACCTTTGAGTCAGGAGAGATTTGATGAACCCCTTTGCCTTCTTAAGGGTATAGCACTTGCACCGTCCCCACTCTGATCTTGGCATTCGTGACGCTGTCTTGGTGGCTTCTTGTGCCTGCCTGCACTCACTTTAAGCCCTTTCCTTTTTTTTTCCACTGTCCTAAGTCTCGCCAACCAAGCTGAGAACAGGTTTTCCCCTTTTCTCTGTACACTCTCTTTGTGAGCTTTAGGAAGCCGATCCAGTGCACCTCAATTAAGGAGAAGATGCCTGGGCGAAGCAGCATTTCTTTGCCCTTACTGTTTATGTGCTCCTTCTTTCTGGGGGTCCTCTGGCAGTCATTTACTCCTGCTGAACCTTTGTTTCTTCTTCTGAACAGAGAAGTGGCTTGAAAGGAAGGATATCTCAAGTCCTTTGTAACTGTAAACCTCTTGTGTCTGAAAGTAGTATGTTCAGTGGGGAAATTAGACCTTTCGCTTACCAGTGTCAATCAGCCTCTGAGAGTTGCTGATAAGAAGCCCAATTTAGGTTTTGCCCACTGCCTTAGGACCATTTTCTAAATGAAAAATATGTTCAGAATTCTGAACAATCACCTTAGAATGTAATCTTTGGATGATGACTTAGATAAGCCTCTTTTGTGCTTTTTGTCTGTGTGTGTCTTATTTTTCTGCGTTGTTCAGTAAAGGTCTCCAGCTCTTCTTAATTTCAGTTTATTTATTTAGAAATTGAGATTCTTGACACCTCCTTCAAGCAAGTATTAGGTTTATTTACTGTTTACTTTTAGGATGAGTCTAATATGCAGAGATGTGTTAGATTATTAATCTTATTACTTTAGAAAAGAACTATTTCCAAGGGTGAGTACTGAAACTTGCCCTAGTACTTGGAATTTATTTGTTTTTATTACATTTCATAAATGAAATTTCAGAGCCTGGAGGAAAGTAGTGGTGTTAGTGTGTTTCAGGAATGTATAATGGGCTTGAATTCTTCGGTAGAAAAGAATTTTATAAAATTAGAGTATCAATATGAGTAGAGTCTAGGTTTTTGCTTGTGTTTATATGGACGCTCAGATCTTTTAAAAGCCAAAGTCGTAATTTACTCAAATATGATAGCATTAAAGTTTAAATATTGTTTAGTTTTACATATAGGACTGTTTCCTATGTTTGTCCTATGTTTAATAACATTCGTTTAATAACATTCTGTGGTTTTTGCTTCTCTGTGGTGGTGATTTGTCTTGAGAAATTGGGAGTAATAGCTGGGAAACAGCCTCTATCCAGGGATCGCAGGGAAGATTTGACACATTTGCTTTTTTAGCCTAAGTTGTGCCTGTTAGTGTACTTCTTCTCTAGCCAGTAAGAAATCATAAAAAAATGATGTTTAGAATTAATCTTTTTTCTGTTATTAAAGTATAGTTGATTTACAGTGTTTCAAGTTCTATTGTACAACAAAGCGACCCAATCACACACACATTTACCTGTGCTGTACAGTAGGATCCCATTGCCCATCCATTCCAAATATAACAGCTCGCATCCAAAAAACCCCCAAAATGCCCATCCATCCCACTCCCTCCCCTTCCCCCTACCTCCGAACCCCAAATCTGCTCTTCTTGGCCATGATCTGTTTCTGGTTTTTGTTTTCTTCTTTATTTGTTATTTTTAGATAGGGTCATCAGTTCCAAATTTTAGATTCCGTAAATAAGTGATATCATATGGTATTTGCCTTTTTCTTTTGGGCTTATTTCACTTAGTGTGAGAGTCTCTGAATCCATCCATGATGCTGCAAATGGCATTAGTTTGCCACCAATGCAACAGACAAGGGCCTAATCTCTAAAGCATGCAGACAACTCATGCAGCTCAACCAAAAAACCCCAAAAAACCCAGTTGAAAAATGGGCAGAAGGCCTGAATAGACATTTTTCCAAAGAAGACATACAGATGGCCAGTAGGCATATGAAAAATTGCTCAGTATTACTAATTGTTAAAGAAATGCAAATCAAAACTACAATGAGGTACCACCTCACACCGGTCAGAACGGCCGTTTATTAACAGGTGAACAAATAACAAATGCTGGAGAGGGTATGGAGAAGAGGGACTCTCCTACACTGTTGGTGGGAATGTAAATTGGTACAACCACTATGAAAAAAAGTATGGAGGTACCTCAGGAAACTAAATATAGAACTACCGTATGATCCAGCAATTCCACTGCTGGGCATGTCTCTGGACAAAACTTTCATTGAAAAGGACACATGCACCCCTATGTTCGTAGCAGCACCATTCACAGTAGCCAAGACATGGAAACAACCTAAATGTCCATTGAGAGATGAATGAAATAAGATGTGGTACATATATACAAGGGAATATTACTCATCCATAAAAAATTGTCTTTCTTATAAACGTTCAGGAGAGAAACTGACCTGTAATGGGTAGTATGTTTGCAGAGCTGTTTTTGTCATAAGCTATGGGGCAGGATTTTAAAAAAGGTAGTCTATGAATGAATTCTTAAAACCAAGTACATTTGAAGTATAGTGATGCCTTAAAACAATGAAACAATTACGTGAGCTGTGATTGTATCTCATTTTCTGACATAGCAAGCCTACTATTCTAATTGAAGTGCCAACCACTTGAACATGGAGTGGATGGGCCATGTGTTGGGCCAGTCCTATTGGGCACAAAAGCAACTTGCCTCTGAAACTTGCAGGAGTTTCTGTCAGCATCCTGGATCTCTGTAACTATTTTTTCTTCTCCTTTTCATGACAACAAATAAGAAAACAAAAATGAGTAAAGCACAAGTTAGGAATTGATATCCTCTCTACTTATGACACATACTCCTGTGTTTAACACGAATAATACGTTGAGAAAGTATGCTGCTTTTCCTTGTATATTTTGTCGTTCAGAAAACTTGTACTCAAAAGGGTGACTTACTAAAAATTTGCATTTGACTTAGGCATGCCTATGGGTATGGGCAGGAGAATGGTGGGAGAAATTGGGGGGGGGAATCTAGATGGATCCCACAGGCTGATTGCTCTATAAAGATCTTTACATTCTCACTTATCTTTAAGGAAACCACTTGAAATTGTAGATAATCTAGTATGAAGATTACAGGAAACTCAACAGAGCCCTACACCAAGGGCTCATTCTTATTATCAGACAATTGGCAAATAATTCACATTTAATATTTTATTACACCTAACTCATTGTCTAATATATATATATATATATATATATATATATGTATCTTCTGTTTTTCACTGTGTATTTTAAATGTATGATTTACTGTTCCTGATTGTATCTGAGTGCTTCCCTAATTGTGCCAGAGCTTCGCATAAAACCTCTTATATATCCTTAGAGTAGCCCATTTGAGGATGGCCCACTTATTATCTTCATTTTAATGACGGGGAAATCTAAAGCTTAGAGAATTGGTGTAACTTTCCCCGGGTCCCTGAACTAGTACAGATTTGAGATACAGTGTCCTTGTCTCCCTCATTATACCATCTCCTTGCCCACAGTCAACTCAAGATTTTTTAATGTAACAGATATTTTAAAAAATATGGTAGTTGGTAAGATCTTGTTATGAATCACTAAGTCTTTATTAATAAGAAGCAAACCTTAAGGTTGTCACAGAGTGACTTAGCTTAGTTAGTGCAGAAAATATAGACAAAAGTTGACCTAAATCCTAACTGTATTGTCCTCGTGTCTTTTTTGCATTCCAGCCCTCTTTTCTGTGTTGATTGCTCACATACCTACTTACAATGAGTGTATTGTCTATTATCTCTTAAAAAATGCTTTTAGGAGTTCGTGGTAGCCTTCTGGTTAAGGATTTGGCATTGCCAGTGCTGTGGCTTAGGTTCAATCCCTGACCTGGGAATTCAGGCATGCTACAGGCATAGCCAAAAACAATGCTTTTAGTATATACTTTAATTTGATTCTTAAAAGAGATGTGATAGGACAGTTATGACTAGCTCCATTATTTTGGATGAAGCTACTAAGGTTCATACTGCTTGCATGAGCCAAGAGGGATGTAGAGTTTGAATAGCATATAGAAAGGATTCACATTGCAGTTGAAAAGTTGGATAAAGAGATATTTTCCTGTATAATTCAGATATTTAGTTAAAAGCAGAGAAGGTTGAGGGAATTACCTTCTCCTAGTATATGGAGAAGTATGATATGGAGGATTACTACTGGCTCTTTTCTAGCTACGTCTGAGTATGGGTTTTTTTTTTTTTTAAAGGATTCAGTTTCAGCAGGAGGGATTTAGTTGAAAGACGGGAACTAGTTCTGGTAAGAAGGAAAGTCTCTTGGTTAATCTTCCCTGTGGGATTGTATAGAACAGTTTTAGATTCTGTCCAGATTTAGAACAATAAACTAGCCAACCAAGTGCAATGTTGTGCAGTTATGTATATTGATTTTTTTTTCTCTCTCTTTTTAAACAACAGTGGAATTGTAAACTTGGATGTAGCCTGTAGCATTTGAATGAACTGAAAATAAATTATATCCTTAGACTTTATTATAAATAATTTCCTACTGTGTCCTTTTCATTCTATAGGACAAATAAAGAATGATGATAGGAAACAATGTATTTAGGTAGACAGAGGCTTCTCAGCCAAGTTTCACTTCTACCAGTTTATATTCTTTCCTGCTGGGAGATGGCGTTATTATTCCTAATTCTCCAAAAGGACACTTTAATGGTAGACCCTAGACAGCAGTAAATCCATTAGGATGAAGAGGGAAAGAGGAGATAATGGATTTAAAATTTAAAAGTATGTGAAACGCATGGATAAGAAGTACTGTTTAACTAGATCATTGGGAAATAATTAGAAAAATAGATGATCAGACAAGAAATTTAGAAATCTGCTTTTCAGAGGGAGATTCACTGTACTGTTACCCATATGTGTTAATTCTTCAGTGTGAGATTCTAGAATGACAGTGCTAATTTTGACTTATCAGAACATTTTACTTTCTAGGAAAAATTAGTTTTTTACGTCTCACTGCAAAGCACCATAATTTCATGTGTGCCAACTATAATGTGTCCTTAGTAGGTTTTTTTTTTTTTTTTTTGTCTTTTTGCCTTTTCTAGGGCTGCACCCGCGGCATATGGAGGTTCCCAGGCCAGAGGTCTAATCGGAGCTGTAGCTGCCAGCCTATGCCACAGCCACAGCAACGCCAGATCCGAGCCGCGTCTGCAACCTATGCCACAGCTCAAGGCAACGCTGGATCGTTAACCCACTGAGAAAGGGCAGGAATTGAACCTGCAACCTCATGGTTCCTAGTCGGATTTGTTAACCACTGAGCCACGACGGGAACTCCTCCTTAGTAGTTTTTATTCCTCATGCTCACAAAATCAAAAATTAGAGAATTAATTAAAAAAATTAATGAAGTGGCAGCAATATGAGCACCTTGTGTGTGTGTGTTTTGTCTTTTTAGGGCCGCACCTGTGGCATATGGAGGTTCCCAGGCCAGGGATCTAATTGGAGCTGTAGCTGCTGGCCTGCCCCACAGCCACAGCAATGTGGGATCCAAGTGGCTTCTGCAACCTACACCACAGCTCACGGCAACCCTGGATCCTTAACCCAATGAGCGAGGCCAGGGATCGAACCCGCAACCTCATGGTTCCTAGTCAGATTTGTTTCCACTGTGCCACAATGGGAACTCTGATATGAGCAATTATTAAGAAAACTAAGAATGCATTTGCTGAATTAGGAACAGGAATTTTTTTTTTTTTTTTCTGTAAAGTGCTACTAATTATCTGGAGGGAACAAAAGGAAATCCTACCACCAGTAGGGTGACGGGGATGAGACTGATGCTTAGGAATTTTTAGAGTGAGGAATATGAAATACTCAACTTGACCTCTTTTGGACTTGCAAAAAAAAAAACCCTTTATTGCATCACATACGCTTTTAACTGAGGGCAAGAATAAAAAGTGAGGAGGTAAAATTTAAGAAGAAAAGGAAAAAGAGATGGGAAGAAATTCCTGATAAATGGAAAGATAGATAAGGGAGGGAGAGAATAGTAGAAATTTCAAAAAAAAAAAAAAAAATAGAGATACCCGAGGTTAAAGAACAAAGGAGCCATAGAAGTTCCAGCGTTTTCTTAGGCCTCTTGGCCACGCTTCTGTCCTGTGAGGTGGCTCCACCTGCTGAAGGTTAGTCACGGTCATCCTTTTCCAGCCCCATGTTTCCCAGCGGCAGCTCACCCACCTGTCTTAGCCGAAGCTCATGCCTCCTAATTTCACCTGTGGTTCCCTGCTGCGCTCTCCCAGTCAATGCCCCCGAGAGCTTGTGACGTACCTAGCTCAGAACTTCAGAGTGGCTTTGCGGAACAGCTCTTTCTCTTCTCAGTTTTAGCTTCATCACTGAAGTGTTCCACTTTGTTGTTTCTAAATGGATGTATTTAAGTAATCTGATTCTGTGTCATTTTAGGACCCCTATTGTCCCACCCAAGCACTTACTTAGACATCTGTGTCAGGTAAGGTGTAGTGGGGTTGGCGTGGCAGCCCCCCTGTCTCTTACTTTGAGGTTTTCAGTCATTGAAGACTGTTGTTGGAAAAGGAGTCTTTATATTTTTTTGAAATCGAGGAATGTGTCTAATACAACATGTAAACTAGATCATACTTTTTAAGTTTAATAATTGTTTTTCCTGTTCTGTGGAGATATATTTCCTGTTGATTACATACATAGTAGTACTTATTTGGAGAGCACTTTGATGAACACAGTTGTGTGCCCCGGCCTGGATGACTGAGGTTGTTATATCATTTCTGGATATTTGAGACAGGAGAGAGATCTCTCTTTTGGTAAATTGCCTATCATAACCCCTATTTTTGGTTGGATGCTATATCCTAGATTAATCAGAAGTTAGACAGCTTTTTACTCTTTACAGCCCTGGTTTTTATCCAGATGCCTTTCAAAATAACCTTGTTCAGAAACACCTGTTTGGGAGTTCCCTTCATGGCTCAGTGGTTAACAAATCCGACTAGGAACCATGAGGTTGCGGGTTTGATCCCTGGCCTTGCTCAGTGGGTTAAGGATCCGGCGTTGCCGTGAGCTGTGGTGAAGGTTGCAGACATGACTCGGATCCTGCATTGCTGTGGCTGTGGCGAAGGCCGGCAGCTACAGCTCCGATTAGACCCCTAGACCGGGAACCTCCACATGCTGCGGGTGCGGCTCTAGATTTAAAAAAAAAAAAAAGGAAAAAAAAAAGAAAAAAGAAACACCTGTTTGGCTGAGTTTGCCACTCCACCAACGTGATTTCCCTCTGCGATTGCTTCCAAGTGGGTCACAGCCATTGTCACCGTGTTCTCGGTTATCTTCCAGGCTGTCTTTAAAGACTTCCTTCCTTTCCCTGTGCTGCTGGCCACTTGGCCTCGCCCACTGGGATGCCCCTTTGCAGATTCTGCTGTAGTTCGTCCTTGGCACCTGTTCAGCAGGGCATGATGCAGCAGAAAGCACCGTGTTGTTAGCAGCAGCAGACCTCTCCATCCAAAGACTTGCATACTTGGTGACTGTTCTCTTATCGTGGACGTTGTAGAAGGTATTCTGTGTGTTTCCTGTCCTTCCTTAACTGCTCCCTGCTCTCTGGCCTTCAGGGCTTTGTATTCTCTTTCCTGGTCCTGGAATGCTCTTTCCCTTGCTTGATGGGTGAATGGCTACTTAGCCTCTAGGGCCCGTCTCAAAGTTGAACCCCTTTGGTAAATCTTTTTCTGACTCCATAGACATAATTTCCCCCTTCTCTGAAGTTCCATGCCACCTTTATCGTTGTATTATGTTGTGATTTTTAAAATTATCTGTTCCTGTTAGATTTATTTTATCTGTTAGATTTCCATGTCCTTGAAGTAGGGTTTTGTCATCATTGACACACCAAGTAGTTACCAAAGGTTGTTGAACTTAGGGAGTGGCCAAACCTCTGGCCTAGTCAAAGCAGAGGAAATGTTCTCTCTTCCTTCCATTTGGTTGGAAGCTCAGCATTTTCATTCATTGACCTCCTTTGTCATGTGACCTTGACCTCCCTGTTGTCTTTATCTATCACCGAAGTAGAATGTTCATCACATAGGGGACTGTGTCATTTGTTGTGATACCAAGTTGTTACTGTGCTTGTGCTCTTCAGAACCTAGTTTGGTCACTGCGGTTGTTATACTCTTTATTTATTTACTTATTTTTTAAAAACCCAAAACATATCTAAAGACTTATGTGCTCTGCAACTTTTAACCCATGTAATCTCATAACCTTATGAGGGAGGTACTGTTAATACTCCCATGTTATGGGTGAGGAAAGTAATGCACCAAGAGGTTGAGGTAGCCCAGTATTACAGAGCTAGTAGATAGAGGAGCTAAAGTGCCAACTCAAGAGTTCCAGCTAGAGATGACATGTAATTAACCCCTGCACTTTATTGCCAACATCGTTGGTGATCAGTTTTGTCTTTAACTAGCAACATTGTTACTGTACCTTTAAAAAAAGAAAAAAAGTCTTCTTGTTAGGTCTGCAACTCTGGCATTTGGGAATTCCCCTGCTAAGAGTCAAATCGGAGCTGCAGCTGAGCCCTACGCCACAACCATGACAACAGTGTATCTGAGCTGCATCTGCAACCTACACCACAGCTTGAGGCAATGCTGGATCCTTAACCCACTAAGTGAAGGCAGGGATTGAACCCACATCCTCAGAAAAACAGTGTCGGGTCCTTCACCCGCTGAGCCGCAATGGGAACTCCCACTCGACCTTTTGAACAAAGAGAAGTGGAGCAGTTCTCACTCATTCCCTTGGGTCAGGCAACAGTTTCCAGCCAGAGATAATTTCTCTTGTGTTTTCTCAAAGTCTTCTATTTATAAGAGTTGAATCTGGTTTTCCAGTTATGGTAGTTATGTAAAGCTTTGACTTAGAATTCAACTTTCAAAAGCTAGATGATTTAAAGAAAAATATTAAGTATATAGCAGGAGGTATTTATTTATTTATTATTTTAGGGCCACACCCCCAGCATATGGAAGTTCCCAGGCTAGGGATTGAACTGGAGCTGTAGCCACTGGCCTACACCAGAGCCACAACAATGTCAGATCTGAGCCATGTCTACGACCTATACTGCAGCTCACGGCAGCGCTGGATCCTTAACCCACTGAGCAGGGCCAGGGATCGAACCCGTATCCTCATGGCCACTAGTCAGGTTCATTCCTTCTGAGCCACATGGGGAGCTCCTGCAGGAGATCTTTAATGGTGGTAAACAAAGGTAACAAAATTCCTGAAGGTGGTACATGAAGTGGGAATTGATAGAGTGTTGTAATAAGTTGCTTATAGAGGATGAGGAAGAGTTACAGGTGAGTTTCTAGTTTGGCTGATGTAATTGACATTTCTTTTATTAGCAAAGATAGAGAATCTGAAGATGAAAAAGTCAGTAGCAACTAAGAGGATAAGAGAGAATTAAAAGAGGGAATTTAACGATCCATTATTAATTTAGTGACATTGCATATATGTTCAATTCCTTTGATCAGACTGGGTTTGTGAGCAAACTCACTCAGGCCAGAGTGTTCTGCTGGGCAGTTTAAAGTTTTAAGCACTTACCCTGCTTGGGCCAGTGGGCATAGGGGCAGTTTAGAAAAGAAGGATTATGCAGAGCCAGTCTGGCGAAGTCAGTTCCAAGGCAATAACTCAGGGGGAGAAGGGCAAGAGGTTTGTCTGGAAGGTGCGAGTAGGCTGAAGTTAGGTTGAGGCAAGATGGGTTTTATACCCAATGTTACACATGACTTATAGTTTCCCACATCACTTTTTAGGCACTTCTGCAGCAAACTTGGTTTCTCATAGGACTTTTATGGGAAGAAGGAAAATGAAAATGATTTACACTGCTTCACTCTTGGGTTCTGTGGTTCATCTTGTGGATCTCTGGTCAGTATCTGCCTTGACTCATCTACATTCTGATAGTTGCTGGGCACAGTAGGACACCATGTATATAGCCTTGTAAATCTACGTCTGTAACTTCTAAGATTAGTCTTAGCTGAACCGTGCCTAGGGTGACCTTGACTGGTACTCCAGTGATGCTCTGGGGTAGCTCTTGGTTCTCTTTGGACCCGGTGGCAAGTCCTCTTCTCGCTACTCCCTGAGCTGATACCCCTTCCCTCAGGTTGTCCCTGTCAGTCCCTGGTTCCCAGAGTTTGGGCTGCTTTCTTTCTGCCAGCTTCCACTGTGATGTGTTCATGTGGACACCACCAGGAATGCCTCTTGGGACTGCTGAGTCTCTCTTCTGTATTTGTGGAGCTCCCGTTTACTCCAGCTTTCCTGTCCATTTTCTCCATGCTCTTTTAACTCTTGATTCATTGTGGCTCAGATTTGTCTGTTTTGCTTTGTGGGCCTACTCTGTGATTGCATCTGCAGCCCTTTAATTATACTACTTCTCTTAGTTTTCTGTTTCTTCTCCTTGAATCGGTCTTCTTTCACCCATAGTGTGCTGACAGCCACGACGGGTTTGGCAAACTGTCAGCCAGCTCCGGTTGAATGGCAGTGCTTGCCTCAAGGGCGCTGTGTTGAGGATTGTGTAGCCCCATTCAGACGCGGTGAGTGAAGGGCATTGATGGCTGAGTGACCTCTGCCATGGGCACAGGTGTCAGGGGTGGTGACACATTTGCTTCTGTCTGCCATCCTGTAGAAGTGTCTTGGACGCATGTAATTGCTAGCCGTTTACTGATCCAGAATACGCTGTTACGCTCAGTTTGATAAAGTAGAGGGGTCAGGTTGGATCAAGAGAAATGGAAATAGTAAGCTGCCTGCTTATATCCACATCTGGGAACAAGAGCGATGGAGAAAATGACACGTAGAAATGTGTAATATTAAATGAGGAGACAGAACTACAGAGAGGGATTTCAGAAATAATGCTTTTTTTTACCTTTCTCTGTCAGAAGTCCAATCTTTGAAATCCTAGCAGTTCATAAGAATAAAAAGTAAAAGAATAAAGAGTGTGCTTCAGTTAAACCTCCCTGTGTCTGTCAGGAACCTGAACAATGTAGTAGACAGTGTCGGAGCCAGAGAAAATCTTAGCGTCCGTCTGTCCATCCATCTATCCATCCATCCATCCATCCATCTATCCATCTGCCAGTCTTATACGGAACGTCTGTTTTAACTTGCCAGGCTTTGGCCGTATGGCAGTCGGAAGACTACACCTAGCCCCAGAGGGTTTGATCTACATATGTTACTTTCATTTTATGCTTCTGTTATTTCTTGATAAAATTTTGTTCAGTAAAACGTGTATCTGATTAATTTCTCATTCCTGTCTCCGTCTTGTGATGATTTAATTTTATGTGTCAGCTTGACTGGGCTAAAGGGTAGCTAGTAAAATGTGACTTGGGAGTGCGTCTATGAGGGTATTCCGGGAGGGATGAGCGTACTTGCTTCAGTACACTTAGGAAAGAGTTCTGCCCTCATCTATGGGTGCATTGTCCAATCAGTGGGGTCCTGAATGGAACAAAAAAGCGAAGGAAGGGTGAATTCTGTCTTCTTGATTTGGGATGTCTATTCCTCCTGTACTCAAACATTGACGCTTCTGATTCTTGGGTCTTCAGACTCCTGTACCTACACCACTGCCGCTCTCTGTGTTCTCATACCTCTGGCCTTAGACTAGGAGTTATACCATCGGCTCCCCTGATTCTCAGGCCTTCAGACTTGGGCTGAGTTACCCCACTGACTTTCCCAGTCCTCTACTTTGATTATAGCAAATTGTAGGACTTCTTGGCTTGCATAGCTGTGTGAGCCAATTCCAAGAAATAAATTTCCTATATAGATATATCTACTATTATCTCCTACTGGCTTTGCTTTTCTGGAGAATCCAGACCACCACTCCCGTAAGCAGCAACATTCTGTACAGTTCTTTACAATGCTTCATACGTAGGAGTTTGTCTATAGCTATTGCTGAGGATTGTGTGCTGTAGGCTGCTGGTGTCATGAGAGTTTATAAAAGGGAATGGTCAGTACAGCCTGGTGTGGCTTTGTAGAGAAGATGATCAAGGTAATTGTCTAATAATGAAGGAATGGTTGATAAAAAAAAAAATCTTGACCGTTTATTGGCTATGTGATTTAGCCAATTCATTTCACTCATGTGATCCTTAGAATTGTCTACTGAAATAATTGAGGGTGATAATTTTTGACAGGGTTTCCTTGTTGTACTATTTCTGTCTGCACTATGCAGTGTTTTAGGCATAGCTTTGAGAATTTTATTTCATCCTTATGTTGTTTTGAGAATTAAGCGATATTATGAATGCAAAAGAACTTTATAAACCCTCTAAGTGCTCCACAACTACTAGTGTTAATTAGTCTTTGCTTTTAGAAACAGCTTTCCCCAAACTCCTGAGTTCAGAGATCTGTGCCTTTGGTCTGTCTCCATTTATTGAATTGTCCACAGAAGCTTAAAGGAGACAGCTGAGCCTGGACCTGGCACCCAGGAAAAGGATTTATGCTTCTGACCCATTTCCTGGGACCTCTTAGTCATATGTTGAAACAATTGATCTCTTCATTGTAGGAGAGTATAGAATTTTAACTTTTCAACCTTAGCTTAGATGTTAAAGGATACTTTTAAGATAGAGCTAGCTAAATTATGAGGGAATAATGGAATACAGATTATCTTGTTTGACATTTTAATTTATTTTATTTTATTTATTATTATTATTATTATTTTTTTTTTTTTTTGAGGTTACACCTGGGCATATTTCAGAAGTTCCCAGGCTAGGGGTCGAATCAGATCTGCAGCTGTTGGCCTACACCACACCCATAGCAATGCCAGATCCCAGCCACATCCACAACCTAAACCAGATCCTTAACCTGCCCAGTGAGGCCAGGTATTGAATACGAAGCCTCACAAACACTGTGCTGAGCCACAATGGGAACTCCCCTTGTTTCACATCTTAAGGGTGGCATACTAAACGACATCTCAGTGAAATATCTGAACAGATATTAAATAAAATATTTAAAAATTTATATATAAGATTTATATTATGATTTTTCTAAGGTTGGGGATTGTATGTAGCATGCTTTTGTTTAGGGTAGAGTACTTAAGCAGTGTTAGACTGTAGCAAATGTGAATGTTTTGATGGAAAGACGTTGGTACTGAACATAAAACTCCCAGTTACATTTTACCATGTGATAGCAGCACAGTTCTCTTAAATACCAGAATTTCAACCATAGACTGGAACTGATGGTTAAATAAAATAATTTCTGTGGTGAATATAGTTGATAATATATTGCTTATTTAAAAGTTGCCTAATCTTTAAAATATGCAAACAACTTATACAACAAAAAACCAATAACCTGTTTGAAAAATGGGCAGAAGGCCTGAATAGACATTTCTCCAAAGAAGACATACAGATAGCCAATAGGCACATGAAAAAATGCTCAATATCACTAATTATTGGAAAAATGCAAATCAAAACTACAATGAAGAACCACCTCCCACTGGTCAGAATGGCCATCATTAACAAGTCAACAAATAGCAAATGCTGGAGAGGGTGTGAGAAAAGGGTACTCTCCTTCACTGTTGGTGGAGATGTGAATTGGTACAACCACCGTGGAAAACAGTATGGGGCTACCTCAAGAAACTAAATATAGAACTACTATATGACCCAGCAATCCCACTCTTGGGCATATATCCAGACCAAACCTTGACTGAAAAATATACGTGCACCCCTATGTTCATAGCAGCACTACTCACAATAGCCAAGACATGAAAATAACCTAAATGTTCATGGGCAGATGAATGGATTAAGAAGATGTGCATATACACAGTGGAATACTACTCAGCCATAAAAAAGGACAAATAATTCCATTTGCAGCAACATGGATGGAGCTAGAGATTCTTATACTAAGTGAATAAGTCAGAAAGGGAAAGGTAGATACCAGGTATCACTTATATCTGGAATCTCATAATGGCACAAATGAACCTATCTACAGAAAAGAAACAAACTCATGGACTTGGGGAACAGACTTGTGGTTGCCAAGGGGGAGGGGGAGGGAGCGGGATGGACTGGGAGTTTGGGATCAGTAGATGAAAACTCTCACATTTGGAGTGGATGGGCAAATGAGATCCTGCTGTATAGCACAGGGAACTATATATCTAATCACTTGTGATAGAACATGATGGAGGATAATGTGAGCAAAAGAATGTATATGTATTGTACAGCAGAAATTGACAGAACATTGTAAATCAACCATAATAAAACTTTAAAAAAAATAAAAGTTGCTAAGAGAATAGTTCTTAAAAAGTTCTTATCACATGGAAAAAATTTTGTACCCAGGTGTATGAAGGATATCAGCTAGACTTATTGTGATTAATTCTGCAATAGATACAAATACTGAATCATTATTTTGTGTACCTGCAGCTAATATAATGTTATATGTCAATTATACCTCTATAAAAGGTGAAATTTCCTAATATCTAATGGTATATACGTTTTCCTCATCCTTCATTAATAATATTTTCCTCTTTAATTTTACTTTAGAATAGCGTGTTTGACATTTTAAATACAGCTCCACATTATGTAGTGTCAGTGGTTTATTTCTTCTCAGAGATTTTCCGTGCATGGGTAATAGCATGCATTATGTTACTTCTTGCACATCTCTTCTGTGTTTTAGAGTATGATTTGTTTTTTCAATTTTGCACTTCACTACTATTTATGCATTTATTTTAGATAAAATTTAGATGGTGCTGGTGGAAACATAACTGCCATTCAGCACATGTAGACCTCTATTATTCACACCTGGATCCTTTCAATAGCCCCCTTAATGGTTTCCCCACTGGCGGTCTCCCCTCTTTCTAATCCAGCCTATACACCAAGATTAATCTTCCTAAAATACTGTTTTCATTGCACTCAAAAACCTTTAGAGGCCCCCCCAGTGGCCTACAGGATGAAGTCCAGACCTTGTAGCCAGACAGTTAAGTCTTCCTGCAGCCCAGCTCTACTTATTTTCTGGCCCTTTTACTGTAATTTCCTTTTCAACTGAGACACTTGCTGAGCCCTCCTGTCTTCTCTCCTGTGAACCTCTGTTTATTGTCCTCTGTTTATTGCAGTGACCTTTGACTCACTCTCTGTCCATCTAAATCCTACTCATCCTGCTTTCAAGTTCCAGTCCAGCTGCTCAGGTCTTTTATTTCCCTTGCAGCATTCACTGTCCTTATCATACATTATCTTTTATTATGATTGTTTGTTTATACAGCCTGTGCACTGCCCTCCACCTCTTTTCGTAAGTTCATGTAAAACGTGTAGACAGGAATGGACGGTTGCTAGTTTTATGGCTCTGCATGTAAACCAGAGCTTTAGGATTGTGGTTTATGGTCATTGAATGAGATGCAATGGGCTAGTTATTCATTGTATTCTACTCTGTCTAGTTTAGTGTCTGGAGGATCTTCATAAAATAGGTTTCATTGAGTGCTTGTTGGATAAGAGTAGATACATTAAGTTTTTTGTTGTTGTTGTTCTTCAGATGGGCAAAATATTTTAGCATTTAGCTGAACATAGGGTTTGCTTTATTCAGATTGCCCCACGGTCATTTATGGTAGTGAGTCTGCGTAGATAGTGCTGTGTACTTAGAGCTGAGTCAATTTGGTGGTCAGGTCTTTCTGTCAAACAAATTGGAAAAGTTCTCTAAAGTGTTGCAGGAACTCTTTGGAGAACAGATCGATTAACAATTTTATGTCGCATTTCATCTCTTGAGGATGCAGCCTACCTCAAGTGACAGAAAGCTCCAGTAGGACAGAAGATAGCTTGTTGCAAAGACCAGCTAAATGGTCTTTTTACACATATGCAGCCAGTTATCATTTCTTCCTCAGTTGTGTCATCGTTTCTGCTTGTATTCATCTGACACCAGACAAAAAGAATAAAGAGAAAAGATAGGAGGACTGGGGAGGGAATTCCTTTAGTGCTTAAACGAGGCTTGTCACACTGCAGGGGCACAGTGTCTGGTTTTAATAATCTCATATATCATTTGCAGTTTATTATTAGTAAAATACAAACCTATTTCTCAGAACTTTTTTTATTTTTGAGAAGATTATGAAATGTGACTTAGGCTCTCGTTTTAGGAAAGTAGTCAAGGGGAGCGTTAACTTGCTAAATGTCATTACACTGCCTGTTTTCCGTTTCAGATTAATAGCAGATGGTAGCCATTTTTCAAAGCAAACAGGCCGCCTTTTTAGTTCAGTTAGAAAAAAAGCACAGACTCTTCACTGTAGCCTGGAATATTCTGTGCAAGGTGACAAATGGCAAGGATCACAAAACACTTTAAAAAATAGAAAAGGTGGCTAATATTATAAATTTTTAAAGGACCATGCCAGAGCTTTCAGTAAAATATTTCTTTTACCATACTAAATAAGTTACACATCTTGGTATTTTTGCTTAACATATGTATCTGTTACTTTCAGTGTATGTATTTTCGTACTGCTCTTTTGATTTGTGAGCTGTAATGTCTTTGTCCACTTCTGCAGTGCTCATTTCAGATACTAAATCCCCTTGGAAAAGAATTGCATCTCAGAAGCCCTGCAGGTGATCACTCATGGGGATGTATGGTTTTCAATGTACATTTTGAAGGAGGGGTGGGATATTAGGTTTGGAATAGCAGTAATTTTTATTTTTGGATTCATTTTTCTTATTCACAAGCAGGTTTTTAAGAATATCCGAGATACTGTTTAGTATGCTGACATTAAAATGTGAGTCAGGGTAGCCTATATTCTATTTTTAACTCATGACTAACTTATGAGAGTATAGCTCTCCCAGAATTAGATCTTTAACATCTGAGAACCTTAGTTTGTAAGGTATGTTTCTTTTTCAAAGTTATGTGGTTTTTTTCTTCTCCTTTTGTCTTAGTATTTTTGGTTGCTGACAGTTTTTCATTAACATCACCATTTTACATGCGTTGTTATTTGCACTTGGTTCACGAGGTGTTGAGGGTGGAGGTCACTTTCCTCTGAGCTGGAGTCTGATCACTTAGCTTCTCAGTCCAAACTGTTGCTAGGAGCTTTCTAGCATCTGATCAAATGACAGGTGAATGAAAGTCATACTCACAGGAGGATGATTTTTAAGCTCGAATGATAATATATGTAATTAAGATGATAGCCATAACCATAAAGCAGGCAGGGGATCATGTCAAATAGTTAATAATGTTCTGACTTGCCAACAGGAAGAACCAAATCAACATCAAAAGGTTGCTTTTTCTTTCTTGAGTTCAAACCTACAGTGGGGTCAGCTTGATGAGCTCTAGTGGGAAGAGTCAGAACGTGTTTTCACAACACAGCTCTTCCAGTTGTAAATTTCAGGCAGGTCTCTTATCTGCAGTTGTTTCCCTAACTGTAAAAAATGAATGAGTAAGTAAGCAAATAAACAAAGTGGGCAGAGTGAGGCTTTCTAATGTGAGTTCATTGCTGTGTCGTGAAGTTCTCCTGTTGTGATTATGTAGTTTTACAGCTTTAAAAGTGATAAAGGATGTTAAAAGTTGTAAGTTGACATTTTGGTTATGTCCATTTTTTGAGTTTCTTGTCAGCAAACCTCTGGTGAAAGGGTGCCTAGGGATTCTAAAATTTGTGATTCCAGAATTCTGTTTCATATGGTCCTTCCACTCCATGGTAGAAATAGTGATGAGAACAAAGCTGGGTCTAAGCTGGTCAGGCTCAGTGTGTGAGTCAGAGAGGTCTGATTTGGCTTGGCCCCGGTGATGGGCAGTCAGGGCTGTCTTTTCATCCCTCTCCAGCCAGCTTGATCCGAGAACTAAAGTGGCTTATTTACATCCTATCCTGTGTACTCTGCTGCTTTCCAGCTGGATGATTCTTGGTTTGGGTTCTTTCCCTTCTAGCTTTGTTCACGCTTCAGTTTATCATTAGTTATTCCCATGATTTCATCTCTCTCCTTTTTTCCTTGGAATAGTAAGCTGGAGGCTTCATAGAGAGGCAAAAGATTTTTTTTTTTTTTTTTTTTGCTTTTTAGGACCGCACCTGTGGCACATGGAAGTTCCCAGCCTAGGGGTCGAATTGGAGCTATAGCTACCAGTCTGCGCCACAGCCATAGCAATGTAGGATCCGAGCTGTGTCTGCGACCTACACTACAGCTCACGGCACTGCTGGATCCCCGACCCACTATAAGTGAGGCCAGGGATCGAACCTGCATCCTCATGGATACTAGTCAGATTCATTTCTGCTGAACCACGATGGAAATTCCCAGCTAAAGAGTTTTTAAAATCCCTGATAGTTAGTTTGGGGGTAAAACGGGATGTCTTGAAGGGTCAGGCACGCCTGCATACTTTTAAAGTTACCAGTGGCCATTGATGAGGATATTTTAAAATATAATTTTTATCCTTCTTTTCCAGTTTCAGATTTTCTTGGTTTACAGTAGAATCACATCTTACTTAAGGATTTAGTTTTAACATCAACATGTGAATTTTATTGGAAGTTATACGTTAATAAAACTAATAAAAAAATCTGGTTGTGAAGCAAAGATTCTCTTCGTTCAAATTTACTCTTAAAAGTCCAGCATTGCTGTTTTTCTCCCATTATTGGGTCAGTAGGTTTCTTTGGTTGAGTTCTAGATGAAATTCTGGCTTTCATGTAACAGTTTTGTGAACGGAAACTATCCTGAGCCACTAGCATTAAATTCACTGGGAAGAGTTGGGGCACTCGGGGGATGAGACAAGCAGAGAGCAGAGCTGGCCCGGGTGGGAACCTGCACACTACTTAAATTTTTCTCTCTTACCTCTTTAACCTGAGTAGTTGGAGTGGTATAAGCTTAGTGTGCATGTGATGCAGTTCCATTGTACTGTACTCTTTAAAGCACCATAAATGAGGTGAGGATGCCTGCTTTTCTGAACATAGTGTGATTTGGTGGCAGCAATGAGTTGAACTTAGGAAGTGCCCCGCATCACCCTTGAGCTTCCTCTTTGAATCAGCCAGGTGGTGTTATGTTCTAGAAGCAGCCCAGTGAACAGTGCGGATGAGCCTCAAAGAGCAAGTGAAGTCCCCCATCGCTTCACCAGTATTTGCAAACTCACCAGTGGTGCCAAGTTAGAGAGGGAGCCTCGCTGTTCCTGTGCAGTGTCTGCCCCTGGCAACCAGGTGTCATGTACACATGGTTATTTCCAAATGTCGTTTAATGTGTGCTTGTAGCAGCCTAGCGATTTGGCAGCAGAACATACATGTTTATTGAATTTCCTCTGGCCTAGCTGTAGAGTAGATTCAAAATGAATAATGGAAGAAATGTCCTGGTAAATGTAATGCCTAAAATGTGAGTGTTAGAGGGCCCTTAAGGTATTATTTAGACCATCCCTTTACATTTACAAAGAAAACTCCAAAGGTTAACTTGCCCAAGATCATGAGTTAGCAGCTAATCTAGAATTAAGGTCTTCATTATATGATGGCTCTTTTGTAGCTTTTTCTACTGTATAGAATTTCTGGATCAAATTGTATTCCATAGGTCCTCTGGGGTCTACTCTGTCTGGCCCACACACGTGAAGCAGTTCTAAAGGGAATTGTCACATGCCAACAGATATAATCTCATTTTCCTTTGCTGGTTTACTTTCTCTTTGAACTGGAAGCTGAAATTCAAGACCTGCTCAGAGTTCCTTGTTGTCCTCCTTTGTTGTGTGTTAATTGGCAAATAGGATGACATGGCAGTGTGCCCTTCAGCTCTCTCTTTAAGGGAGAACCTGCGTGGAAGGGGCTGCAGTGTTTGGGGTCTGCCGCAGTGGTGACTGATAGTATGAGGCATGGGTTCTAGAGCAGGGCCGTTCTGCTTGACACAAGAGTTGTCTCATGGGCAGTGTCCCCTCCTTCCCTCATCTCCCTCATCTTCCCATCACAGGTGTCAGACCCACTGCATCGTGGAAGGCGGTCCCTGTCTTCTTCTGCTGCCTCTGTCCTTTATCCTTCCTGCTGATAAATCTCCTGTACTTCTGATTCTGTCTCAGCATCTGCATCCCAGAGGACTTGAACTGATATGCTACATAGGCAGTTTGGAAGACATTTTAAGGATATTCTGCATTAACTCTTACAAGATATCTTTTTAAAAAATCATGCTGTGTTGAGCAGCTGAAAATAACTATAAATATTTGGTTAGTCGTTTTTACATTGTCTTCCCTTAAAGTCAAACCAGCATGAAATAAGATCAGGGAGTGATGGTAAGTGCACTGTGTCAAAATACAGGGGTCACAGAACCAACTTTCTTCCTGACTTTTAAGAACTCCCTCAGAGTTCCTGCTGTGGTGCAGTGGGTTAAGGATAGGTGTTGCCACAGCTGTGGTGTAGGTTGCAGCTATGGCTTGGACTTGATGCCTAGCCTGGGAACTTCCATATGCTGTGGGTTTGAGGAAAAACCAAACCAAACCAAAAGCCCCCAAAATTCCCTCTGCCCCTCTGTCATAAAGAAACCCAGAGCCTCTTATTTCCTATAAAACGAGCCAGATGATCTCTGGATTTTTTTTTTTTTTCCAACTTTGGATGTGAAATAGATTACAGGAGAAAAGATTGACTCTGGCCAATTGGTTTCAATAATGTGAGCATTAAATCTAAATTTAAACTGAACAGATACAAGTTAATACAAAGAAAGAGGATTCAGAAGTTGTTGCAGTAATTGTTTCCCTGTTGTTGTCCAATTTATTTGTCAGATTAGTGACACCAGATAGCTTGGCGCCAAAAGTACAGTTTTGCTAGTATAGTATAGTTTAACTCTTAGCTCTGTGTTAGAGTGCTTCTGAGATTTGTAATCTCCATGGTAAAACAAGATTATATATAAGTGCCTGAAAATGGAAGTATTATTCTCCACAACGTGGAATAAGAAGATAGAGATGTTTCAGTGTAATTGCAGCTTGGGTTACACAGTGCCTTTCTATTCTCTCAGCTTGGTCTAGAGGTGAGGCCACTTCACCTTCACATGCAGTGGTAACATTCAGGGGCTTCTAACTCCAGTCTGTTCTGTGGCTGAATTTTCTAATAAAAGCTCCTTCCTGTTCTAAGTCCTTATACTCACAGTAGTTTTATTGATTTTTTTTTTTGCCACATTTTCCTCTTTCAATTATAAATTTGAAGTTCCTGAGCTTATTAATGACTCTGTGACATGGAGTCCTTATTTATGTTATAGAACTTGAGTTTCTGGAACTTCATTTTCTATGCAGTTACTGACTTTAATTACAATCTTTTAGATTTGATGCATGTTTACATTCACTCGGTCCTGTACAGTCTATAGTCACGAAGGAGCTAAAGCTAGTGTCATGAGAGAAAATAAAAACTGTGTATTTGAGAATTTTGAAACCCTAACAGTGTATATCCCTTTTGCCTCAGCATTTTTTTACTCTTTCTTATGTGCTGGGCATTGTGATGTGCGTTCTTTTTTTAAATGGCTGTTGGGAGAGGAGCACAGAATTTATGACTCGAGTTGATGAGGTGATACATTTCAGCACCTTTCATGTTGAAATATCACGTTGCTTTGTAACATGAAACTTGTAAATTATAATGGAATCGTAATATGCCTGTTCTTAGGAATGATCTATAAAACATTTAACAACAGGTCTGGCATTGTCATGGCCCACGCTGAACAAATGTTAAGCAGCTAGTACCAGTGCTCGCGAGTTCTGCCTGAAGCAGACGTCAGTTATATGGATTCAAAATCTTCCATGTTCTTTAGGCATTGATTCTGTTCTTACAGGGAGCCGTACAAAGGATAGGACTTAGGGATTTGTTTTATGCTTTTCCTACTTAGTTCAAAAGAATAAATTAACGTTTTCCAGTTTCTTCTCTCACTGGAATGTGACTAACTACACATACACGTAGACCAGTCTTGTTGCTTTTCTACATTATTATCTGCAGGCCAACCCTACAAGGAAGTTACAGTGTGACCAGGTCTTCAGCCCTGTTCTACAGTACATACAGACATTTACTCAACAAAAAGGTATTATCAGGCAGGTACAAAATGGTTCACAACTTGTCCTGGAAAGCTCGGTCAAGTTCCAGTTGTCTGTTCCTCTAAGTGCTCTTTGCAGGAAAGGGCCATCTGAGGCAGGTGAGGCTACTTATAGTTAGCCTCAGATAACCAGTGATTCTCCTAAATTAGGCCTCCCAGGGGACATGTGGCAAGGTCTGGAAACGTGTTTGGTTTTCACAGCTCAGGGTGCTGGTGGTGTTACTGGCATCATAGAGACCAGGTATGCTACTAAACATTCTGCAGTGCACAGGACAGCTCTCCACAGCAAGAAATCATCTGGCCCCAAATGTCAGTAGTGCCAAAGGTGAGAATCTCTTTCCTAAACCAATGACTGGACACAGAACTGTCAGAGATCAAGCCCAAGGCACTGTCCCTAAAGTTACAGTCACCAGCCTTGTTCTCATAACCTCACATATCCTCATAACTTTTTCACACAGTGGCTGTAGGTGTAGCTTTATAAAATGGTAGCTAACTCTTCTATCTTTTTGATAGTTTTCATTTTACTAGTAAGAACATCTAACAATCATCATGCTGCTTAATGAACCAATTTCAGTATCAGCAAGTATGCTTACCGAAAACTCCAAGTTTGAGTTTTCAGTAAGCATACTTGCTGATCACTTTTGGATGGTGCATTCTAGACTAACAAGCTGGCATCACCTAGGCCAAAGCCTCATCTAAGTAATATGGACACATAATCTCATGCTGTGTATGCTCTAGTACTTTGAAGCCGCTCTCAGGTGCTGTGACAGATTTGTCTCCCAGACCCTGTCTACTTAACCTCCTACAAATTCTTCTCCTCCGTGCACTTAATTTCATTTCAGCTATCATGTCCTCTGAGTGTTTCCTTTGGGGAAGATAGGAGTAAATCTCTTTTCTTAATCTGAAGTTGAGGACAGGGATAATGGGAATATAAACATGTATAATACAAGACAAAGTCAAAGACAGTTACCCTAAGAGAGATGTTGAAAAGCTTTATTAAGTGCCAAAGTGTAAGAGGCAGGGGTATGACATGGCAAAGGCCACATGAAAGAAGAATATTCAGGAGTTTGGGACGTGGTTAGGGGTCTGGACTAGGGCAATGCCTAGTCATATGGTAATTTAGCAGAGCTAAATGGACATCTGAGTCTTCCGACTCCCCACCAAGTGGATTTCCTAGTTTGTCACATTGCTAGTAAGTTTTGAATTACACTAGAATGCAGGAGAAGTATATGTATGGTTTAAAAATGTTTTCTCCTCTCTAGAGCTGGAGAAGAAAGCTTTCATATTGTTTCTGATTTCCATCTAGCACTTAATTTTGCTGCTTTTGTCAAGTAGCACGATCTGCAGAAAATGTTATGAGAGAACCACTGGAGAAATTTAAAGCCAAGTGCCGCTAGGTTGCTTTCTGTTCCCCATTTATTTTACCTAACAACCTCCTTACTTTATTGTCGGTTTACTTTTTAATTTTGAAAACCACTAATCTTTGCCTGTGCTCTCTTTTTTCAAAAGCAGAGGCAGATACGCCCCCAAATGGCAGGGGACATACTCAGTAGGCTGTTTCCAGAACATTGTCATGAAGAAGCTGACATGGGGACCAGAGTTTTGAAGCTCTTTGGGGGAAGAAACAAATGGATTTGATCAAATCTTGGTGTGTGTGGCTTTCATACTTCAGATCAAGAAGTACATTGGAAGAATGGGCTTTGTCTTTCATTTCTTGGTCTGTATTCAACTTATGTCAGGTCTTATTACTGTGTTAGTGGACTCATCATTTCTGGCTGGGGTTGGCTCAGAGCTTATGTTTAATGCCTCTAAGTAGTCATTGAAAAGCATGCTAAAGTTGGTAATTGGTTGAGCATCATTCAGGTTCATGTAAATGAATTACCCATTTGAAGGTCACCTTCTGGTGTGGTTTGGAATACAATGCTTGGAGTCTAACTCTCTGTTTATTAATGCCACTTGATAAAGGCTCAGCGAACCCTATGTAATTTCTCATTTGTAACGGAAGTTTAGGATTCAGCTAATTGAGTACATGGCCACTTTAATTATTTTGTAACGGCTAATTGATATTCACAGCGATCATGTTCTACAGCTTCTAAATGTAGTGTTACCTTATAAGTTTATGGTTCAGCCCCTCTGGATATTTCCAGTCTTTCTCTCTGTTATATGTCAGCATATAATTTTATTAGGTTCCTGTATGCTCGGCTTTATATGTAGTTCTGATGTGGAATCAGACTCTTCTTCCCTGCTCTGATTTGCGTGTGTGAGTTGATAGATGTATGGAATAATTTTGCCTACCACAGATTATCTATATGATTGTAAAAGATTAAATCTTTCTCAGTTCATTATATGTGTGTTTAAGACTTATTACGAGACTTAGAATGGTAAGAAGTGTAGTTTCTTAGGGATTTCCTGTTTAGATTGATTTAGAGTTGTTGCCTTTTCTCAATCCTGTTAATTTCTGGCTTCATAACATCACCCCATGGAAAACTGAGCTGGTACCTGCTTTATTTTCTTCCTTGAGCTATTAATATTGAACACTGGTTTTTAGGGAACTTTGAAAGCTTTCCTAGGGCACAGAACCTTCCCTTATATGCCTTGTTCTTGATGTATGAAGTAACAGTGCTATCTCTGAGCTCAGCTGTTGTGATGTCACTGAGTTCTCAACACGCACAGCCTCTGCCATCTCAGTCCCCGGGAGCAGCCAGGCCTAAGAGAGCTGAGCTCTACTATGCTAGGTTTTTGCTATGAAGATTTCTCTAGGAATGTCTGCAGAAAGGTATGTGGAAAAGCTGCCTCTATGTCATAGATGCAATCCTAGTTTTTATTTCTGTTGCCTTTATTATGTCCTTTGTTGGAAACACCTTCAAGTCTCTTTTGAAAAGAGGCAAGTCTTTAAGGAAATACATGTATACTTCGTTTTTGAATCTGGCCACCAACACTGAGTTAAAACATCAAAATGTTTACTCATTGGGTTTCTGAAAACTTGATTTCCTTATTCTCTCTCTCTTTGTATGTGGGTTGCCCTCGTTTTCCATAATGATCCACTTAGGCATTTTCTGGCATGTTTTCCAAGCCCAATCACGTTATCCCAAATCTTACAGGACTTGAAAACTAAGCAGTACACATTTCTTTTCAAGGAGGGATAGCAAACAGGAGACGGGGGAAATGTTTTATATTCATTTTTTCTCCCTATGAAACAATTCTACTGTAACAATGAATATTGTTGTAATCTTCTTTGTTTTTAGCGTTCGTTTATCTTGATTCCATATCTGTTAGAGAGTTAAACATAGAAGTTTTATTCCTTGCAGTCAGTTTACTGCCTTTTCTTAAGTTGCATGTGACTTTCCATCTACAGCAGCTATTAGCTTAGTCAGTGTATTCCAGGCTTATTTAAGTTTCAGGATTCATATCGTGTGACTTTCCCTCCCAGCATCACATTAACTGTTTCAAAGCAATGTGCCACTGAAGTGTTGTGGCCATGTTTCTTGCTCTGTTATTCTCCCCAGTGGATCACAAACTATCGATTCTGTTTGCAGTCTAGGGAGAGATTTGTGATCCTAGCCTGTGGCTGGGCGTTGTGAGGTCTTTGGAGGTAGTACTCTTTCGTGTGCCTATCTGACCTTTTGGCATATTGCTTTAAAAAATTCCAAAGATTACATCTTAGAAAAATGAATGTGAATATTTCCTTTATATACATTGTAATAGAGCTCTCAAAATTTGGTTATTGGCATAGTCCATTTTAGGCTAAAGCAGTAGTGTACTTTCAGGGTTGAATTCTTAGTGAATAGCCATAATAGAGTATGTTACATTTTCTTTGCTTAAAAAAAAAAATTGCACTGTGTAACTAAATGTGAACAAAAGAAACATTATTTAGTGAAGATGTTTTAAGAATCACAGGGCAGTGGGGGGGCGGTAACGTCGTACATTGAATGGGAGAGAGAATCAAGTGCTAATACATTAAAGATTTAGTAAATAAAATAATTTCCATGCAATAAATACCTGTTCAAGTTGTTAAATTATTTTGGTTGTTAATATAATCACTTAATGTCTCACTCTTTTTAGCTTTTGTATCATGTTATGTTTCCATCTGATAGTCAAGAATAAGTGTATTGACATTGATGTTTTAGAAATTTTTTTTATTAAAAAACTATAACTGTTGTAGAAATTTTGGAAAATAGAGAATAGTCAAAGTAAGAAAAAATATCCTGCTGTGCATACCATGTACACTGTTAACATCTTAGTATATGCTATACATTTTATTTGTCTATTTAACAGGTGCTTAACTTTTTCTGTCCATCCTTTCAGTGCCCCACCCCTATTTCTTAACCGAATTAAGAACTTAGTGTACATGGTAATTTGTGACAATTTTCCCCCCACTTAATAATTTGAGTTTTAAAATATCAGTTATTCTATTCAAACATTATTTTTATTAGCTCTCAATGTTTGGTCATTGTGGCCAAACTGAAATCTTTATAATAAGTATCCTATTGTTGGACCATGTTTCATTTACACAAAAGTCTGTTGTTCACACTTTTTTGTTACTTTAATGAATGTTGGGGAGTTCCTGTCATGGCTCAGCAGAAATGAATCTGACTAGCATTCATGAAGACACAGGTTCAATCCCTGGCCTCGCTCAGCAGGTTAAGGATCCAGCGTTGCTCTGAGCTGTGGTGTAGGTTGCAGATGGGGCTCGGATCTAGCATTGCTGTGGCTGTGGTTTAGACCAGCAGCTGTAGCTCCAGTTCAGCCCCTTGCCTTGGAACTTCCATATACCACAGCACTGCCCTAAAAAAGACAAAAAAGAAAAAGAAAAAAGAATGTTGGCTGCATTTTCTTTTTTTCATAGAATGATTTTTTTTTTCATTATTGCTGGCTTACAGTGTTGTGTCAGTTTTCTACTGTACACCGTGGTGATCCAGTTACATATACGTGTATAGATTCTTTTTTCTCACATTATCATGCTCCATCATAAGTGCTACACAGTAAGTTCCCTGTGCTACACAGCCTGATCTCATTGCTTATCCATTCCAAATGCAATAGTCTGCATCTGTTTATCCCAAGTTCCCAGTCCATCCCGCTCCCTCCCCCTCTTCCTCCCCCTTGGCAACCATGAGTCTATTCTCCAAGTCCGTGATTTTCTTTTCTGTGGAAAGTTTCATTTGTGCCGTATATTAGATTCCAGATATAAGTGGTATCATGGTATTTGTCTTTCTCTTTCTGATGTACTTCACTTAGTATAGGAGTCTCTAGTTCCATCCATGTTGCTGCAGATGGCATTATTCTGTTGTTTTCTATGGCTGATCATATGTACCACTCTTTTCACTTTAGATCATATAATCATGCATATTTTATTCACACTTAACTTTATTAAAAATTCTTTCTCCATTTATTTTTTTCTTATATTCCTGACAGACTGGTAAGGTTTTTATTGTATTATATCAAGGAGCATAGGTTATGTACTCGTATGTATTTTTGTGTATTTTTATCTATTCTCAGTATTTTGTTTTTGTTTATTCATAAGCAAGCAGCATAAACTTTTCATTGAATTTTTCTGTTCAAAGTGTAATGGCACGTTGACATTGAAATATGTCCCAAGTTAAGCAAGCTCTCTAATTTTTTCCCTGTTGCCTACTTTGGTTTATGTTTTAAATAGATTTTATCCATCAGATTTCTCTGTTGACATTAGGGGAGGAAAGGCACTTATGTTGTTAAATAATGATTTCTTTGTTTTTAACATGCTGCAGGATATTGAAGTCAAAGTAAGTAGCAAAACAATGAGCTACAACAAATATGCAAATGGATTCCCCTAAATTAAGCTGATAGTGACAGTTACTCCTACACTGGTTGAGACAGGTAACACTTGATCATGACACTTGATCATGTTGCAAAGAAAATATGGCATAAGAATGGGAAAGCCAAAATATATACTTTGCTAATTTCTTACAATTCCTAGTCAGTCATGTATTCAGCATTCACTGAACAAAAAATATGTTAACTTTTCTAACATGGAGTGATGTAAGAAGGTCTCTTTTCAGGTAAAGTCAGTTAAACACAATAAAGGTAGAAACAGTTTAAGAAATGAATTTTTAAATTTATTTCGAAAAATATCCATCATTGTCATTTTTTTCAAGAATCAGTATTTTATTGATTTTTAATTTTATAAAAAGAAATCTTGTAAATTAGAAGACAGTTACTTCATTAAAAAGAAAATAGAATAATACATGTCTATATGAAGGTTTCACTGGGTAATTTAAGGTTCACAAGCATAAGTTTTATGAACAAAATGTTATAGGCATTTTTGTTGTTGTTCAAGAAAGAAGGTTAATAACCGAGTGTTTTATGCCTGAAATATAATCAGAGTGTTATTGTGCAAAATATTAACCCTTGAATTACTCTTCGAAAGAGAAGTTAAATAAAACTGTCTGTGCTGTATTCTGACATTTCCAAATATATTTGGACGAAGTAGGACACAGCTGTTACAAAAAAAAGCAAAACAATGCAGACTCATTCTTTACATTTAAATACAGCAATCATCGTCTTATTAATGTTTTTCTATGGCAGAGCCCTAATAGATTGCAAAAATCTTCAGCTTTGTATGCTTATTTCTAATGCAATTTATACTTGACTTTTGCTTTGCTGTTGCTGCTTTTTCTTAATACAGTATATTCTTCATTTCTTTTTTTAGGCTAAGCAGCTGGAAGAGAAAGATCGGGTGATAAAGAAGCAGGATGCATTCTACAAAGAGCAGCTGGCTAGACTGGAGGAAAGGGTATGACTATTTCTTGTCACTGATTCTCTTCTCTTACCACATCTGCAGCGTTCTCATATACTTTTTTAAAAATCAATACACTGGAACTGTAACTGATTTTCCTAGTTAAAAAGTGGCCAGGAAATGAAGAGGCCAAGCAGATAGAGCATTCTCAAAGGTAATGCCACTTCCACTTTAGTAGTTTTGCATATGGTTCTATTATTGGTTCATTGATGCTTTTTACCACTCAGGAACTCGCGTAGGTATTTTCCCTTGTATGTTTAGAAACTGCATTGTCTCCAGGTCCAACAGTAGAGTGCTACTCTTAGCTGTCCCAGGCATTGACTGAACTTGAATACGTTCTTGGAAATGGTAGTGCTTTAAAGGATAAATTGTCTTTGTGAAAGCTCAGTTTCATTGCATTGTGGCTAAGAAATGTATGTCCCTTTCAAAACTGGTGGACATGAACAGAATAGTCCGACTCAGGAGAAGAATTAAGAGGAGGAGTGGAGCATAGTACCTTTAGTCTTCATGGCCCTAGAACTCGACAGATAGGCAAAGAAGGAAATTAGGCTGAAACAAAAGGAGGCAATGGGCTTAAGAATGTGAATTGCAGTATCTAGACAGTGCCCCTGTTCAATGAAGTTGTCTAGAATAATTTCATACATAGACCATGAGGTTTCAAAGCCAGCTATCTCTTCCCTTTGCTTGAGACCCCTCCTTGTTTTTTTTTTTTTTTTTTTTTCTTTCTTCTGTCTTTCTCTTTTTAGGGCTGAACCCGTGGCATGTGGAGGTTCCCAGGCTAGGGGTCCATTCTGAGCTGTAGCTGCCAGCCTATGCCAGGGCCAGAGCAATGCAGGATCTGAGCCACGTTTACAACCTACACCACAGCTTACAGCAATGCCGGATCCTTAACACACTGAGCGAGGCCAGGGCTCATGGATGCCTGTTAGGTTCGTTAACCGCTGAGCCACGACGGGAACTCTCTCTCTCTCTCTCTCTCTCTTTTTTTTTTTTAAATTGGACCAGCTGCATTATTGTTGGATGAGAGCAGAGCCCCTCTTCCCCCACGATCCTGGCAGCAATGGCCTCAAGTTCAGGCTCTGAGCATCCCACCGTACTGTAGTGAGAGAGCAAGACCCCCAAAATTTGATTGGTTTAGAATAGAATGCTTAATAAGAAAGCAGGGGAAATAAGAAATTTAAAGCCCCATTCAGTGCAAATATTTATGTGTTAAGTGTTTTCATCTGTCTCTGTATGTCACTGAACTAAGTGTTTCTTGAATGTAGGGACCGTTTTCTCATTCTTTCAACAGATATCTACCAAATACGTCAGGCCCTGGTAGTGCCAGAGATACACTAATAAAGAAAATGAACTAAATGTCCGTCATTGTGGAGCTTAAATTCAGTTCAAACCCGGTTCACATATGGAATGGCAGATTGTGATACTATGGCAGACAATAAAGCAGGGGAAAAAGGATTCCCAGGGCCTAGGGGTGTAGGTGTGGGGTCAGGTGGAGAGGGGTTGTCTAATAGGATCCTATTTGGAAAGAGGTCTGTAGCAATGGAGAAGCAAGCCAGCAACCAGCCCTGAAGTAGGGGTGTGCTTGGCATGTTTGAAAACACTGGAGAGTTTGTGAGCAGAGGAGTATTCTATCTGCTGTCTTGGGCAGGAGCTGAAGCAAGAGAGACTTAGTAAGCGGTAATAGCAGTAATTCAGAAAAGGGATTGTGATGGCTTGGGCCAGGCTTCTAGCTAGCACTGGAGGGAATTAAAAGTGGTTGGGTATTTCAGAGGCAGAACCTACCAGATTTGCTGATGGTTTTGTACACGAGTGAAAGAACTCGTAGAAACTCCAAGTCTGTGGCTTTTACAACTGGAAGGATGGATTTTTCCGTAGGGGGAGACTATTAGTAATACTGTGTCTCAAATAGTATCCCAAACTTACCATGTCTCAGATCCTGTGTTGCTTTGGCTATGGCATAGGCCGGCAGTTGTAGCTCCGAGAAAATTTGACCAGGAGGCAATAAACAAGGTCTTATTACCTAGCGACTGCAGTGTGGTACCCCCAGGAGTTATTTTAATATCAGGTTGTGCTGCTTTTACATTGAAGTGAGAAATTCATAGCCATTCAAGCAGTTTAGAAATGTTTTTGAGGTGTTTATTCCTATGTTCGTAATAGTCCTCACATTCTATCTCCAGAAGGAAAACAAACCTTTTCTCTGCTTTATCAACTCTTTTGTTGGTTATTTCATTGGAGTCTAGATTGCCTACTCCTGGAACATCCATTGCCTGGATGTTCTTTAGGAAAATACGTATTTTCTCCTAGTCTTTTGGCCCTCTAAAAAGGAATGAGAGGCAAGAGGACCAAGGCCGAGTCCAGATTCTCCCAGGATCTTCTAGGATGAAGGACCCCTCCCTCCCCAGGACGTGTTACTACAGACATGAGTTCTCTGGTGATGAATGTGTCTTGTATAGTCTAAGTTCTCATTTATGAACTTGAATTGATTTCACTCTCCTGATTCTGCTTTGCTCATGGCATTGCTAAGAACGGCATGGCTTGGCTCAGCCTGAAGAGCTATAAAAGCCCTGGTGGCTTGAGAAGCTGGGGGAGATCAGAGAGCTTAGTTGGATCCTGTTACAATATTCGGATCAACAGGGTGGTGGGATAGGTATTGCTTTCACTTACAGGCTTCTCTGGATTTCAGCATCCATTTGCATTACACACTGCAGTCAACCCCATACAATTAAGAAGGAGAGGGAATTGTACAAGCTGAGCAAAAGAAAGCAGTGCAAAGAGAATGGTGAAAAATAAATTGTCATTAGGAAGGGAAGTACTTTACTAGTTCGTCGCCTGTGGAGAGAGTTACTAATTAAATTCTAAGGTGATGCTTACATCAGATGAGTAATTTTTAAAAGCCTTTTACTTGTAGTGGGTGGCCTGTCTTCTGTTGGGTCATAAAGTGTCGGGCTCATCTGGATGATTAACTGGCCTTTCTGATTGCTTGACTTCTTCTTTGTCATTTAATGCCTTTGTTTCTGTGTTCCTCTGTGCAAAGCTTGAGGGGAAAATATGCCAACAGTGATAATGCCAACAGTGATAAAGAGAAATGACAACAGAACAGATTATTGCCAACCCAGTGTGCTCCTTATGCAAAGAAATTATTATGCATTTTTACTGCAAAATGAAGTCTGTCATTGCAAAAATATTTCATTGAGTAGAGCTGGGTCAGTCATTTCAAGGGATTAATGGAAGAGAATTCAGTTAGACCACTGACATCTGAAATCCTAAAACCTAAATAGTCCTTTTGGAGGGTAACGAGATAACTACTTAAGCTCAATTTATGGGATAAAAACAATCTGTTGATGCTTTCCCCCTCAAGTGCTTTCTAAACAGTTGTCAGTGATTCCAGGTCATATGAGTAGCTCATATACACTAAATTATGCACGTTTTGACCACGCACTGTGATATAGCAAGTTTAACGCCATAGTTAAAAGCATAACTGTGGTAGATATGCCTTGGTGACTAGTTTGCATTTGTCAACCTAGAAGAAAGAGATTATTCCTTGACATCTGGAAATTTTGAACTAGTTTCTTCATTCATCTTGAATTCAAGGTAGTTTCCCTGGTTTGTTTAGTTACCAACAGTTGCTGAAACAGGTAAGGTTCTCTGGTCCAGGAGTTTGGACATTGAAGGCAATAGAAAGCTGATGACCCTTGGAATCATAATGCCATTACAGATGACAAAGGTTTCAGTGAAGTGGTTTCAGCATGTATCTTGAGATGCTCTGAATTTTATAAATCATTAAAGTATAAATGATAGCTCAAATAAATGTACTTAGATGTTAATTGTTAGAGAAAGTAATAAAGCCCAGGATCCCCATATCCTTTGTTAATGTAATTGAAATAGTTATTTATAACTTAGGTTCAGAGACAGCCCTTTTTCACTCTTAGCATGCTCCCTAAAGAAAGTTTATTATTGCAAATATTCTAAAAGTTGCAATCAGGGTGGGCTTTTGTTTGTTTGTTTGTTTGTTTGTTCTCAGAGGCAAAAGAAATTGATGCAGTGTGGTGGATATGGGCATCTTAGCCTTAATTCGCTGTTCAACAAGTCCTCAAAATGCATTGGCTTTTCTGTTAACCTCTCTGTATTTTCTAGTGGGAAATGTAGTTTGGGTAACCTTGAAATGCGTTTTTAATCTCACTTTAGGGATATGAGACTTACATTTTTTTTTTTTCTGGGATGAGCTGTGGAAAGTGCATCCTGTTAAAATGATCCCTTTAGCTGGAGCCAGTTTTTCTATGCCTAACTTTAGAGGAAAGATTTGCAAATCATGGGATCAGAACTTAATTTGGGGTTCTATTTACCACGTAGGCTGTCAAGAAGTATTAACCTTAAGGTAAGATGAGAACATGGAGTACAAAGCTATGAGCTGATGGCACAGAGTATACCAGGTATTAAATAGCATTATCCATCCTGCTTGCTACAGTAAATAGGATTTCACTATTATGATGTGTCAGGGCTTTCAGTGAAATCAAATTTACAAGACACTAAACTGCCATCCTCTCTGCTGAGCAGCTTTATTCTGGGATCTTGCTTTTATATTAATCCTGTTCGTAGGAAATACTTGTACCAATTGTTCATGGAAATTATAATTTAATGATCTCTTCCTTTTCTCTGTTCAGGCCTTAGAATGGACCACTGTGCTTTGCAGCGATAGCCCCAGGGCTCTGAGAAAGAGATAATATACAGTTGAGCTTTGAAGCCCAGTATTGCCTTTTCGTCAGTGCATGTAATGATCCTAAGTGCTAAGGCGCCAATGGCATGGGTCGCTTATTTTCTCAACTCTTCACATTTCCTTTACCTGGTGAAAGACTATACAGTAAAATGAATTCTGTTTACTGTGACAGTTTTTTAAATGTCACTTGAATGTATAAAAACAAGGTACGAAAAAAAGTGTTAGGAAATCCAAAGAAAATAATTCCACTTTTTAAAAAGAGCCTGTTCATTTTGTCTGGGAAGACCCAATAGGCCGTTTTTTTTTTTTTAATACAATTAATAATCCTTTCATTGGAATCTTTTCCTATTATT
>PVHT020000093.1:11189894-11319865 GCA_004024745.2 Catagonus wagneri | reverse complement strand
GGAATCTTTTCCTATTATTGATAAAGGTATTGCCGTCAGGAAGTTATTCTGTTTTGCCTCTGTATTTCCTGTGTATGTGATTGAAAATGAGCTAAATCTCTTGAATTTTCTTTGTATCCAACTTCATAATTAGTGATTGTTTTGCTTTTTAGTGTCTTGTTTACTTATGAATTACAAATGTACTCCATTTAGGCAGACCAGCCAATGCTTATTTCCCTATTTTGCTGACTGAAAAATTAATATTACTATTTATTAACATTAATGTTAATTTTTTAAAGGAAATTGCAGGGCTGGTGTTAGAAAATGCTCTCAAATTCCAGTTTTTTGTTCAGACCATGAGCCAGCTGTGCCTCTATAAGGGATTATGTTTCAACACACAAGCTTCATTAAGGCAGATATATTCGGTCATTAAAACATTTAAAAATAATATTAGCTTATATCATCAAATAAGAAATGCCTATATCTGAACTTGGCATTTACAGCAGGTTTGCACAGTAAGGTCAGCACTTAATAAAGGGAATCTAAAACCAGTTTGGCCCTGGAGACTGAAGATAGGAATTTGACTTGGGTCATTCTTACCAGAATTTGGGGGGGCTAGAGGGAGTCCTCAGCATTCAGCATTCATTCACGCATGCTTTTAAACTCCTCCAGTGAGCCAGGCTCTGTACATAGATACAGCGACTGACGTGCACAAATGGCACAAGCGCTGTTTGGCATCTGCTTCAGAGCTTCTGGTTGCCATAGTGGATCCATGGAGGCTATGCCAGACTGTTATTTTCCAGAGCAGAAATATTTCATGAGAAATGGCTGCTACTTTTGCTCCTTAAAAGATCATGGGATTTAGAGTAGAGTGTGGTGGATTGGAGAGATCCATAAGGTTAAATGCTCAGATAAAAAGACCCCATGAACTGGTTGCCTTAAATAGCTGTCTTTGAAAAGAAATGTTAAATATGTAAATTCCATGAAGACCAGAGCTATTTTCTTTTTGATCACCATGGTAAGTGCTTGGTACATAATAGGCACTAGATAACTTTTTAAAATTAATGTGTTAGGAAGAGGGAGGAGTTCCATGGCCAAATGATTTTGAGGAATGTTAGGCTTAACTAAGGGGAACAGATTTCTTTACTGTAGGCCTTCTCAGAGTTTATATACATTCAGAACTTCCAAGCCTAGGATACCGCATGCCATGTTTCAGCATTATACCCAAGCCTTAGAATCGTTTTTTTCAAGAAACACTCATTAACTTATCCCAACACACCATCCAAGATTTCCTGTGCCCTGCCAGTACTTACATTTTTGAGTCCTTCCTGATCTATATCCTAGAATGTACAGGTCATGAAGCCATAGAATTTCATGAATGGAGTTCCTAATTTGAGGGCTTCTGAGGACCTGCAGCCATCCTGGAATTGCCTGCATTTGCACTGTGTTGCAAAATGGAAGAGTCTTAGGGAGTCTTAGTTTCTTCTGGCTGGCTGTGTTCTGATTCCTAATTCCCTTCATACTCTCCAGTCTCTGCAGGAGTCTTTGGGAGAGCTATACCTGTGGTAGCTCATTTTGTCTTTATATTCACAGTCCCAGTTCAGGCCCCGGGAAGTGGGAGCCAGTGGGTTTCTTCAGGGCCTTCCCACAGCAAGACACGGAGTCGATGCCTATTAACCCAAGAGTCGTACGTACCATCCTTCTGTGAAGAATTGGGTATGGATGCTCGGCAGAATGCCACGAAGGAGCCAGGGTCCCAGTAGGAATTTTCTTCTCTTTCATAAAATGAAGTGAGAGGATGATCAGATTTCGTAAGTATTTAATTAGCACTGCGGGTCTTTAACCCACATGTGTTTGCCAAGATCTAGAGATGGAGGAACAAAGCCAAAGACATACCAACATCTTCTATTTCTTCAGAGCCTCGAGTTGTCTGTGATCCTTCAGAAAGAGTTTATGGTACTGGCTCTTTGGTAGGGAAGTGATAAGGTTTGCTTGCCAGAGTCGGAAAGTGTAGTCTTTGTAGCCTAGTAACCTGAATGAAGGTCGGTAATCATGTGCTCCACAATCTCGTTTGCCTTCAGAGTCAGTTCAGCACAAGAGTTCAGGGAAAAGAGTGTGGACACAGCATTGTCCCTTACTCTCTGTAGTGTCACTTAAGATCTAGTAGAGCAGGAGCCCTGTCCACTGTTCTGTCGCCAGCGCCTGGCATGTAGTACATGCTTAACAAACTTGTATTAAGCAAACAAATAAATAAAGGTGTTTTCAGCAAGGCTTTAATCTCAGAAACAGCCCAGGTAATTTAGGTATGCATCTCCAGGTGACTCTGCGCTTCACCTCAAGTTACCTCTCATCCTGCAGGTTATCACAGAGATTCAGATGAGGGTCCTGCTCAAGCCATGCCTGCTACTTCTGATAGTAGTGCCACTGCATATTTTATTTACATACAATTAAACAGTTGGTGCAGATGCTACTATATGGGCCAGCCTTGGAAGTAAATTAAACCCTATTGCCTAAGGGACGTTCTTACCCATTACTTTTACTTGATTTAGGGCAGGGGTAATCAGTTTTATCCACTGTCCTAAATAGGACACTCAGCTTCACGTATTATCCTGAAACTTGGCTCTTGGTGAAAGTGCTCCTGGGTACTTTACGCTGTGGACAGCCTTGCTGTTCCAGGGCTGTTGGCCAAGAAATGTAGCCTCAGTATCATAGTAACACAGCTACCATCTACCGAGGGATTATTATAAAGTAGGAAGTACACAAAATGATTTAACACAGTCTTTTTAACCCCAGAACAGACCTCTAGGGGAAGGTATTTTCTTTCTTCACCACCTAAGCAGTCGTTGATTTTGTTCTCGAGGCTCAGAGACGTGAAGTAACTTGCTCTAAAGTTTCGTAGCTGGGAACAAAAAACAAACAAACAAAAGACCTCTGTGTGTCTGTTCACCGACTGCCTTCCCTTCTCTGTGAGCAGCGGTAGACTGTGTGTCCGCAGAAGGCTTTCTGGCCTTATATTCATTACGCTACTCCCCTGTCCTCCCCTAGACTATAAAAAGAAGATTCGTGGACGTGGGCATGACATTTTTTGTTCAGAGCGGGTGGAGTTAAGGAACAGATTCTTAGCCATGTTTCCTTAGCAACATTTGTACCTGGCTTCTTTTACAAACTAAGCACTAGTAGTCGTATTTAATAGTGGATCATGTTCCACAGTAGAGAGATATTAAACCGGGTTCATGACAGGGCATGAACAGTTGCTGGATACAATTAGTACGGCCTTAGTACACAGACTAAACTGATGGGAGAGGTGCTGGCAGTAAGGAAACGGTAAAGGATCTGTGGATTGGGCCTCACCCTCTGAAGGGATGGAGAGAAGTGGCGGTGGTCCTGGAAGTACTAAGAGGAGAAATAACCAGAAATCAAAATTACAAGCCAGGCTAAATCAGCCAAGGTAACGGCCGTGAGATTTAGTGTGAGAGCAACAAGGAGAAGAGGCAGTGGAGTCTCCAAGAATGGTCTTCTCGCTCCCACTGCCGCCTGGGCACTTCAGCACCGTCTTCCTTTGCCATGGCCTATTTTGCAAGTCATTTCTTTCTAATAGATCCCTGATGTAGCCCTTGAACCCCCATGTCCACAGCAGTCCAGCGCACTTAGTTGCTCTTTAGATTGTATACATTTGGGATCTTGAAACATAAACTTCCTTCAGATTTAGATTTTAGTCACACAAACATGAGTTCACTGTCAATTTTCTTTCTCTGGTTGAAGGTCAGAGATGTTGCTCCTGTCTTAGAGCCATTTAAACTTCAACTCAGGGGCTTCCCTACGCTCTGCCTCAGAATTAACCCAGGGAATTAAATAAATCTGAGAAATACGTTACTCAGCTACCCTCAAGCCATTCCTATGTTTAACCTCCGTGATGGTTTCCCCTCTGCTGCTTCGGTGCTGTTCACTAGGAAATCCCCAGGCTTGCTGTCTCTAGGTACATTGCTCTGCCCCACGTTAAACATCCCCTGGGGGATGCTGGGCACTTAGTATGTGCCAGGTTATCATGCATAGTAGGACCTATGATACATGGAATGACTAACTCAGACACAGTTTACCTCTACTGTCTTACCTCTCCTCCTGGACTGTTATTCTTCTTCATATTAGTATTTCTATAACTTAATATAGTCTCTACGTTGCCTTGATGAACTGGAGATGATGTGAGGTGGAGAATGAAAACAGAAGTTAGAGGAAAATAGTTCAAGGCTGAGAGTTAAGATCTTGGGTAGGCAGTATATGGATTGAGAAGATTTTGTGTTTTTGTTTAACTGTCATCACAGTGAAAATGTCTTTAGAACTACAAGTACTTCTTTCGTTCCAGAAAAATAATACGTAATAAACTGTAAGTCATATATTCTCTCATAATGTAGTTGCTCTAAACTGTAGAAATCTGGCAGACATTCCTAGAACTATTTGTCAAAATTCAGTAGCATGTAATCGAAGACAGAGACTGCTATTTCTCTTTTGGTTACATTAAAAATTTTTATATCGTGTGGATTTGACCTTGAACTCAGTTCCCAAAAGAATAATGCCAGATAGACAAAAGGGTAAATATTTTAGTTTAAATAGAGGCACAGGTTACGTAAAGTAACTGCATTTACAGAAATGTCAGTTATACCCTAGCTATTTAAGAGTTTTAATGCAAAAGATGGTTTCTGAATGAATATTGCTTTACACACAGCCAAATGGAAACAGAGATTATGATGAAATTTAAATTTTAAGCCTTGCCAGACACCAAAACAAGATTGCCTGTGTTTTAAGCCTGTGTTGACTGACAATTAAAGCCAGTATTAACACAACAAAGTGGATGCCATATTAATGAAATGGAATATTTTATAGACACATAAATGTTTACTGTTTCTTGAAACTTTGTATTCATCTAGTACAGAAGTATCTCTTTTCGGATGAGGAAACAGAAACCTGGAGGTTTAATAATTGATTTTTGTGTAGTTGCGGAAGGGAGTGGTGGCGTTATTTACCTAGTCACTATTATTGTCTCATCGAATAGGTTGTAAGTTAGCGAATGCATATTTGCTTTTTTTTTAAGATTTTTAATTTAAAAAATTTTTCTCAATTTAATTTTTATTTTATATTGGAGTATACTTGATTTACAATGTTGTGTTAGTCTCAGGTATACAACAAAATGATTCAGTTATACATCTATAGATATTCATTCTTTTTCAGAGTCTTTCGCCATATTGGTTATTACAGAATATTGAGTAGGGTTTCCTGGGATACACAATAGGTCTTTGTTGATTCTCTCTCGTGTTTGTTTATTTAGGTCCCTAGAATTGATTTGTGTTGGAATGGCCATCCCAAATATTTCACAGATGACTTAAATATTATGGATACTTGGGTACCATTCCTTAAGTTTTATGAAGCTTAAACAAACATAAAATTTCACTAGCTTTGTTAATATCATGGTACAAAGCAGACCTGCAGTAGTTTTTTAATTTCAGTAGAACTCACCTGATTTATTCTGTTGGAGGAAAGGACAGCTAACTTGCTAATTTGTTCTAGTTGCTAATTTTCATATACCCACAAATGGATTTTGGTTAATGCCTGAGCTATTTAAGTGTAACCACAGACCTCAGAATGTTAGGGAGACAGGCCTAGATGATTCTGGAATGCATCAAAGCCTTGGTCCTTCCTCAGAGGACTTCATGGTAAATATAATGGCATCAAAGACAAGTGGATGTGGATTCAAATGTTAGACCTATCCTTGGAAGCTCCATGTGACCTGTTTGACCTTCAAGAGCCCTCATCTGTGCAGTGGAGGGTGTGGAGAGGAGAGAAAGTATTATATTTGAGTTTATTTGAATATTAGGATCACATTAGATATCATTATCATTAGTCTCTAGTATTTTAGGAGATTGATAATTATATGTTGTTTGAGGTAACTTGTGGAAAAGACCCTAGAAGAAATATCTATTATTTTGTCACATTGTGATGTTAAAGTAAATTTGCCAGAAGAAATAGAATCATTGGCTCAATTGTAGAACTATTTTGTAAAATAGATATAATTTTTAGAAACCCTACAATTTAGGTCTATGTTATCTTTTTTTGATTTTCAGAGCTCTTTAATGTACTTCATTTTATTTGGTAAAAAGGGATTTTTCTTATATGTATTTCCCTTAAAATTTGGCAGCTCTGTATCAGAGATAGTAACCTGGATACTTTAGTGTACTTACGTCCTTAAATTTTTCTGTTTTCCTCCATCTTTTTTAGAAAGGGTGATGTGAATCTTTGTCCCTTTAGTAACAGGAATATAAGCCAAACTGATGGGTGAGAAATTAAAGCAACAACAACAACCTTCTAAGCTGGTTGAACTTTCACTTTTCCAGGTTAAAAAGGACTTATTTATTAAATAAACCCTGTGATTTTGTAATATTGGAGTCCAGCTCCTCTAGACTAGAGGCACCAAGGCAAAGAGATCAGGTTCCAGAGACTGTGGTTATAACACCCGGGGTACCAGCTTTAAGGAAGGTGCTGGGAATGGAGAGCATGGGATCAGAGGAGGCTGTAGAATCAAGAGGAAATGGCATATAGCACGCATCTAGGTTGGTTTTTTGTTTGTTTTGTTTTAATGTTTGCTTTTCATTTTAGTCTTCCATTGGAAGTCTCTGGCTTTGGATATTAATGCAGAACAAGGATTCACTTCGTATGATTTTTGTGTCAGTATTGTAGAGTTTTTTTATTTAATAAGTAAGTGTTTCTATTTCCCATTAAAATGGAATGATGACAAGGAAGAGAAAGTATGAAAGCCTGGGTGAGGTCAGGAGGTTGAGGGTTGTGATGGGCCCAGAGAAAGGAGTCGAGTGGCACGAAACAGAGGGATGATTCCTTGACAGACACTGCGCTTCTCATGGATTTCACAGTTAGGAACATTCCTGGTTACAGGGGTCTTTTTCTTGAAAAATAAGTCTTTTATTTTGGATTGTATTCCTGAGAGACAGAAACCATCTCCAGTAGGGTCATGGCTTCAGGAAAAAGACAGGGGATGTTGATATCAATATTGTAGATTTCATTTCTACAGAAAAATGTACTAGGTCAGGCTTAATTCTGGCATGTCTCATCATTTTGTACAGTTTATACAGGATCTATTAAAAGTACTCACCAAAGAGCAAAATGACTAACGTCCTTTTAATTTTGAAATGAAGAGTCTCAGCATATTATTGGCCCACTCAGAGAACAATCACAGTAGACTGTGCTGTGTTCTTTAAAATTGTGCCTTTTAGGACAAGATTCCTCAAAAGGCATGTTGAGATTTGAGAATTTTCATAACATTAAATGACTAAATAATTTAGTCTAAAAAACAGTCACCAGACAGTAACCTTTCGAAAAGATTTATCTCTTTAAACCTCTAATATCTTTCTCATGTAAATTCATGTTCATATATTTCCTGCAACTTCCTCTTCTCTTTACTGCTTCCCTCTCAAACAAACCAAAACCCCAACCGTATGAGTCCCCTTAAATTGTCTTTTATGTACGCAGTTTTTATATTTTTAATCTCCTCAATCAAACTCTCTTTTGATGATTATTCTGTTATAAATTATGGGCATTATAAGAAGGAAACCCACTTTCTCAATTGTGGATGAATGTCTTTGAGTATGCAGCAGTTTCAGGATAAAGGTATAGGTATCCCTTATAAATTGCTTCCTCTTCTTTATTTTCTCTGTGGTGCAGAGTATGGTAAAATAACATGCTAACTCACCACCTTGAACACCCACACTGCAGTTTAAAAATTTTCCCAGTCTATTTTATATAATATACCTTGTGGATCATCCTATTATCCAAACAAAAAAACAAAAAAACGTTTTTCTTTTGAGAAAGAAAAGTATAGCTCTTAAAAAGTTTATCCACATATAAATACAAGATACTGGTAGACATTTTTTATGCTCTATAATTCTCATTATTCCTTTATCCTAAAATCAGTAATGGCAATAACATACTCTATGTTCATGGTATTTTTGTCTTTTTTTTTTTTTTTTTTTAGGGCCGCACGGGCGGCATGTGGAGGGTCCCAGGCTAGGGGTCTAACAGGAGTTGTAGCCGCCAGCCTACACCACAGCCACAGCAACGCCAGATCCGAGCCACGCCTGTGACCTACACCACAGCTCATGGCAACGCCAGATCCTTGACCCACTGAGCAAGGCCAGGGATCAAACCCGCAAAGTCATGGTTCCTAGTCGGATTCGTTAACCACTGAGCCACAACGGGAATTCCGGTGTTCATGGTATTTTTAAGAAGCCGAAATATTGACTTTTATTTAACATATTTCTAGTAGTAACTTTGTGAACATTTTAAGGGAGAGAGAACTGTTTTTTGATTTCAGCTTATCCCTCAAGTGAAGTAAAGACTTTAAAATAGGTATTTTCTTAAATCGAACTCAGCTAGTTTGTTGATTTCAGGAATGACTGTTCTATTTCTTGGTCCTACCTGTGATTTAAAATACTTTCAGATAATTTCCTTGGCTTTTTATAAACTTTTGGGAAGTAATTATTGCCTCAACTAACAATATTTTTATTGATTTTTTTAATAAGCAGTTTAGTACCCTTCTACTTTAATAGCAGTTTAGAATTTTTGCTGAACATTTTTTTCATTGTCTTCGTCACCAGGAGCTGTTCACCAGGCTCAATCATTCATTTAATATTTATTTAGCGTGAACTGTGTATAAAGCTCCATTTTAGGCTCTTGGATAAAACAGCAGAAAGCAGAAAATAAATCCCATTTTCTTATGGTTAGCCTTCGGTTAAAATAAGGCAGTGTAGCAAATATATTTTACATCAAATGGCAGTGAATTATATGCAGGAAAGTAGCTCATAATAAAGGGAGAGACGGTGGCAGCGTGCAGAGAGTTGGAGGTGCTGGTTTCCGTAGGGGGGGCTCTGATTAGGTGCCACTTAAGGATCGAACGCCAGGCTGAGCCATGTGTATGGGGGAAGAGACTTCTGGAAAGTACTGTTGAACACCAGTTGCCCAGATCTCTTGCCTTGATTCTATGCCATTTATTGCTCTAGTGTATTCTTCGCTATCTTTTCAGAAAGTGCCAGGTTTGCTTTTCAAATACTACAGTATCTGTCTTGCCAAGCCTGGCAGACAGTGCTTATTTTGGTCTGTACTTTGTTAGCAGATCAGTTCTATGTTGAGTTCAAATGGCACTCTGCTTTCAAGAGTGATTCTAATTCTTGTTCTCCTAGAGAAATAGTACACAGGCACTATGGAACTGGTAGAAGAATATTGAAGTATTTTTTAAAGTTCCTCATGAAGTAAAAACGTGCCCGTGTCTCCTTGTGATCTTGTACTCCTCTTTTAAGCCTCCCCTGACTCCACGATCCAAGTCAACATGAATAATCCTAGCTGGGTTTTTGAGTGGTAAACTGGCATTTACTGTGAAGTTACCATTTGCCAGTACTCTGCTGTGCACTTATGTGAGTTATTTCATTTAACCTTTGAGGCTCTTGAGGATGGTTATCCTCATTTTACACATGAGGAGCGTGAGGCAGGGTAACGGTGTGCACTTTATCCAAGGTCTCAGACATAGTAAGAGATAGAGCTAGCATTTCAACCCTGGCAGTTTAAGCCCGCATTCTTACCCTCTGAGCTCACTGCACAGACTTCCGGGATGTTGGAATTGGGATGAGACTGAATTAGACTCAGAGAAGCTAAGTAGGCTGCTTTGACTCAGGCCGTCCCTTCCACAGCTAGACACGCATGTTGTAGCATTGACTGGGCAAAAAGTTCTCCTCCAACTATACTCCTAGATTGGGCATGATTATCCAGTTAGTTCACAAGGCGGACAGATCTTTTGTCACCACCCCCACATTCCGTTTTCCTGTTTTCACTGAGCCAAACCTAAAAGGCTTAAGAGCTACTCTGCACCTGTTATCTTTGTACCAAGCCTCCACTCTTGGGTTGTTTTTCCTCTTCTTCACTCGCCTTGAGAGAATTCCCCTTCCCACTTTTAGGTTCCCAGGGTCCCCACTGCTCTCTCACCTCCCCCTCATCATTCAAGTAGAAAAAGATTGGACTCCCTGAAGGTCTCTGTACTGTGGACAGTCTGCTGAAGCTGCAGCAGTTGGGCACGGCTGTAAATGTTACCGTGACTATTCTGGAGCTTTGGGATAAGTGTTCATTTCTCACTCTTAGCACGGGTTATCACTCTCTTTTTTTCCTCCTCCCTGTAAATTTTTCTGAAGACACTCAGTTACATGACTTTTCTTTCCAATGCATTTGGCATAATTTTATTTTAAATATATCTTTGCACCATAACCTTCTGTATCTGATAAATAAAAATTTGTTTTAACTGTCTTACTATTTCTGACTATAGAAATGCAGTTTCAATGACAGAGGTATACGGTTGAATTTATCCTTGTAATTAGTAGAGATATTTCTGACATTGTATTTGAAAATAGTGTTTGTTTTGAGCAGGATGAGCTATTTGAAAGATAGTACAAGAGTTTTCAGAACTCCTTACATTAGTTTAAGATCTTTCAGTTAGCTGAGTCATTATTGTAGTTTGAAATTGGAGTTTATCAGTTTGGCACTCATCTTTTCAAACAGGTAGCTTTCTCAGTGTGGCCACAGATAGTACAAGAGTCAGAGAAAATAAGCTTTATCTTTGTTTCTGATTTGATACATTTCTAGTCCCTCCCTGCTTAGTCAACACATATTCAATACTAAGGTGCCAAGAATCATGGATATGATTCCCTTTTCTTAAGGAGCCAGATATGGCTATAGCAAATATGTAAATACAAAGATTATTTTACAGTATGATACACTCTTTAATGAACATCTTACCAGTCATCTAGCTTAACATTTCCTTATCCTCCTGTTCCTCAAGATGCGGTGGTTGAGTTTTGGAAAGACTGGGGTCAGCAGCTCTGGCCCACACACTTAAGAGTGGTTTTTACATTTTTGAAGGGTTGGAAAGAAATCAAAAGAATAATTTCACAACATAGAAGAAAATGAAATTCAAACTTTGGTCTCCATAAAGAGTTTTTATTGGAGCACAGTCACTTTCATTTATTTGCATATCCACTGTGTCTATTTTCACAACACAGCAGAGTAGAGTCTTTGCGAAAGTTGGTATGGCCTGCAAAGCTTGAACCACTTTGTGGGAAAAATTTGTCAACCCTCCTTTTTTTTTTTTTTTTTTGCCACACCTGTAGCACGTGGAGGTTACTGGGCCAGAGATCGAACCCATGCTGTAGCAGTGACCTGAGCAGCTGCAGTGACAATGCTGGCACCTTAACCTGCTGCGCCACAAGGGAACTCCTGTCAACCCTTCTTTAGGTGCTTCCTCCATCCCCTCTAGAAATTGCTGAGGATAAATCATTGAGCAAACATTTGTTGAGTTCCACTTGTGTGCCAGGCCCTGTGCTAGGCAAACGGGAGGCAGGAATGAACATGAAGGACAGGTCCTTGCCCTCACGGAGCTCATGGTGTAGTGAGAGATGGTGAAGAAAACAAAATGAGCCAAAATCAGATTATGAAAATTCCAGTTAAAGAAACATGAATATTGTGTGACAAAATAGATTTTAGAGCCATTGTTTTAGATGGGGAGTCTGAGAATGAAACAGAGGAGGAAGAAGAACAGCCTGCAGAGAAGTGTGTGGGGGCAGAGGCAAGCAGGGAGAGCCTCACTCTGTCACACACATTAGACCCGCAGGCGCAGAGGCCCAGACGCGTTGTAGCCACCTACCTTCCTCCAGTTTTCTCCCGTCTTTGGCAATGACACTGTTATTCAGTGGTTGAAGCTAAAAACCCACGATATGTTTTTCTCACATTCCTTCTCTTCTCCTTCCGTCAGGAAGTCCTTTTGATTCTGCTTCTAAAACACAGCTCAATTTCTAGTTTTTCTTCATTCTGTTACCAGCATAGACCAAGCCCCCATCATCTGTCACTTAAACGCTCATGATCACTTGTCACTGTCTATTCTCCAAGCAGAAGCTACCGGAATCTTTTAAGAACTTGAGTCAGATGATGTAATTTCTTTGTGTAAATGCCCTTCGTTGCTTCCCCATTGTCCTTAGAATAAAATCCAAAACCGTTACCTGCCTCTAACGTTAAAATAAGTGGTGAAACTACATCGAAAAATGTTATCTTTTTGTGTTTTATAATAGAATCCGTAGGAATTGTTAACCTGTGTATCATCCCTAAAGAATCTATTCTGCTGGGAGTCCCCATTGTGGCTCAGCAGGTTATGAACCGATTGGTGTCCATGAGGATGTGGATTTGATCCCTGGCCTCTCTCAGTGAGTTAAGAATCCGGTGAGAAATTCTAGCAGTGTGTGTGTGTGTCCGTGTCCGCGTGTCCGCGTGTGTGTGTGTGTGTGTGTCCGTGTACCCTCTTACTTTAGGTTGACATCAACAATACTGGGAAGGGAGCACACGGATTACTCCTTCGAAAGTTGTATTGCAGACTTCTAAAGTTTGGCTCAACATTGAAGGGAGCTTTTAGTGACGTTATCAAGTACATTGCTGTCTAACTTCCTTCCATTGAGTTCACCAGCTGTGACTGAGTTGCTCATGGTGGTGAATGAGGAGTTCTTCCAGGTGGTAAATTGAGGCTCCAAGGTAACAGCTGAACTCTGGTAATTACTGAACTAAATGTCAGTATGGCTGTCCAGGGTGCTCTCAGATCAGATTTAAGAGCCATTTAGAAAAAACAAAAAAGTCTTTGTGAACACTTAGCTAAAAGATGTTACTGATTTGTAAAGATAATGTTCTTGCTAGTGTTTATATTCTTTCTTTTCCCCAAAATGATTTAATGAGACTTCAGCGGTATTTTAAGCAATATTATCAGGAAAGCTGAAGTTCTCTGATATGCAAAAGACTAAAAATCGATTTTTCTTTATGTAACTGTGATACAGTTCGAGGCTGGTGATGAGAGCTAAATCCAGAAAGCTGGTATCAGAGAATTAGGAAGATCAGGGCAGGACTGGGATAGGCCAGCTGCTTAAGGGGCTACAAAATGCTCCATTGCATGATTGCTTCTGTTTTTTTGTCACGCATGAAAGGTATATAACAAAAATGTTGGTTCAAGGGAAGTGAGGCCAAAGAGGAAAGAGGAAAAAAGAATTGAAGAAAGAACTGAAAAAGAGTTGAAGACAGCTTTATTTTCAGTAAATTTCAGGGCCCGGGTTGGAATGACCTATGTCTCAGTGTAGAGACTTAAAGACAAGCTCTACCTGTGGCGTGGCTGCTGCAGAGGGCAGTGAGGTGTCCCATGAGCACTGGACCAAATAATCTTTTGGCTGGCTTGAGGTCATCGAGCCTTTAGGTGGCTTTCCCCTGATTCTTTCAACATCAGAGTGGCCTAATTTATATTTTTTTATTTTTATTTTTAATCTTTTTGAGGGCTGCACCTGCGGTGTATGGAAATTCCCAGGCTAGGGGTCGAATCAGAGCTGTAGTCGCTGGCCTACACCCCAGCCACAGCACCGCCAGATCCGAGCCGTGTCTGCTATCTACACCATAGCTCAGCAACGCCGGATACTTAACCCACTGAGCAAGGTCAGGGATCAAACCTGTGTCCTCGTGGTTGCTAGTCAGATTTTTTTCCACTGAGCCGTGACAGGAACTCCAAGAGTGGCCTAATTTTTAAACAAGGACCCCGAGGCCCAGAAAGGTTGAACAGCTTGCCCAAGCTTATAAGCAATTAGGTCACCCTTGGGAAGTGACCCCTGTCAAGCACAAGTCTTCAGTTCCAGAATAAGCTGTCTTGTGGGCTATGCCAGTCTCCCTGTCACCATCAGTGCTTTAGGCAAAATGACAGTGATCAGGGTTGTTGCAGAGAAGATTCTTGCAAAAGGATTCAGTGACCTGTAAGGTCCCTTACAGCTTTAGATTCTGTGAGTCTAGCTCTGGTTTCATTGGTTTAATAAGACAGTGTTCTCTCCCTGGCTAACTCCTTACAGAAATGGATCTTTGAAAACATTTTGTTACATTTTCTATTAAAATAGCAATTACCCTGGCGTCTTAGGTACTTCGCAGTGTGCCATGTGTATCATTCATTTGGAGTATTAAGTTCACTGGCTAATAGCCCACAGTTACATATGCAGTGGTAGTTTGATGAAATAACATTACAGCATCTCACTAAACCAAAAGCTCAAGAAAACTTCTTGTCGCCGAGAGACCCTCATTTTCCCAGCTGTCAACCTGACTGATATTTTAATTTTTCTGCCCTGTAGAAAATTTCAGTCTCTTATCCAATAGATAAATGACTGAACCCCCCAGGAAATGCAGCAGAATGTTTCTGTTTGCCAATGCAATAAATGCAGAAGCTAATAAATGTCTGCTTCCATCAGGAGGAGGCGTGTAATGAGTAAATGATGAGAAAAAGAATTCAGGGAAACAAATGATCCGTCCAATCTAAGATGACAAACAATTTCTTAATAACTTGTCCTCTGGTTGGAGAGAGGGCTTTCACCAGGCAAAGAGGATGCCTGTTGAAACTAAGCCCAGCACAAGGCCATTTACATCTGGCTGCTGATGGATTTAGTCTGGTTCCATTTGGGTCCCACTGAGCAGTAAGCCGCAATTCAAACCCAGCCTGGTTATGGCTGACTTTCTTTGCTCTGTAGTTTCTGTGAACATGTGCTGGGAAAGGGAATCATTTCAGGGCCTGAGTCACATTGCTTACCCCAGATTACATTTGTGTTTCACATTTATCTTTTTGATGAAGGCCTTTTTGAAAAGTGAAGATCCAGTCTTGTTCCCTTGAGCTGTGTCCAGATCACAAGGGTTTCACAAGCACTTCTTTCCTGTGGGGTGAATATGTTTTTCATTAAAGCACATTTGTGGACTTCTCCTTTAACTCCCCAAGGTCTGCCTTTATGGAAACCAGCAGAATACTGCGTGCTTTGTCCCCCGTAGAGGGCTACGTTCTTGCGTATGGGCCTTGTTTTGGAAGGATTTGCCCCAGGCAGAAGGCACAGTGGAGTAAATGGGATAGGCTTTGGAAGAAGAGTTGCAGTCCACATGGAAGATGTGAGCAAGGGGGAGAGTCCCTGCCAGATCCCAGAATCATTTGATGAAGTGCATTTTATTATCACCGCTCTGTGGGATCCTTCTAAGAACATTTCTTAGAAAAGTGTGTGGCAAAGATTGGCTACCAAACAGCAACAGTTCCGAGGGACAGATTTTCATGAATATTTCTAGGAGACGATCATATTTGCTTACCGGGTCTTCCATAATTACCTTTTCTTCCCCATTTCACTCCTTCCCCCCACCCACTGTTGCTATTGTTTTTAAATACAAATAAGGCATTTATGTTTTAATACCACATGAATGAATGTATTGCTGAGTGAAACTTAGGCAGTAGTAGGGTTTAGGGCCATAATGCAGGGAAATGTTAATGAGTTTCCAGATAAAAGCTGGACAGAGGTGATACTGCAGGGCCCTTGGTGTACTTGGCAGCCAGTGAAATGTCCCTTAGATATTCAGGAATCTGCACAGTACTTTTAAAGGGAAAGCCATTATAGCTGAAAGCTTAGACTTTTCACTGTGCTTCTATTCACATGCATATTTCTATGCCAGATCTTTCAAAAGGCCTTTCCTTTGAAATACGAAAAGATAAACATGTCTTTGAAATGGATAGGTGATCCCTTTGCCACTTTTGAAATCTTTCTCCATTTCATATCTGAGATTTTTTTTTTAACCCTTAAATTAAGACTGACTTGGGAGTTCCCCTGGTGGAGCAACAGAAATGAATTCGACGAGGAATCATGAGGTTTCGGGTTTGATCCCTGGCCTCGCTCAGTGTATTGAGAATCTGGCCTTTCCGTTAGCTGTGGTGAAGGTCGCAGACTCGGCTCAGATCTGGCATGGCTATGGCTGTTGCATAGGCTGGCAGCTACAGCTCCAATTCGACCCCTAGCCTGAGAACCTCCACGTGCCGCCATTGTGGCCCTAAAAAGAAAAAAAAAAGCAAAAATTAAGACTGACTTTCCTTTTTACCTGAGTAGGTTTATGCGCATTGCTAGCACTTAAGAGAATCACTGTCACAGTTATTACTAACATCTGAGTTTGGGCACAGAATCAATGAAAGGAAATTAAAATTTGAGATAAGTGGTTCCCCTGTGTTAGATCTTATTTTGCTTGGGTATTGCAGTTCATTGTTATGTGATTGTTAAATAAATACGATACATCCATGGTCAAAGAAAATCATGAATTTGTCAAGTACTCACCGAATACCATCTGTTGCTTGGTATTGAAGACACTATAGTATTTTAAAATCTGAAGACCTCTGGCCTTATAGCCCTGGCTGTAGAGCGGCAGACGTGGGCTGATTTGGTTCTAGCACTTACTTAATGCCTTTGGGCCAATAAGCAAAGGTGTAATGTGGCTGATCGCTCCATTCTTGATAGGTGAAATGAAAGCAGTAGTCTCTAACTTCACTTACTCTTCGACCGGTTTTTATCCTATACTCAGTTGAGGTAAGTGATTGTTTCCTAGTCATATTAGCTGTTGGGAGTCCAAGTCTCCACCAGCCTCTCAATTTTAACTCTTGCTGTAATGGAATTGTGTTCTTTTGTAAACGTGGTATCTCTAGAGCCTCTGCTCTTCCAGGGACTTTTTTTTTCATAGGAATATCACATCCCTATAGATTGTGAGCAATGGATTCACATAATTACTTAAAAAAGTTTTTTTTAAATATTTCCCTCAGCTTCTAGTACCTTGCTCTTGGGAAATGGTTGTCAGTAAATATTTAAGTGAACAATGACTCATTTAACAAATGGCAGAAGAACTGCAGACACACCAGGAATAAAGAGGGTTTTAACCATCATAACTTAAAATAATTTTCCCCTCCTCTTAAAAAGTAGTATGTACTGTCTCATCTGTGTATTGGCCTTGTGAATGGGTGCATTTGTAGTTTTTGAAAATGCCAGGGTTTTTTTTTTGTTGTTGTTGTTTTTGTTTTATGCTTTTCCTTCCTCAAGGGAAAAAAAAGGCTAAAAACAACTTCTGTTTTTCCGTTGGATGGGTCATCTGTTACTTAATTTTAGCTGTCTGTGAAAACTTGACTATTTAAGTTGCTTTTCGTTTTTCATTACTATAAACTCTGAAAAAATTTTTCACTAAATTTTTCTAAACACCCATGACTTTTTCAAATATTTTTAGAAATGAAACTGGGTCAAAGGCATTTGAGACATATTACCACAAATTCTACTAATTTATACTCTTACTAGCAAATTATGAGAGGAGCCCATTTCCTCATGTATTCATTGAAAGAAGATAGCCAGCCTGACAAGTGCACAGTGGAATGATTTTACCAATCTTCGTCTCACAGATTTTTCTGTGACCTATCAAATGCTACTTGGAAGTGTTTGTGTCAGATACCTGTGCCCTAGATCTTTTCTTCAGTCAGGAGTTGTTGAAGAATGGTGTTGTCTCTCTGTTGACAGTTTTAAATAATAAAAATAATACAATTATCTTCAAATTTTGGCCTGGGTTGGATTTTTCATATTTTTCTAGATCTTTGAGAATGCACGATGCTAGGGGCAGGAGTAGCTCTGCATGTGAGAAGCTGTCATGAATAGCAAGGCCTCTTACCTGCTCAAAGCTGCGGCTCTGTTGAATATAGACAATCATTGTTGGCCCTGCAGGGGTGAACATCCCAGCTCTCGATGAGTGCAACTCAGAGGTGACACACCTAACTGTGAAAGCGTAGTGATGACATAGTTTTGAAGCTTAAGAATGCTTTGCCATATCTATATCTTCAGAGCACCCCTCATCAAGGCTCTTAGCACTTAACTCTGGTGAGATCAGACTTTTTCACCACCTAATTCGCTTGGAGAGATGTGCACAGATTCTAAGCTTGTCTGTGGTACTGTCTGCTTATGTGAGCTTCTTATTTTCTGTAGCATTGAAAAGGTTATTACCTTCGAACAAATAGATTAGATTCAATTTGGGGGTGGTGCCGAGGAGCAAAGATACCAGCTATATATTATGTCTGTGAAAGAATCCAAAGGTCTGTTCAGTTTTCAGGAAAGTTTTTCTTAAAGTAGATTTTCTGGCTTGGAATGAGTTATTGGTGTTGGCCTCAGGTTCTAGACAAACTTTGTCTTTGCCTCCCCATCCTCTTCTGTCGGGCTCGCTTCCTTGACCGACACCTCTCCTTCCTCCCAGGGAGTCACGTGTTACTCTGCACTCTTACTTGTGCCCTGCAAAGTATCAGTCTTGCTCCTAACTATGTGGTTATGAATCCCCAGTAGGAAGTTAACTGACAGTAAGCTAAAGGGTAGTAAATGGGTTAGACTAGAGTTTCTCAACATGGATTCTGAGGAAATAATCTCAGGTTTTCCAGTCTCTATAAGAAACTTTAAAATTTATTTTCTGTTGCATGATTTCACTGATTATTTCCATGATTAATATAACCATATATTCAGTCAATAGGATGGACCTTGCATATTTGAGAAATGCTACGCTGGATGATAGAATTTACAACCCCTCCATGGCCTTTGCACTATAACGTGGCACTCTTGCAGGCAGAAAGGATGACAAAACTAAAGGATTCGTTGTTTATATTTCTCTCTCCATTTAGCCTTTAAAGATGTCTTCACCCTCCCATCCCTGGGCCTGGCCCCTCCTAGTTCTTCAAGACGCTCTTTGAATGAGTGAATTTGCGGTTGGCCTGTCAGAGGGCTGGCAGAGGTGTAATGGATAAGAAAGATCATCCAGGAGAGAGCATCTGTTGTAAATCCTTCAGATTTATCAGTGTAATGTTGTGAAAGAGTGAAGAGCTAGACAGAGTTAATGATAAAGAAGCTCATGCCCCCCCTGCTTCTCTATAATAGGAATTATTGTTTACAGCTTTCCTTTTAGCCCACGGTTTTCTATAGGACCCTGTGTGCATGAAAGCATGCCCTCGCACGTGCTGGGCAAGTACAGGAGAGTTTGTGTGTTACATGTATAGTGTTCCTTTCGTGGTGACAGGAGACCAGCTAGGTCGAGATGGAGTGCAAGCCTGAAGTGTTCATGCAAACAAATGTGACACTTTCTGGATAGAGCCATCCGGCGGTGTGCTCTTAAGCATGAACACTATGGCATCACCTCGCTGAGTCTTGCCCGGGTAAGACTGACAACCTTGGGAATGACTGTGTCGTGTTACACAGCCTGAGAAAGAGAGCTCCTTGTGCTGGTAATTTCAAAGTTTCTGTGTGGGTCTTGCAAGACATTGTGTGATAACCCTCCTGATGACTGTGAAATTGCTCCGTCTCACCTTTGTAGAAAAGCAGCGAGATGCACAGCCGTGTCAGGAGCTGAAAGGTCTTAGGTAGATAATGTAGAAGTCTCAAAGGTGAGTGTGGAAAGGCAGAGCTGTTTTATTTCAGGTAGAAGAGCTATAGACCATTGGAAGATTTAAGACCTTTTATTGGCATTATTATAGAAAAGAAAAAGTGAGAAAAACAAATATCATTAGGGTAAATGAGAAATCTCCATGTAAGCAAGGTTAATGGGAGCTATGGGTGGGAGAGGGTCAGGCAGTTACTTTCCCAGTAATTTCTAGGTAAGTTGCCTTTCTTGCATGATACCAGTATAGACATAATGCTGTTGGAAATTGAAGCCTAATTAATTTTCTTATAAAAAATGATACAAGCCCAAGGTAAATACTGAAATTGTCACATAAGGCTATTAAATAAGAAGAAAAGTATCTCCTCGTCATGTCCCCTTTCCGGGGCTAACACACTTTCCTTGAAGAATATTTCTGTGTGTGTGTGTGTGTGTGTGTGTGTGTGTATTTATCATTTTAGAAAATAATGCTGTTCAAATTGTTTTCCAACTTGTTTTTCATACTACTTGGGCTTCTTTCCATCCATATCAATACAAGTAGCAGATCTTTATTTCTCAAGAGGCTGGAATAAAGTTTTGTTAAGTGAAGAGAATTCTGTTAAGAAGTTTGAATTGTGTGACAGGAGAAGCTGGAGAAATTAAAAGGAAATTAAAACACCATCAACTTAATAACTGACTGTGAAGGGTAGTTGGGCACTTCAGAGAAATACAGGACTTTAGAGACTCATTAGAAAAACTACTTCCTAGAAATAAATAAAAGATCACACTTTTACTGTGTGACCATGGTCCTATAACACTGTAATTATAAATTATACATTTATTTATGTGTCTTTTAAATTTATCTGGCTTCTCCAGTACACTATAAGCTCCATAAAAGTGGGGCCAAGTATCTTGTTTGCTCATCATTACATTCCAAATTCTTGGCCTAGTATCTGGCACAGACCTTCAGTATTTGTATAGTGAAGAAGTGAACAAATAATAGGAAACTTAGAGTGCCAAATGAGTGTTTGGTGCAGATGTCTATTTAAATTGCTCAGATGAAGAAACTGAGCAGACAATGACTCACAGACTTTGGAAAACCTTGGTTTTTCAAATAAGACAATCTGGGGGGGTGGGGGGATGCACTGGGGGTTTGGGATACAAAATCTGTAAAATTGACTTGTGATGATTTATGCACACCTATAAGTGAAATAAAATCCATTAAGAGAAAAAAAAAAAAAGAATCGCTAACTCAAAAAAAAAAAAAACTGAGGCATGAGATAATGTAACTAATGTATAATTAATATAGCTTTTGTAATGGCAAAGCTATCAATGAATCTAGCATTCCTGTTCTAATTAGAAAACTAAATTAAGAAAAGAAAAGAAAAAGCCCTCAGGCTCTAATTAGTGCCTGGAATAAAACTAGAAGTGCCAGAAGAAGCTCTGAAAAGCTCTGTTTCTTTATATGAGAAATAGTAAAGACGGAATGGAAGGGTAATTACAAAATCAGTTTATTAATTTTTGCCAAGGTGCCCAGGCGACAGTGGGGTTCTCATGAAATGTAGCTTTTTAGAGGTGGTATGATTTGATGCTAGAGTTAAACATAGCTTTAGCAATTTTTATTTCTTTCTGCTCTTTGTCAGAAGAGGAGTGAGGCAGAAGGAAACGAAATTTCTAACAAGTGGAGCCAGAGTATGCCACAAAGGAAAGGAAAAAGATGCTCCTCCTAGGTCATTGCATTTCACTTTAGTTGACCGTATACTCAGCTTAAAACTGGAGTTCTCTAAGGGAGGAGGGAGAGATGCTGGGATAAGCTTCTGCTACTGTTTTTCAACACGGAATCTTCATTTATCTTTACCACAGAACTTAATAGGGTTTTTGATTTGTTAGAAACCGTTTAATTAGTCATTTGTTATTGATTACTAGTGGTATGGATTTGAAAGAAAAAGTAGGGTTGAGAAAAACTAAGATACAATTATAGATGTACACCAACAGTTATAAACAGAAATTTAGGATTACTCAGAATGAATACCTAGCCTTTTAAGTTTACTTCTTACCCAAAACAAACACATGGCTTACACAAAAGAAAGCATTATTCATTGTTAGAAAAATAGAGATGAAGCTCAAATCCATCTACTTGATGATCATTCTTGAGGCTGGTGCATAGTTGTGCAGGTAAATTAATGGGGATCCAGGCTCTGATGGATTGGCTGTGGGGCCAGGGGGTGTTGGCAGGAATAGTATTGTGTTGAGAGCCACTGTCTTCCACAAGGAGAAGCCAGGCTCTCTGCCAAGTACTGAGCTTACATTGTCCCACTGATGCAATCACCTTCAAAGATAAGGTCCTCATTTTGTGTGTTAAGAAGTGAGACTCAGTTTAAATAATCCAAACCCTTCCTTGGTGTACCTTTTAGCAACAGAATACTGAATCTGATATACCATGCATCTGCACCAGTGCTGGCAGTTTGCAAGCTACTTAAATACTGGCTTTGACTTAACCCTCTTATAGACAAAAATCTCCTGAGCCCTCGAGGGGTTAGGGGGAAATGGATAGAAGGAAAGAGTCCAAACAGTGGAATCAAGACCATCGGTATGAGGAGTGCCAGTAAATGGAAGATTCTTTAAGATGCCAACTACTCTATTCAGAGGCCACTAGAAAAGTGGGAACTGAAAATTATCCCTTCCACTGCTTTTCTGCCAACCTGTGACAGACTTCAGCGTGTACAGGAAGACAGGGAAGGCAGAACTAAAACCTGCCAGTAGGCTTTCTGATAGAAGGTTTGTTGGGAGAAATGCTGAAACCACTTGATGAACTAAACTTAGACAATTAGTGATTAAAAAAAAAATTATAGCTCTTTAAATTGTGGTAAAGCAAAGTCAGTTTGATTCTGTGTAATTCTGTAAAAAGACGGGATGGTTGAAGAAGCATAAATTCTTTTTGGCCACCTGATACCATTCAGTAAATAACTGTCTCAGGGCTTCTATACCTGGAATCATATCCATGCTGCATTTGCAGCATTAAATTGTGTCTCCAGGTGTTTAGTGCTTGTACTGGGGGAAGCATCCTTACTTGCCTCTAGCTGCTTACAGATTAACATTGCGTCTGCCTGAGTGTTCCAGCAAAAAGTGTAGATAAATCAGTTTTGAATCCAGCTACTTAACAATAGGAAAGTTCTCGTTGACATCGGCACCAAGAAGCCTTTTCTTGGTATTTGTACACATAGACCTTTGTTTGAAATAGCTAGCCAGATGGAGTAACTCTTGTGTTCAGATGGGTTATAGGAGGGACAGAGACCCATGGTCGTTAGTAGTAATTATAGATCAGCCTAGAAAGAGGAGATGAACACCTTCAGTCAGTCTGCGCACATCCAGGCTCGGACTTGGTTCATCACCCATTCACTCCTCTGAACATCAGCAGGATTGCCACCATCTTTTTTTTTCCTTTTATTTTTGTCTTTTTGCCTTTTCTAGGGCGACACCCGCGGCATATGGAGGTTCCCAGGCTAGGGGTCTAACAGGAGCTGTAGCCGCTGGCCTTCGCCACAGCCACAGCAACGCGGGATCCGAGCCGCGTCTGCGACCTACACCACAGCTCACGGCAACGCCAGATCCTTAACCCACTGAGCAAGGCCAGGGGTCGAACCCGCAACCTCATGGTTCCTAGTTGGATTTGTTAACCACTGAGCCACGACGGGAACTCCCCACCATCTTTGAATGGACAATGCATAGGAGTGTTAATTCCCTCTGAGAAAAAGTGTCAGGACAGCAGAATTTGAATTGTACCATGGTGTGATGTGTTATGTAGCATCTTATACAAAAATTGACAAGAGCTAGTTAACATTTTTCTTGTGACCTTTTTGATTTGTTCTTTTCTTATATAAGTATTCTCATATTAGTTATAATAGAACAGAAATAAGATTCAGAACCTGAGAAATATTGCAAGACTTTTGTGTGCATGTTTTCTTTTAATCTAATTTAGAACTTGAAAAGATGCTTTTTTGACTCTAGCAATAATGTGTGTCTGTGCATGTGCATTTTAAAATATGCTTTTAAAGGGAGACTCTGGAAATGGAAAATGGCAGTATGTCACACATTCCAAAACTTGGGCCGCAGCCAGCCCAAAGAAACTTGGGAATGATGCCCGCTCTTGTTGATTCCCATTTCCTTCCTACACTCGCAAAAAACTTTGTTCTTGGGCATCAGAGTACCAGATGGGTAAATCCCCCCACACCCTAAATTAGAACTTCAAGGGAGATTAGATTGGAAAGGAATATTAGAATACTTGCATCTAAAAATCATCCACACTGTTTTGCACATGACTTTGTGCTGTCGCTTCAGCTGTCTGTAGCAGGTATGATAAATTGGCTCAATAAACACCAATTTCAAACGCCTTCCTTCTCTTTCTTTACTCTAGAAGTGAGAAAACAAAATTACTCAATCTCTCAGCCTCTTTTGCAGCCAGGGTTGAGTTTGATATATAATTCTGGCCACAGAGATGTGAGTGGAAGTCTCTGGAGAGGCCTTCTCTTCCCTTATTTACCTTCCCCAGCACATGGGCAGGATAACTGGAGGTGTGATAGCTATCTTGAGACCGTGAGGACAAATGCCAAATGGTAAGGGTGCCGGAGAAAGGAATACAGAAAAGGGCCTTTTATTTGCTAATGCCCTTGGCACCTACGTTAGCCCTGGGTTTCCACCATCTGGGCTTCTTATTTATTACATGAGAGAAATAACCCCTTCACTCGCTTAAGCTACTGTCTGTAGCTTCAACTCTTACTGTTCCATTTTTGCATTTCAGTACAATCCTCAGCGATATCCATTTCCTTTTTGCAAAGCATGGCAGACTGAAGAGATTGTCAGTTTGTAGGAGACAAATAAGAAATGTAGTCTGCACCTTCTTTGTGTTATTTCATTCACTTTACACTTGTCTCTGAACCATCCTGTTTTAAGTAAGAGCAAAAGTTGGAATGCAGTTTAGAATGAATAATGTCACTCTAACATTATTTTAGTAACTCGTGTGTCATGTAAACTGAGTACTCTAGGTATAATGACAAAAGGGACAAGATACCTGCTTTGGACAAACTTTTGGGCTAGCTGGAGAGACCACACGTAGGCACGTATTGCTGGTGCAGCGTGGCAAGTGCTTTGATAAAAGCCTGTGGTGCTGTAAGAACACAGAGAAAGGGCATCGGGTTAGTTCGATTTTGCTGTATTGGAAGCCACCCTAAACTTAACTGGCTTAAAACACTATTTACTTATAAAGCAGCATTATAAATACAGCATCATTTATTTATCTCATGATTCTGCAGTTGGGTCACCAACCTGAGCTGCTGTCAGCTGGGCAGTTCTTCTGGTCTTGGCTGGCCTCCCCCCTCATATAGAGCTGGCAGAAGTTTGGCTGGCCTAGGATGCCCTCAGCAGGGAAGGCTTGTAGTCTCTCCGCCTGCAGCAGGCTAGCTTGGGCTCCTTGACATGGCACCTGGGTGGGGTTCCAAGAGAGTCCTAGGTTTGGAACTAGCACTTCATCCCTTCTGTCACATTCCGTTGGCCACAGATTGAAGTGGTGGGAAATAGACCTCACCCTTTTATGGTGACGGAAGCTGCAAGGTATGCGAAGGACATGAATGTAGAAACAGGTAAAGAATCGTGACCATTTTTGCAATCTGCCACAGGGAAGAGATCAGCAATAATTTTCTTGAAGGACTTTATCTCAGATTTTTAAAATGCAAACTAATAGCGTGCTCTTTTTTATTAGCACTTAATTAAAAAGTGATACCATCACTCATCATCAGTTCTAGAATCATTTTCCAGTATCTTCAGTTTCTACCCTTTTCTTATCTTTGGAACATTAGTTTTAAAAATAAAAAAAGGTTGCTCTGAAATGGGAAAAGTGGCATGTCAAGAAATGCAGGGTCGAAATAATGTTTGGACTTCTCTTTAATTCAGCATTTCACACAGACCATTTAAGGGGATTTTTGTTCTCTCAAGATGATCCGTAAGAAAAAGGTTCCATGAGGAAATTGGGCTGGGCGTCATCACAAATGAACAGAATGTAACATCTTAGAGGCACAGTAGGAATTAAGGCCCTGGGAAGGCCTGGCATTAAAGTCCTTTGCTATTTAATTTTGCTAGTTGGGTTTCATTGGGATAAGGTCAGAAGCTACTGGTTTGAATTTTATGTGGGCAGGTTAGTGTTACCATGTGTATGTATATACACACACAAGTGCATACTTTTTTTTTTTTTTTTGGCTTTTTAGAGCTGCACCTGCAACATATGGATGTTCCAAGTAGGGTTCGAGTCAGAGCTGTAGCTGCCAGCCTACACCACAGCCACAGCAGCACCAGATCCTTAACCCCCTGAGCGAGGCCAGGGATTGAACCCGAATCCTCATGACGGATACTAATCAGGTTTGTTACCAGCGAGCCACGACAGTAACTCCAGACGCACTTTTTTTTTTTTTTTACATATCCATTAACATTGCTAACACTGCTTAGACATCGTCTTTACATTTTCCATTTATCTTAAGGAATAGAAAAATAAAACAGGTGAGCAGTGTAAACAAAGTTCAGTAATGTTTGGTTTAATGGAAGAAAAAAATTTTGGAAGGCAGCTAGGCTCACCACTGTACCAGCAACACCAAAGATTTTTGTTTTTTAAAGTTTTAAATTTTTATTAAAATGGCTTTTGAAAAAAAATCACCAAACATCATACACTTTTTTTTTTTTTTTTTACTGTTCATGTAATTTTTATTTTTATTTTCTGTCTTTTTAGGGCCGCACCCATGGCATATAGACGTTCCCAGGCTAGGGGTTGGATCAGAGCTGCAGCCACTAGCTTACACCACAGCCAAGCAACACCAGATCCGAGCCATGTCTGTGACGTACAACACAGTTTTTGGCAATGCCAGATCCTAAACCCACTGAACGAGGCCAGGGATTGAACCTGTACCCTCATGGATCCTAGTTGGGTTCGTTACCACTGAGCCACGACGGGAATGCCTGTGATTCTTAATAGTAGTTAGCATTCATGTGATGCTCATTATGTGTAGACCCAGGTACTATTCAAATAGCTTTACATGAATCATCACATTTAATCCCCCATGGAGTCCTATTAAGCCATTATTGTTACCCTCCTGTTTCATAGATGAGAGACAGTTCTTATGCTTCATGCCACAAGTGTGGAGCCATTACCTGTCAGTCTGGCTCTGAAGCGCACGTGCGTCACCACCACACTGCTCTGCTAAGAATTGCTCACCTACGTGCAGGTTGCTGTGGCTGGCATCTTCACGTGTTTTTAAACGTATTAAAAGTTGTGTTCAGTGGAGCAGTCAGTCTCCCCAGCTCAGTGTATTGCTTGTGTATTTACCTGATGCCTTAGATTGGAGGAAGTTTTAATATAGAAAGTAAAAATGTCTGTCGTTTCCAGTGGTGCCTTGTTTTGTAACATAGGTGACAGAAACATCTCCCAGATCTGGAATGATGTTATTTTGGAGATAGTTCATCTCCTTCAAACTCCTTTCACTTGTCTTCGACAAAAACAAAGATAAGCCTTTATCAGGTTTTTGATAGTGCTAAAACATCTGAAAGATACTGTCAGTCTACTTTGAGTTTGAAAGATCTACCTTCTCAGAAAGAATCTTGGTATGGAAAGCATGTTCTATGCTTGCATCAAACAAAAATTCATCTTTTAAAGGAAGAAACTAGTAAATTAGACTTTTAATAATTGGTTTAAATCACATTTACCTGACACAAGTCCCTATTACTGCTGGACAGATCATGTCAAGTATTCTTCCTGCTGTTGATGGAGCAGCAAACTATGCAGAATGAATCTGAATGAAGAATTTTTAGACTTTAGGTTGAAAAGGACCTCACAGGCATAGAAACACTGGGGCCCAAGCAGTGATCATTCTTTGAAATACCCCCTGTCAGATCACGGGCACCTTCCTCTCCTTCTTCTTTTTGGTTCTCTGTTTAAGGTCATTTCACCAGCTTGTTTCTCTCATACCTCATACAGTATGAGGACTTGTCAACAATGCAACACGATTTGGGAGGGGGTATATATGTTTCTGTCATGTTCACACACAAATGTAATTCCTTTGTGTAAGGCCATATTTATGTACACAAGTATGTAAATATGTATTTTTATGTATCTCCAGTTTCGGAAATAGCAATGTGGATGTTACTTATTTGAAGTACAGACTGCATAGGTCTTAAAATTTGGCTATTTGAAAAGGATCACACAAAAGCATGCAATTGATGTAGGAATGTTCTACCATGAACTGTAGGATTAGTTAACCAAATAACAGCAAGCTTAGTCATAAGGATGACATTAAAGTAACAGTCATTTACAATTAGTAAACAAAATTAGGGGCATATACAACCTGTGAGCATCATAAAACAGCACAGATAAGAGAAGCAACCCTTCTGAAAATGGTTACATCTGCTGCCTAAGAGTACTAGTTCAGAAGAGGAATGGTGCAGCATCATTGGTAGGTAGTGTGTGAAGTCAGTGACTTGCGAACCCCAAATTACTAGCAGAATCCCTAATTTGAAGCACCTTGGTAGAAATCATATCCATATTCAATTGTGGAAAGTAGTTTTGCCATAATTCTTCAAAAACACTGTTTTATTTTTCACCCTGAATGGCAAGCTCAACAGTATATTTTTTATTATCCTTTCATTGCTCTGGAAACCCATTAGTGTCCAAATTAGCGTGTGTGCAGAACCACTGAGGTGGCTTGCTAAGCTTGCAGCTTCTGGGGCCCATCCCCAGAGGTTCAGAGTGTGGCTCAGGTCCTGCAGTTTCAGAAGCTCTCAGATGGGCTGTGATGCACGTGGTCCCTATTTCCTCAGGGGCTCAAAAAGTAGGGCAGGAGTTGGGATGACTTGCTGAAAACCTGGATCTAGAGCTTAGGCAGCCCCCAAGGGGACATTTGAACCCCCCGCCTCAATCTCCATTTTTCCCAGTCCTTGCAGTAGCCATCTGCCTCATCCCTTCAGTAGTGGACAGCCAGCTGTTTACAAGGATAAAGACTGGCCTGGGGTAGCAGGAGGGAGGTTCCCACAGTTCGGGTCTGGGCGCTCACAGTTACCAGTGGCACATGGGGGGGAGAGTTTACTCTGCCTGACTTAGTTCTCTCTCTCTGTAGCTCCTGTTTACCTCCTATTCCATGTTTCATAATCAGACTATAGGGAATTTATACTTTCCTAGGAATAGCTACCTACTCTTGGAAGATTTTTGTTTTTAGGGGCTTTTTCTGTGAGGCTATGGTTTTCATTATTGAGTAAAAGAGTAAATGAAGATTGTTCTTATATCAGTACGGTCTAAATATGCAGTAATGTCATTTATAAATTAATGCACCATTAGAACACCACAGAAACTCTTCCTGCAGACAACTCTCACAGCAAATACAAAACAAAACAAAACAAACAAACAAACAAAAAACCCTAATAGCAAACGTTGAGAAACAGGATATTTGTATAATCTCAAAATACCTCCTGTGACATGTTGATTACAATCGAAGAAATATAAGTTTGCTATGGAGGAGAATCTCTACAGGCACCACCTTAATCAGCGGTCAGGATCAACAGCATCAGTAAAAAAATCTGTCTTCATAATGTAGCACCTGATGCAGTGCTCAGAGAAGGGCCATGGCTTCTGTGGTACCCTTCCCTGTAACACAGGCTAACGTCAGTCTAATTGTGAGAAAATGTCAGGCAAATCCGCCAGGAATGTCATTCTACAAAACACCTGAGCAGTATTCTCCAGGAGTGTCGAGGTCATAAAAGACAAGGCAAGATTGAGGAACTGTCACAGATTAGAGGGGACTAAGGAGCTGTGACAACTAAATACAACATGGGATCTGGGTTAGATCACGGAAGTTAAAAAGAGTGGAAACTGGAGAAATACAAATGAAGTCCGTGATTTAGTTGCTAAATCACAGTTGCTTGTGACTGTAACATTGCTAGCTTAGTGGTTTTGGTAATTGTAGGATGATTGAGGTGTTAACTTGAGGGGAAGCTGAATGAAGTATATACAGAAACTTTCTGTTTTTGCCCCTTTTCTGTAAGTCTAAATTGATTACGTAATACAACATTGGAGGGGGGAAAAGGATGTTTTTTTTTTTAGTGATATGTAAACACTCTATAGTAGTTTAGCATTCAAGAATATATCTCCACTTAGCCAGCACATCAGCATGTATCTACTTCACATACTTGTATGTTCTAGCTATACTGAAATCAGTTGTTGTCGCTCTTGTAGTTATTGTCGTTGTTGTTAGCTCCTTTGGGGAATGAGGGAGGAGTAATACATTTTTTGTATGTACTACAAAATATGTATAACCAGTGGAACAACTGGTTGTGTACCCACACCTTATTTTTTTTTTTAAACATTACAGTGTAGTGGTCTCCTTCGTTCCCTTCTTTTATGGCATCCTGCCCCTCTCATTGCCTTTTACCACCCACACATAACTGTCACCACTTAGAGATAATCAATAGGATTTGCTATTTGCCGATCCTGTCTTGTTATTTTGCACTTTTCCAAACTAGTGTAATTTGCATCCTACTGTATCATGTCTATAACTTGCCTTTTTTGCCCCGTATGTGTGTCCAATTCATTATTTTTCATTGCTATATAGATTTCCACTTTAGGAGTACCCAATATATGTTCATCCTTTCTCCTGCTGGCAGACATATTGGGATTGTTTTTGTTTTGTTTTTTTGCATAGGTGTTCACTTTTTAAAGTATTTTCTGAGGTCAAAGGAGATCTCTACTTTTTCTGAACTCCAGTAACAGTATCAACTACTTTTAGCTCAGCATACATAACCTTCTACTGTAATTATTTTTCTGTTCTCCTGTAGCAGATGAAAGCTTCTTGAGGATCTAATTCTTCAAGATGGACATTATTGGGATAATAAGGATTTGCTTTTGTTAAATGAATAAGTGAATACTTAAATGGATTTAATGCTATCTTCATATAGATGTCAGGTGTATTTATGTTTATTTTCTTAGTTGTTATATGGTGTTGACTTTTTAAGACTTTGTTTTGTTAGAAAGATTTATGCAATGTCAGAAACTGGTCACGGAGCTAGAAATATGGAGAATAAATTAAAGCCTAAAACTTTGAGAAATTCTGTGCTAGCTTGTGGGCAACACAGATCCGTGGGTTTTGTGTATGTGTGTGTATGTGTGTGTTTAATGTTGAAGGAGAAAGTTTAACAAAATCAGAAACTTTGCTTTTGGCATTTTAAAGCAGAAGGGAGCTCACTAATTTATATTATGGCAGAACTCTTGCTTTTCTGTATGATTTTTGTTAGAAAGTTCATAGTTAATTTTGAATTTGTACCCAGTATGGAATTACCCAAATTAGTTCTCTTCTTACAAAATTCTTTTATTTGGATGTTAATCTTATTCTTCAGAAATACTGAGCAGGTTTCACAGGTCTCTTGCCTATCATACTTGATTTGTACAACAGCTTTGGCCAAGGTATGCAGAGCTCGGATCATCCGTATTTTCCAGGTTAGGGACATGGTGGGCTGGGTAGCTGGGAGAGGTTGGAGGACTTGCTCAGGTTCACAGAACAGGACCAGAAACCAGATCTTTCAGTATTGGTCCTGGTTCTGTCCAAATATCACAGTTTCAGTGCTTAAAATAAGCGAAAATATTAATCAAGACAGTTTTGTTTTGCTGGCATTTCCATAGATGATTCAGTAACATAATGGCCGTTTGACAGTGCATCATAGTAACGCAGGGAATTTCTCATCCCTCTTAGTGTTCCATTGGTAGCTGCCTCTTTGCTGCCCCCCTGTCAGAAGGGTTCAAAGAAAAACTGAAAACAAACATTGCAAAAGAACATGTCATGACTGGTGTGTATATTTTTAAAAATAGAAGAACCTTGTAAGTGGAACTGATAGGAAGGAGTGGCACAGCTAAAGTTAAAATACCTGAGAAATAAATGGATTTTTGATCACTCGCGACCCACAGATGAATTAAAATCTCTCAGCATATAGACTGGTGTGGTTGATCACTCACATGGCAATTTTTTAAAATGCGGAAGCAGTACGCTAGAATATTGTCTTCATGTCAGAAATGCAGTTTTGTGCTTGAAAATGATAAAAAATTACAATCGATCCTTACAACTGTTCTGTTCATCTTTATTGATCAGGTGCAAGAAAGATAAATCGCAGCTCAAATAAGATTATAGTAAATGTTAGCATGGTAGGGGACTCTAGGTTGATAGAGAGCCATTCATCATCTCAAATGGTGACCTGTCCATGGCTCCAGCCATCCCGAGTCTGCTGTCTAATCACATACCTATTGATTTTATCTACATCTACAAACCTGGATGTGACTGTCATTGGGCAACCCAGATTGTTAAATGCAAAGGGGTCACCGGTGTGAAGAGGATTTCATTTTTATTTTCTCACCAACCAACAATGATTTATTAAAAAATAAACTACCCCAAGTCATGCATGTGAAACCTGAGTGATTAGGGGAAGAAGGGGCACGATAGACCACCATATTGCATTGTGTTCCTTTGTGCTGTGATGCATTTTGCAGGATATTTCATGGAATCTGAAAGCTCACGGGGTCATGTAAGCCACACCCTGCAGTAAGATAGGTTTCACAGTGGCTGGCAAGAATGGATCATTAATTTTGCTGCCTGAGGAAAGGCTTTCCTGTGCTCTTACAACTTGATTTACGTTGCTTATGTATTCATTCATGTAATAGTGGAAACATTTTTAAAAACAAAAGTTAACTAAATCTGCCCCCTTGTTCTTTGCTATAAATGTTGATGCTCTTGTGGTCATATGGAGATGGTAGAACAAATTCAACTCCATCTTGAAGGTAAAACTACTGTGTAAAAAGAAATGACCCTTTAATGTCCTAGGTGGAACATTGGAATAATAGGTAAATGTGATATGTGTGAATTTCATATTCAAACTCAAGTGATCTTACAGGACCAAATAAGGGAGATTCCAAATAAGGGAAATCTAAATAATTTTTCAAAAATACGTCAGGAATTTTCTCAGGAGGATCAAATAATGATGACTTAAAACTGTTAACATTTACTCTGTATTTACAACCTGTATGCCAGCAACTGTACTATTATTAAATGGGTAACTTTACATGTATTTTTGTAAATATTCATGCCACTATTCAAGAAATCTTCCTACTGCTTAAGTGCCTGAAACAAGATTTTAATGTATTTTTTGAAGTCTTAAGTCTTGTCCACATTTTGTCCTCTTGAATGGTGAAAATTCTGCTGTCAATCTTTATTCACAGAGCTCAGAGTTCTACAAAGTCACCACTGAGCAGTACCAGAAAGCTGCTGAAGAGGTGGAAGCAAAGTTCAAGTAAGCTTTTAGTGGTCTTACCATTATTTACTCTTCTTGACAAGATGAAAGTACACCTTTATTGCTCTTTGAACAGAATATAATTTGGTATGTTAGCCCTCTGAAATACTTGTGTGTTTGGATCCAGGTTGCTGTGGTGGAATTCAGATGCAAAGAAAGGGTATTTGTTAAAAGCGTGTTGCAACTCAATTTTACGAACTCGGGAAATTGAAACCAATGATGATAGAATTTTCATTTGGATTATTATATAGCATAGGATGCTGTTGATTATGAAGATGATGTTAAATTGCTACCTCAATTAATAGAAACACAGAAACCATTCACTTTTGTATAATAGAATGATGGGCCTGTCCAAATTTGAGTATCTGCCTTTCTTACATATAAGCTGTTGTCTTTTCTTCACACGTACCTTGAAAGCATTTAAATCACAGACTTTACCTTGCCCTTGATTATGAAGGAGATGTAAATTGCTACCTGTATTAATCCTTGGAATATTTAATTGAATGTTCTATCATAGATGAATCAAAGTGTCCATGATCCATAGCCCTGCACTTGCCCTTTGCCGCCAGTGCTCACATTACATAAGAAGACCTCATTCAGAATTTTTCTGAGTGTATAAATGGTTCCATTGTATAAGCCCTGGTAGTCACACATGTGCATATTAGTTAAACACAAAAAGGTGTTTTGATAGGTTTAGTTGAAAGATTGCATTGGGCTCTGACCTTCCTTTTGCATGTTTATAAGCATTCGTTAAAATGATTAAACCCTAAGGTGGAATGTTACTACTTTCTGCTACAGTGCATTTTATGTGGTAATGGATGTTAACGTTATTTTAATGTTGATTTTTTTAAAATATATGTATTATATACATATATATATATATACTTTTTTTTTTTTTTAAGATGATTTGAGGTATATTTAAATAGAACCCTCCAGTCTCCCTTAGTGCATTGTCTCTTTGGGGCAGCCGGGAACGACCTTCTCTAAATGGGCCATAAATCTCCCTCTTAGGGTTATTGTGCTAGCTTCAGAACTTAGATGTCGAGTTGGGTAGATTGGTTTTTAGAAGGCACTCTACATAGGTATTTTTAAAGTTATGTTTACCTTCCTGCTAATTGATAAAGCAGCGTTTGTAAACCTTTTGTCTCTGACTTGGCACCCTGGGACTTTCTTCCTTGTAAGATGATAGCTGTACAAATAACTAAAACATTAAGATAAATCAAAGGAGATCAGTTCTGACTAAGTGATCTATGAAGTCATCATAAAGAAGATGATACTTTAGTTGAGGCCCTAAGAAGAGTTTTGAATAGACGTAAAGAAAAGGTATTCAAAAGGAAAATCATGCTCAGTAGTTGGGTGGGTGGCAGACTAGTTAAAATCAATGGTTTGACTCAGCAGGATGCAGCTGGCAAGGTCAGTAGGGTCATTCATTAGCTGTTGGGCTATGAAGTTGGTCTTTATTTAGCCAGAAGTCATTGGAAGATGTTGGACCAGGTGGGTACCCCAATTTCTGTGCTCCTTTATGAATATTAGTCTGACAGTGGGTGTAAGGTTTGACTGACAGTATGAGGGGAAGAAAGAGCCAGAAAAACCAGGTGAGAGGTCTCTGTAAATGAAGGAGAAAAGGAGGAGATGGATGCAAGATCATTGAAAGATTAGACACGAATTAATGCTTAATTGGTGTTCTAGTTTACCAGGGCTGCCACAGACTGAGTGGTTTAAACAACAGAGATTTATTTTCTCACAATTCCAGAGGCTGGGAGTTCAAGATCAGGGTGTAGGCAGGGTTGATTTTTCTGGAGACTTTTCTCCTTGGCTTGCAGAAGGCTGTCTTTACGTGGTCTTCCCTCTGCATCTGTGGCTTAATCTTCCCCTATAAATCACATTGGATGACTTCATTTTAACTTACCTTTTTGTCCAAGTTTTTCACTTTCTGAAGTATCAGGCAGCAGGACTTCAACATAGGAATTTTGGGGAGACACACTTCAGTCCATAACACTTGGTTAGAAGGGGTAAAGGAGAACTGGAAACAGGAGCTTAGCATATTAGAAAATTGGTAGAAACTGAATTTCCAGAGAGAGATAAGTGGTTTTAGACGAAAGAGTAGCTCTTCTGAGGCCGTGCCCAGCTGCCATTTCGTTCCACCTGGGCTAGCCTACTGCAGAGTGAGAGGCTGCATGGAGCTCAAAAATAAAAATCATGATGACTTGCCTTTTCCAGGACTTGTAGATTAGATCTGGTGTTCAGCAGAGCCTTAGTAGCATCATTCTCTCTTATCTTTATAAGGTATTATTTTTTTTTATTAGCTCCTACTCTCATCTGGTGTAGTAAACAGCTTGGCCTTTCCCAAAGTGAGCTCTGGCCTTTGTACCCAGCCTCTGGGGGTAATCTCTAAGCCCTCAGAATTTCACAAGTGAAAGAAATGTCTTATTCATGATGGGCCATTGGGCCATGTGCTATCAGCCCAGTCCCAAAGACTGGCTTCAGGCACATGGCAGTCAGTCAGGCAAGCCTGTGTGATGAGGCCCAGTGAATCTCTGGACGTTGAAGTTTGTGGTGGGCTTCTCTAATCGATTAAACTCTCCATTTTGTCACACACCAATTCCAGCAGCGTAGTGCATCCTGAAGTCAGGGACATTGCACTTGGGACCCTCTCTCAGCTTTGTCCTGTGCCTTTCTTCCTTTGGCTGATTCTCTGTATCATTTCCCTTAATAAGCCATAACTCTGAGTTTAATAGCTTTAGAGAGTTCTGTGAGTCCTTTTATCGGACCATCAAAGCTTCGGGTGGTTTGGGAACCCCTTGAACGTGCAGATGATGTCAGAAGTGAGAACAGTCGGGGAACTCTGCCTCAGACTTTGCAGTTTGGCTAACTCCAATACAAACAAAAACCCAGGTTTTATACACTGTGAACTAGTTTCAAGAGCTCGTTTTTGAGAAAGTGGCTTTCATTACATCATTTTTTAGCTACTGTCTGCTAGACTGAGCTTCCTAGAATATCATATTTTTATTTGCAGTGAGTTCATTAGCTTCACACCAGGGATGTGATAGTGCTTTGCCTGTAAGAGATGCTTGCCATCTTTGAAGGCATGGAGATTCCCCAGTGCAATTTTGTTTCTCCTTAGAAACTTGGGCGTCTCAGATAATCATGACATCTCCAGTCTTTTGCAGGGCAGTGTACTCTGGTTTTTTTGTTTCCTGTCAGAGCTGAACTCAGCAGTCCCTCTCAGAGAGTAGGCTCTGAAGAACTTTGAGGAAGATTTAGTTGGTTTTATCTGATGGAAGGATTAATTTGGTTACATCTTGGTCACAGGAAATGGAAGCTTTTAAAATTGTAATTTCAAGGGCCATATTATAAACCTGACAGGGGGTCACACAAAATCACTGTCAAGAGAAAGAATTCCCACCAGTTACACTGATGCATCCTGTCAGGATAGCTAATGGAATTATTTTAGGTATACTTAAATATTAACTCACACTTCAGCCCCTCACTTTATAGTTTGGCAGTAAACCATTAAAACACTTTAGATTTAATGGACATTCCCCCCCCCCTGCATAAACACATTATTCATTCCTAAAGCGCCTAGGCACCACGCCCCCTGCTGAGTTCTGAGTCTATAGCTAAGGAGGAGTCAGGTAGGCTTCTAGTGGTGTGAAACTTAGAGCTCCTCAGAGAGGAACAGGAGGAAGACAGAATTTTAAAATAGAGCTCTTTAGAAATGCAAAGTGAGTTCTACTGCAATGAGGTAAATTCATTCTTAATAAATATCAAGTTATTAAAAATTAATATTTTTTCAGTGGAAATTAATTTGGGATCCAGAATGTGTGCTGCTGGAATACCTGGAGGCCTGGCGGGTTAAGGATCTGACATTGTCACTGCCATGGCTCAGGTTGCTGTTGTGGTGCACGTCAGTCCTTGGCCTGGGAACTTCTGCATGCCATGGGTGTGGCCAAAAAAATGTTAAAAACATGAAAAAAGAATGGTGTTTAATTCATCCAACACAGCTTTAAAATTTTAGCTATAAAATCTAAATCACTGGGTAAATACAGTGAGATAAATATATATACACATACACTTTTTACATCTAGCTTTTATTCAAAAGGTGCTTTATTCAAAAGATATGCTTTCCTTTTCCCACTAACCGAAGCAGTTGTTATAAGCACTTCATAGCACCTTTATCACCCTGTGTTATTATCTGTTAAATAGAGCAAGTTAGTATCTAGTTATCTGGCACTAGTACCATGTTATAACTCAGCTTACTGAAAATTATGTTCTATTTTAATCCTTATAATCTACCTTATAGGTAGTTAATTAAGCAAAATGCTATATTAAATGTTACGTTGATAGTGCTTAGCACAGGTCTAGCACAAAGCAAATGCTCAATAAACATTATATTTTGTTTTTTATTGTGTATTATAATATTATAATATTATTATTTATTGTTTTGTCCAACTCAAGGTATGAAACTATGCACTACAGGAGAAATTTCTGTATCTGGTTCCAAGCCAAATCCCGATGATGTTAAAACCTCCCAAAAGAACATGAGAATTCTTACCCTTGGGGAGCTCACATTCCAGCCAGGAGACAGCATATAAAGCTCTGTGACAGGGCGGTCCCGTAAGGGATGTGTCAGGGCCGTCTGGATGTACAGAGTGAGGGGTGTACGGACAGAGCGCTGCGAGGGCTCTATTTTGGGGTCAGCATCAGAATCCAGTTGCTGTGAGTGGATTGGAGTCAATGTACCACACCTACAGAAAGGAGATGTGCCGTAGTGTTATATACACACAAATTGTTTTTAAAATGTTAACATACATATCAAGCAGGTGTAAAGCAAATATAAAAGAAATGTATAATCTTGTCAAGGCAGGCTAAACGCTGTGAGGGCCACGTGATACCAAACAAAAAGGCATTTTAAAGACGGTGTGTATTTCAGCCCCATGTTTTCCTTTATGGAATGAAGTGGCTAGTTTCTGCCTTCCATAAAAATGTATATCTATGGGAAGTGACATCAATCTATTGAAGATATTTTTGTCCTGCTTTCATTAGAGGTATAGCTTTTCAATTTGACTTCAGTGTCTTTGAAAGATGCTGTAAAGGAGTGTAATTCTATGAAATGGGAAGTGAGTCCTGGTAATGCTCCTTTGCGAGCCAGACTTTGGAAGGGTTTTCACTTTTATCCTTGAATGAAGTTGTTGAAACCTGACTTAGAAATTTGGGCTCATGAAAGAAGCCTGGGTTATCCTTGTAACGTATTAAGAGATTAGTTACCCTGTGAAAAAAGTTGAGATTGTAGAGTGTCTGGGAGGCTCTGCGCAACTCTTACAGATAAAATGGGTTTTTGTAAGTCTTACTATATAGTCAAAGATTTTCTTGGGTGTCAAGTTCTTTCACTTTAAAATGTCCTTGGCTTTATTAGGGTTTCACTTTGACTGGCAGTACTCTTTAGTTTCTCTTTGGGGTTTGTGATTTTAATAGCTACACTGTGAATGAGTTAGCGAAGCTGAGGATGACACGCCGCCGGTATCAGCAGGTGTTTCTCCTGTTCTCCGTAATTACACGTGTGGCTCATGGACAGTTTTAAGCAACGGTATTTAAAGATCCTGCTTAATTGGCTGTAAAATAATTAAATAAGGTTTTGACTGGCAAATTTATAATTCTGTTAGATGCATACGCCAGTGCACTTGAATGTCAATGTGACTTCAATTTGGAAATATTAGATTAATAGGACTAATTGTACTGCAGGTACAAAGTTTACTCTGATTAATAGTCTTAAAACTCTTCTAGAAGTTTAGTCAAGTAAATTTGTGTTACTTAGCAATCTGCTTAAACTTTTAATTAAAACTTACTTCCAAAAGTTTGCAATGTTCAGCTTTGCTGTGCTTCTTTCCAGTTTTTCCAAAGTTGAACTCCTGTAATTTTTCAGTGACTCCAGCTGCCTTATTGAGTAACTTGCCTTATCAAAAGGATTAAAATTATATACTGTTAAGACATATATTTGTATCTGCAGCTGACAGTTACCCTGCACTTCGTCTCTAACACTTATTGATGTCTGCTTATAACCTACTTTAGTGCTGCGTGAATGGCTCTGATACACCAAATGTGCATGATAAATGTTTTATCTGTGATTCTCATTGATCAGTTTCTAAATGATCAAATGGTTTATCTCAGTAAGACACTAATTCACATTGATCAAATTCTAAATGACCAAGTTGACTTGGTTTCTGCTGAACACAAATTATATTAAAACAACATTAGTTGAACATGCTGGCTTTTCTAATGCAAGAGTTATATTACCAGCAGTTACAATATAACCAGAGTTATCGTATTATAAAGATGTCTCCTCCATAATGAAAAGTTTACACAAGAAGAAAAGAATGCGATATTACAGGAAGAACAGGGCTTTAAGCAAGGATTTGGGCTTTTACTAACTAATTAAATTCTGCATTTGTATTGGGCCTTTTTCCTCCTTTTTTAATTTGAAGGGCTGTGAGCAGGAAATATAGCAGCTGTAGTGGTGACGTTTTATTCCCTAAGGTTCTTGGAGCCAAGCGACATCTTGATTGTTCAGTAAGAGACTTAGTCATTGAAGAGGCTAAATTCTAGAAAAAGTAAATATATCTGTACTCTTTGTACATGCACTTGGTTATGATTTCCTAGTTAAAAGTATAGGGTTGTTTATCGTTTTTGCTTTTCTGAACATCAGCTCACCTACTAGAATTTGTCTGTGTATTGCTGGGGAAAGGTTTCAATTCTGAAACTGAAAACAATGTTTATGAGCTTAGGAATATATTTTGTGTATAAAGCCAATGGCAAATACCCATTTGGTGAAACATAGCCTTGAATATTTAGAACACACAATTCCCCAGGCAGGTTATTTATTATGTCTTTGACTTATCTCTTCTGTCTGTAAAATGTAAACTTAACTTCCATTTTCTTTAGGGCATTCAAGCTAAGAAGGTTTAAAAGTTAAAAAAGAAAAAAGTCATCATTGGTCCTCATCTAAAAAATGGACCTAGGTGGTTTTCTTATTTCGTTGTCGGACATGGGCTGCCCTTTTAGTTTTGTTCTGGATGGTGCGGCAGCCCCTTCTGTACATTATCAGGGACGTGTGGAGAGTAGCCTGCCTTCTCTTAAGCAAAGAAGCCGTCTGTGCCCTCCTCTTCCCTCCACACACCCCAGAGCAACGAATTAGTTCCAAGGAAAGCGAGACGTGCTCTGGAATCTGCCAGTATTTGACAGTATTTCTTATGATGGGCATGTAAGATGGATTAGATATCTAAGAAGAGCTTAGACAATTGATGCCAGTTTCCTCCCCTTTAATGTGGAGCCCTTCTAATCAGATCTGTTTAGCTAGTTAATTAGTCTCTTTTTATTCCTTTAAGTTGGAGCTGTGTGCTTAGTCTACATGCTTAGTCTCTAAGGTACAGAAGTAAATGCCAAGAAACATTAACAGCACTTGGGAGTTAGACTTCCACTTGTCTCATTTCTGCATATACTTGGTTATAATCGCCTATTTAGAAGTACAGGATTGTTTGTTGTTTATGTTATGTTAAAACATGACACCATAAAACTCATAGGCAAAACACCCTATGACATAAATCACAGGGCAGTCTCCCAAGGCAATAGAATCAAAAAGCAAAAACAAATAAATGGAACCTAATCAAACCCACAAGTCCCTGCCCAGCAAAGGAAACCACAAAGAAAATGAAGAGATAACCCAGGGACTGGGAGAAAACACTTGCAAGCATTGTGAACAACATGGGCTCAGTCTCGAAAACACACAGCCAGCTCACAGCCCCAAAACAAAAAGAACCAACCCAATTAAAAAATGGGCAGAAGACCCAGACACACCTCTCCAAAAAAGATACCCAGATGGGCAATAGGCTGGTGCAGATGCTCAACATCACCAACCATCAGAGACATGTGGATCAAAACCACAGTGAGGCACCTCCCCACCCTGGCCAGAATGGCCATCATCAAAACATCCGCAAATAACAAATTCTGGAGCAGGTATGGAGAAAAGGCAATCCCTGCACACTGGATGGGAATGCAGTCTGGTGCAGTCACCTTGGAAAACAGCTCGGACGGTTGGCTTTTGACTATTCCTCACAGCATTCCACTCAGTCTAGAGGTGTCTGTAGAAGGATATAGGGCAAGAAAGCAAAGTTGATTGGGATACAGGACTAAAAGAGCAGGATTTGTGAGCTATAAGGCTATTACCTATTTCACAAAAGAGAGGTCTGCCTGTAGCCACTGCATAAACATGGGTGTGCAGTTGTTCTCAAGGTCAAAGAGGGTCACTTGGGGAACTTCCTCATCCCTTCTACAGAATGTGAGGGAACCTCAAGTAACTAGTGACACAAGCTACTGGAGCCCAGTTGGCCACATCCAACCCTAAATCCATGACCTGGAATTCTCTTCCCTGTTTCAGCCCAGGGCAGCCAGGGTTTGTTTGGGTTGCTCTGGGCACCTTTTTTTCTTTAATCTGTTTATGTGTTAGATGTAAATTATCAAAACCAGTCTTGTTGCAGCCTTTATGTTAGTGGCCATAAGCTCCTGAATTCATGATTTGTTCTGTGTGAGATAACAAATCATTCTGTTTTCCTCTACAGGAACGTTAGCATTGAACTTTCTTCCTTAATCAATACAATCCATTAAGAATCTAGCGTTACTCTACACAGTTATATGAAATATTAATTGCACAGTTAGTTAGATAAATGAAGAGTCTGCCGAAGTGATAGCTTGTTTCTTTCTTTGTATCATAATATTTAAATGAGAGCATTTTGAGTTCTAGGATGCATGGTATTTTAGAATTTATTGATCCTTGCTTATTTGAGTAATTAGCTACATAGCTCATAGTTCCCAAAAGATGTTTCTAACTGGGATTGCTAAGTTTTTTCCTCTTGCTGATTCCAAGGAGAGTTCATTTACTTTTTAAAAGATCCAGTGAGAAATCATTTAAAAAATCTTTTCCTTTGATGCTTTCAAAGGCGCGAAAAAGTTATTTTGCTTTTTGAGTGCCACTCAGTTGCAGGTATCAGAGAAGCTTGTATGGGGGCCAACTAGAGTTAATTACTTTCTAACTGACCCCCACATTTTAAAATGTCCAGGAAGACTTGTAGATTTTTAATTCAATTATTGTGTCAAATTCACAAAGTTTAACCATGAATATGGTTAAAAATTATATCAAAGGAGTTATATATGTATAAAAATGATGGCTCTCAGGATAGTCTCTCTAGGAAGTTGTATAGGCTCAGCCGCATTGAGGTATCTAATTATCACTCCAACTATTTGGGAAGCCTGTTCCAAACACTTTTGACCCTCCCTGCTCTCAACCAGGTAATCAGCATATGGTTGCCCATTCACTATGCCTAGGGTAAGACTGTGGTACTAGAGCTCCTACCGGAACTTTAAGAATAGTCGTACATGAACATGTATTCCTATTGCTTATTTGAATGTTAATTTCCAAATCATCTCTCACGGTGTCGGTCTACCAAGGATACCTAGGCTCGTTTCACTTTTATTTTTTTATTTTATTTTATTTCTGGCTCTTTTCACTTTTCTTAAGATGTAAGCAAACAAAATAAATGATAAATTTGGACCTTGTGATTAAAAAGTTCTATTCATCTTTTTTTAATTTTTTATTATGATTGATTTACAATATTCTGTCAGTTTCTGCTGTACAGCAAAATGACCCATTCATATATTCTTTTTCTCACATTATCCTCCATCATGTTCCATTACTAGTGATTAAATAATTCCCTGTGCCATACAGCAGGATCTCATTGCCCATCCACTTCAGATGCAAGAGTTTTCATCTACTAACTCCAGACTCCCAGTCCATCCAACTCCCCCCTGGCAAACATGAGTCTGTCCTACATGTCCATGATATTTTCTGTTTTGTAGGTCATTTGTGCTGTGTTTTAGACTCCACATATAAGTGATATCTTATGGTGTTTGTCTTTCTCTTTCTGACTTACTTCCCTCAGTATGAGAGTCTCTAATTCCATCCAGGTTGCTGCAAGTGGCATTATTTTGTCCTTCTGTAATGGCTGAGTAGTATTCCATTGTATATGTGTATCACAGCTTCCTAATCCATTCATCTGTCAATGGGCATTTAGGTTGTTTCCATGTCTTGTCTATTGTGAGTAGGGCTGTGATGAACATACAGGTGCATGTATCTTTTTCAGTGAAATTTTTGACTGGATATATGGCCAGGAGTGGGATTGCTGGGTCACATGGTAGTTCTATGTTTAGTTTTCTGAGGTACCTCCATAGTGTTTTCTGTAGTGGTTGTACCAGTTTACATTCCCACCAATATCATTCTCAATGGTAAAAAACAGAGCATTTCCACTAAGATCAGGAACAAGACAAGGATGTCCTCTTTCACCATTGTTATTCGACATAGTCTTGTAAGTCCTAGTCATGGCAATCAGAGAAGAAAAAGAAATAGAAGGAATCTAGATTGAAAAAGAAGAAGTAAAACGATCACTGTTTGCAGGTGACATGATTCTATACCTAGGAAATCCTAAAGACACTACCAGAAAACTATTAGAGCTCATCAGTGAATTTGGTAAAATTGCAGGATACAAAATTAATACACAGAAATCAATTGCATTTCTACATTATAACAATGAAAGATCAGAAAGATTAATTAGGGAAACAATCCCATTTACCATTGCATCAAAAAGAATAAAATATTTAGGAATAAGCCTATCTAAAGAGACAAAAGACCTGTACTCTGAAAAATATAAGATACTGATGAAAGAAATCAAAGACACAAATAGATGCAAAAATATACCATGCTCTTGGATTGGAAGAATCATTATAATCAAAATGACAGTACTGTCTAAGGCAGTCTACAGATTCAGTGCAGTCCCTGTCAAATTACCAATGACATTCTTTATAGAACTATAACAAAATATTTTTAAATTTGTATGGAAACACAAAAGACCTTGAATAGCCAAAGCAGTATTGAAAAGAAAGAAATGGAACTGGAGGAATCAGGCTCCCTGATTTCAGACTATACTACAAAGCTACAATCATCAAAATGGTATGGTACTGGCACAGAAACAAATATAGATCAGTGGAACAGACTGGAAAGCCCAGAAATAAACCCAAATGCCTATAGTCAATTAATCTATGACAGAGAAGGCAAGAACATACAGTAGAGGAAAGACAGTCTCTTCAATAAATGGTGCTGGGAAAACTGGACAACAGCATGTAAGAGAACAATATTAGAACATTCTCTAACACCATACACAAAAATAAACTCAAAATGGATTAAAGACCTAAAGTAAGGCCAGACACGTAAAACTAGAGGAAAACATAGGCAGAACATTGACATAAATCCACAACAACATCTTGTTTGATCCACCTCCTAGAATAAAGATATATAAACCAGTGGGACCTAATTAAACTCAGAAGCTTCTGCACAGCAAAGGAAAGCAGTAAAAAACGAAAGGACAACCCACAGAATGGGAGAACATATTTGCAAATGACTCAACCAGCCAGGGTTCAATCTCCAAAATATACAAACAACTCATACAACTCAACAGCAAGAAAACCAAACAACCCAATTGAAAAATGGGCAGAAGACCTAATAGACATTTCACCAAAGAAGACATACAGATGTCCAACAGGCACATGAAAAAATGCTCAACATCAGTACTTATATTAGAGAAATGCAAATCAAAACTGCAATGAGGAACCACCTCACACCAATCAGAGTGGCCATCATTAACAAGTCCACGAATAACAAATGCTGGAGAGGGGGTGGAGAAAAGGGAACCCACTATTCATCTTCAGACAACATTTAGAAAATTTTAAAAATGGGCAAAAGACTTGAACAGACACTTCAAAGGAAGATTTAAGAATGGCCAATTAGCACATGAAAAGTGCTAATAACATCATTAGTTATCAGGAAGTTGCAAATTAAAACCATTGGAATGGTGAAAATCAAAAAAACTGATAATACTAATTGTCTGTAAGGATGGGAAGAAACCAGAATTCTGCTTTGCTTGTAGGGGGCAGGGGATATAAGAGAGCAAAGTCACTTTGGAAGAAGTTTGACAGTTTCTTACAAGTTTAAACATACATTTGCTTTATGACCCAGTTCTAGGTATTTTACCCAAAAGCAAAGAAAATAAACGTCCACAAAAAGATTTATACACATGCTCATATCAGACTCATTCATAGTAGTCAAAAAATAGAAACAACCCATACAGTCATCAGTGAGGGAATGGGTACACAAGTTGTGGTATATTTATACAGTAGGATACTGCCCAGCAATTTAAAAAAAAATTGGACTATCAATTCATGTAACAGCATGGATGAATCTCAGAAACATTGTGTTAAGCAGAAAGAAGCCATATATGAAACGGTAGGATTCTATTTATGTGAAGTTCAAAAATAGGAAAAATTAGTCCATACTAACAGAAATCAGAAGTTGTTGGGGATAGAGAGGGACTTGGTTGAAAATGGACACATGGATTTTCTGAATATTTGTTTTCTGAGCAGTGGTTATACAGGTGTCTATACAATTTTTACCACAGTGTGAACACCTAAGATGAGTGCATTTTTAAAATGTTGATTATACATAAGCTACCTTAAATTTATTATTTTAATTGGGAAAATATTGGGAATCCCCAAGTGTAATTTGTCCTAGGTAAAATAAGTTTCTTCATTTTAATCACAGTCTTAAGTAACTTGTAATTTCTAATCCCATCTGCACTCATCCTTTATCATCCATAGTCAGACTTTATCTCAGAGTCAGGGCTGTTTATTCAGTGTGCTGGATCGTTACAGTTAACAGGAGTAAACCTTGCTTTATTTCACTTACTTTCTTAAGAATAAGTCTTTTTTTTTTTTCTTTATTAAATGGCATTTGCCTGTTATAATCTCCTTGTTAGCTTGGAGTGTTGTAGATAGTCCTGGTGAAGTTTTGGAAGTAATTTTTGGTAAAGGGGTTTTAAAGGCAGTATCTGTACATGAAACAGTTATACAGGAACACTGGTGTTTTTTAATATAATAATCTTAGGCAGCAGTTTGTTCATACTATGTATTGAGTGCTGGCAAAATGCTTGAAAACTTGTAAAAGCTTGCATCTTGGCCCTTCCCTACATGTTGAAATGAAAGCACACATGTTCCCATGGTAAAGTGTCGCCAAGCATCCCCAACTTGCTCACATGGCTGCCTTAAGCTATTTTGTGCACTTTCTCATTCAGTGGCCAACAGTCAAATTGCCATGTTCCTTTAGTGAGTGTGTGTGTCTAACTGCTGGTAATCAACTGCGTCCCTTGAAAATTGATAGATGTGCTCATTAAGGGGAGTTCTTGCTCTTGGCTCCTTTCACAAGTCACCTCAGCTACCGTTTCTGGATGAAGCTGGCAAGAAGTACTGTGCAGTGATACATCTGTCTTTATACTCCCTTTCAAGGACTAAAACCTCCTCTTTCAGTATGTTAAATACGCTTTGGAGGGATCTTAGCTCAAAGAAGTCAGGTATTTGCCAGTCACAGTATTAACATAAGAAAGACTAAGGGTTGCTGTTGTGTGGTAGCCATTCGCTCTTCATTTTGTTCTCTTGGGCTTGAGATTACACAAATACCTATTCGTGAGACAGAGCCCTCTGTGGAGACTTGAAGTCCGCCAGCCTGCCACTGGTATAGATCCCTTCAAAGCTGCCTGTGTGAGAGGCACGCTCCGAGTGGTTTGTGCTCGGGATTTCGAAGGTAGCATACACCTGTTTCTGCTTTTAGGATGAAAAATGAATTGCCAGTTACTGCAGACATGTTCAGACATGACACTTCATATGGTAGAAGCTTGCTCGGCCCGCTTTATGCTGAGCTCCCCACTATGAAACCATCAGCTCTGAAAAGGGGGTGTGTTGGCTAGGAGAAGAAGAAAGAAGAGGGTCTGTCCTTGATCCGTTTTGTGTGCTCTTGCAAAGCCGGGGGGAGGGAGGTCAGTGCCTCTCACCTTTATTTCCCCAGCAGAGCTCTTGAACAAGATGAAGTGATCAAAGCCGGGCGCCAGCACATCATCACAGTCTCATTACTTTGCAAGCTGCACACCCAGATGCTGCTGTTTTCTGCATCAGGCTTCACTGATTTACATTCATAACACCTCCATTACAGCTCTTTTGGTACTCCTCACAATTAACCAGTTCTTTTTTTTTTTTTTTTTCATGATAAGAGCTTCTCCAATACAAAAGACCTTAATATAAAGAAAATAGCATCACTGGGTGTAGAAGGCCTATTTCAGACATCCTGGTTAGTTGAGAAGAAGGAGGGATCAAATGCTTTGTCACTATTTTGTCATTTGTGGTTTTGGTACGGTTAGTTGGGTGTGGGTTTGTAGGTATTTTTGAAGTCGTTGAATTTGAGATACTGGATTTTTCCAGCAGACCTATTTCATCAGCTCCCATGTCCTGGGAATTCTTTTCAATGAGTGGATTCTGATATACCGTTTTCATTTGTTTGGCTTCTTCCTCCAGTGAAGAGCTCAATGACAAACTCTTTATCAGTATCAACAACACAGCCATCCATCAATGGTCTGTTTGATGCTCTATGTGCTGTGGGCACTGGAGATATAGAAATACAGGTTTGAGTCCCTGTCCTCAGAGGTCTGATACTTGGAATTATTAGCCCCACTGGAGAGGTGTCAACACCTGATACAGGAATTAGAACTTCAACATTCAGTTCAGAAAAATTGTTGAGTATCTCCTACATTCCAGGCGGTTTTTATAAACTGGAAATCTGGAGATGAGGAAGGCGTGATCCCTGCCCCAGAACACTTGCAGTATACGTGGGGAGACATGAATGCAGAGGGTGGTGAATGCTAAGATAAAGGCACAAGCAAGATGGTGTAGAGGTAAGGAGGAAGCCCTGGACTCCACAAAGAGGTGCCAGGTGTAAGCTGGGTCTTCTCCCCTTGAGATTTTCATAACATAAGAGAAAGAATGACTTTTCCATAAAGAGAGAATCAAATGCTGGAAATGGTTAGAATGAATGTGGGAGGAGGTGTGACGGAATATGAGGCTGTAAATGAAGATTAGAGGCAGACTTTGAGGGACATTAAATGTGTTTTGAAAGGCAGAGTTAATAGAATGTGAGAATTCAACCAAAAGTTCTACCTACTTGGGAATATTTTTTTGAATCACTGTCCCTGGTGCCTGTCATTCACACCATTAGAATTATGCCTTTTGAGTTAGTAATTTTTTCAGGAAGACTTCTGTCAAATATACAGATATGATACTTGGTGCATACGTATGTGTGTGTATATTTGTTGGAATAATCACAATTTGGTATATCATATTAATGACTTATAAACGTGTTAATGCATTAAAAGTAAGCACGTATTAGCTTACTGTATTAATTGTCTCTGAGCAAAGTTCAGGCCCCTGAGAGAGTGGGACATAAGAAAAAGTAGTTTTGATTGAAAAGATGGAAAGCGTTCAGGAAAATTGTGGTTAATGGAGTGATATCTGGGGAAATCTAAGGGCATTTTTCTTTTAATGGCCACACCCACAGCATACGGAAGTTCTCACTAAGGCCAGGGATTGAATCCGAGCCTCAGCTGTGACCTGCCCTGTAGCTGCGGCTATGCTGGATTCTTTAATCCACTGCACCAAGCCAGGGATCAAACCCATGCGTTTGCAGTGACCCAAGCAGCTGCAGTCAGGTTCTCAACCCACCGTGCCATAGTGGGAACTCTTTTTTTTTTTTTTTTCCCTTAAGGGCATTTTTTTTGCAGAGAAAGAGCCTTAGGAGAATGAGGGACTCCAAAAGCCAATATTCTGGTTCCACGTTTTAGCACTATCCCTGTAGTACATCATCTGGGGTCATCTTTTAATTGAAATGGTAAAATGATGAACTTAAAAAAAATATTCTTAGCCATGATCTCTTTGTCCATGATAGCCTAAAAATTCCCATGGTTCCAAATTCTACATGTTGTTGGAAAGAATGTGTTAAAAGCCAGTTGTATGTGGTTTATTTAGATATGGTTGTCTGGATGGACAATTCTTGGTTTATGTCTATAACTGTGATTATATGCACCCAAGATATATAAAATTAGCTCTTAGATTGCTAGTTCCCTTCAAGATCCTAGTATTAGTAAATGAACCTTTTAAGAATTATTTTTTCTTCTCACTACATTTTGTGATAAGCTTTTGCCTTTGATATCCTTCCTGATGCCTAGTGAAGTGAGAAGCATATGACATTAATAAAAGCTATTGGATTTTTTTAAATTATCAATATAGTACCCCCCCTTTTTCTTAAACAAGGCAGTCGTAATTTTCTACTTTCCTTCTTGATCAACCCCTTAAAAGTAAGGTGTGTGAAGCTGTAGTTTGATAGTCATCCTTGCATATTTATTTTTATCCATAGAAACAGTTATATAGATTTTATTTTTTCCCAAAAACAAGATTATTCTCTCTCCCCGTGTGTGTGTGTGCACGCGTGAGTGTGTGTGCACAGATTTTTTTTTTTATTCTTTTTGCAACTACACCTGCGGCATATGGAAATTCCCAGACTGGAGGTGGAGCTGCATCTGCAGCCCTATGCCACAGCCGCAGCAACATTGGATGCTTAACCCACTGAGAGAGGCCAGGGATCAAACCTGCATCCTTACAGACACTATGTCAAGTTCTTAACCTGCTGAGCCATAGTGGGAACCCTGTGTTCTTTAACTTAAATTTATTATGGGTGTATGTCCCCTGGGCAGCACATGTAGCTCTAAGTCATTCTTTTCAATACCTGCATACTATCCCATGGCATTGGTCTACCATGATCTTTGAGCCCATCCCATACTGACAGGCACTCAGATTGTGTTTCAAAAAAAGGTTTTTTTGATGAGGTTTTTTTTTTTTTAGGCTGCAATGAGTTAAATTTGTACATAAACCCTTAAGAACTGGTACTTCTGTTTCCATAACGTGGATTGTGATTGGTCCTTCTAACTGTGTGACATTGGGCCACTAAACTACCCTTGTGCTTCTTTTTACTTATGGAGGAAATTATGTATAATACCTTGTGGAGCTGTTATATGGTGAATAGTGTAAGTGAAATTCCCGGCATGTAATAGGCACTCAACCCTGTACAGGGTGGCACCTTCTGGACTTAAGAGTTGCCAGGGCCCAGGTTACTTAACTTTAAAGGTTTTATTACAGTGAATCTACATCTGGCCTCTCAAGCCTCCCTGCACATCTCTCTCCCTCTCTCTCTTTCTCTCTCCCTCCCTCTCCCTCTCTCTCTGTCTCTCTCTGTCTCTAAAGAAAAAAGACCCCATTTTGTGAAATTGTTCACCTTTTTTTTGACTTGTGCAATTTAAAAACATTACATTTTGGCACACCCTTTGCAGTTTTTGCTGCTAGTTTGTAATTCCCTAGAGGTGAATTGAGAAGATTAGTGGTAGAACTTTTTCCATTAACTCTGGGAAAAACTACAGAGCAAAAAATTGTCCTTTGGCAGAAATGTCAATCCACACATACCTCTTTTGGAGCATTTGGAAACTGAAGCACTGAGAAGCTGATTTAATAGGAGAATTGAAACCAAAACGTATACACATCTTCACCTTTTATAACTGATGACAAGACAAATGAAAAATATACTCTTAGAACTTGATGATTCAAAGAAAATAGGATAGTTGCTCAAGAGAGTGCATTAAGGCTGGATCTTTAAAAGATTTGAGTGCTAAGCTTTTGGCCACATTCTTCAGAAAGCTGATCCATTCTTATTAATGTTACATCTATTTATACTTCATGCCATAAAGTTTCTCTTTTTATGATACAGTGTCTAGGAAGTAGGTTTAAGAAAGAGGTAATGTTTAATATGTTACTGATTCTGCTATGGCAACTACCAAGAAAATGGACTTACTCCTCTTGTTCGTGGTTCTTGATCTTCCTGATTTTTTTAAACTTATTCCAGCTTCTTTTAATTTTCCTACACATAGTATCAGTGTAGCTGTAATGAAATAGTAAATATCCACATGAGCAAAATTTTTACTGGGTGTAATCTTGATATGTTTTCCTTCACTTAGGGCAGTAGACTTGCTAGCAACTTACTTCCTTTCCTTCCTCACCCCCACCTTAGCATTCGGATAATCACAGAGATGTTAGATAGAAATTAAAGGAGGCCCATCATGTTCTTGGCACACCCCGAGTAGTCAATAGTTAGCTAATGATTACAGGCATCGATAATAGTTCAAGTTTCTGTCGAGTGAATTGTGTGTCTGTTTTTAAATTGATGCCCATCATATAATCCAATATATATGTTCCCCTAGGGGATAATCCCTGAACTGGTCAAATTGCAATTGAGAATATACCATGGCTCTAAAAACGTGTTTAAAAACAAATGTTTTCTTTCAAATCATTAACCAACGGAGAGCATCACTACTCAAAATAATAATTATATTTTAACAGGTTAGGAAGTACGTCATTTAGTTAGAAGTGCCATGGGAGGCTGTGCCAGCTTAAATGCAGCTATTGTTAGAATGTGGTGCAGGCCTAATCTAATTGCTTGTCATACTTTAAAATATTTATATAAATTTGAGATTGTAGGTAATTGTAGGTTAGTAGTCCATGATAAACAAACCAAATTCTCCATGAAGTTGGTTCTGAAGTCAGTTGCTCAGCATTTGGACCATAATTTGTCCTGGAAATAAAGGTGGCACTTGTGGTTAAGTGTCTAGGTTACCCCACAAAAACCTATTTAACTCCTGTATGTTTGCAGTGAAGAGTGAAAAACTGAAGGTTTGATGGCGTGGGGTCAGGAGGATGCAAAAAGGAAAAACAAAATAGTGCATTTGCCTCTGTGTGTGTTTAAACTACATTCTGAATTTTTTAAACTAGCCATAATCATAATCATATAACCTTGTTTCTGTGAGAAAAATGTAGATTCCTGTAGAGAGTGAAAAGAGAATAATACATCCATCTAGGAAAGAAGCAGCTCCCTCACAATCTCCCAGTCCTTCCAGTAGTTCCATTTTGTTTTTTTTAAACACTGAGTGGAATCCTAACACAACTGATAATATGCCGCGTTATTATGTAACTGCAGTTAAGCTTATTTACAGCCTTTGCTTATTATCAAGAAAACAGTGACACTCGTTTTCATGAATCCAGCATTTTAAGGCTTAGTGGCTAAGGATGATGGCTGCCGTCCTCCCTCAGCCCCAGCACCCACATTCATTTATTTGGTTGCATAATATTGTGCTAATCCTGATTTGCAGTGGTAAGTAAGTAGTGGCAACTGATAATAGTTTTTTAACGGCTTGCCTTGCAATCTCAAGATACTCATCCATCAGTCTCATCCATATGATTAAAAACGAAATAAGTTTCTGCTTCAAAGCTGAATAATTGACAGTATCTAATAAATCATTATTTAGAAGTTGAGACAAACACCCCAAACTTAATATTAAAGCACACTATGAAAATACCCTTTGACACCTCTGCAGCCTCATTCTTGCCAGGTCTTTCATGGACCCCAGGTTCACTCCTAAAGGCGAGAACATGCCTTTACCTTGTGCTTCTGTAGCTTTGCTCTTGATGTTGCCATAACATAGCACAGCTTCACCATTTCTTCCTAGTTGATGATCCATTTGCCAAGATTGGTGTCTGAAGTCTTCCTTGACCCTTCCCTTCCCTTCCCATTCCCCACTCCCCAAAGAAGGACACAGTTGCCCCCTCTCTGTTCAGGTAACAGCGCAGTTTTTATTATAGTTGCCTGTGTAATGTCCTTTCTAAAGCGAAAGCCCCTTCGGGCAGGAGCTGCGTCCTGGCTGTCTTCAGTACCATAGCAATAGTACTCTTAAATAGGCTTTCAGTCGGTATCAATATTGTTATTTACTCAGTTGAAATAAACTCTTATACAACTTTTTCCTACTTTTCCCCCTTCTACTCTCGAAATGTTGTCACTCTAGAAGTGACTTTGAATTTACACTAGAGGAAACTGTTGCCTAAAAGGCTAAGTGAGAATTACAGACTCAGGATTTTGAAGGACCCTCTGTCAAGGTCGTATAGCAAGTTACAGTGTGTGAATCTCATTCTCAGTTGAAATTAAACCTTATGGGGGTCAGGAATTATATTTTGTTTCCATATCTCCCAGTCACCTTGCACATATGCTGCACTCAGTAAATACAGGTTGAAATAAATTCAGCACTTTAGGGGACTTGCTTTGTGACTTCTCTGTGTCTAGCGTACTGGTTTGATTTATTTCACTCTTGCTGGTCTTCATTTATAGGCTCTTAATAGAGAGCTGATTTTTGTTAGACATTAGCTAATTGTCAGAGTTTATCTCCAATATGTGTCCTAGAGAAGGCGAGCTTTCCTCTTCATACTGTCATTAGGGTATTTAAGACCATAACAAGATTCAAAATGTAATGGAATATTGTTTATTAGGTTAAAGTTTGTCATTAAGTGGGAATTCTTTTAGTTTTGATTTCTTTGTAATGTGAATTGTTGTTAGGGGAGGGTTTTTAGTATGCAAAAATTTCTTGACCTTTGCTGTTTCTGAGGACTATTTTTCACTTCTGTTAATGCAGACATGTTTATGTATTTTCCAGAACAGAAGAATGTCTCATTAACATTTTCTGCTTGGATTCAGAAACATGACATCTTCAAGTCAGGTGGCTCTCTATCTACCAAGAAAGTCAAAACTTCATAACAAGTTATCTTCTTATGGAAGCTGACTTACCTGCTTCTCCCATGAGGTCTCTTTGTCCACTTTTTGAGTCTATATTAAACTTGATTGTAGACATTTTCTGAGTAAGGCACTGATAGAACCAAGACATGGAGGAGAAAAACTATGTACTTTAAGGCAAGGATAAGAGAGCCATTTCTTTTTCTGTCTCAATTAAAAACTGTGCTGATTGTCAAGTCCCATTAACCTAGTGGGTCACTACCTTGCATGCATTAGTGGCAGCCCCCACTGTAATGTGGAGCAGTCTTGCCACATTGTGGACACATTTATGAAGATTGATAACAACTAAGGTTCAGTGTTAACTTTTACTGTCAGGCAGTCAGTACAAGAAACTGTCTAGAATTGGCTTTTGCTTTGATTTATGAAAAGGTTTCCACATGAAGACATCACATAAAACAGCACTGCTGGCAACAGTATTATTAGATGCAGTTGTAAGTATCACAAATAATAACTAACTCTAATTAGGCTCGTTATCCTTTTTTCCTCCATTCTGTACTTTTGATTGGGCGGGCCCTCTTAACGATACAGCCTCTTCCTAAAGAAATGGTTCCCTCACTTGCTCTCACACGGGCTAGCATGCCTCTCAAGGTTTCCTCTAAACAGTAGCTAGCAGTGTGATGCCGGCTGGCTGAGAGGGGATCATTAAGCTGTCTGCTTGATGGGTCCCTTATCCCAGTGACAGCACCCAGTAATGACCTGTTGGTTTTGCCTCCCCGCATACGTGTGTGCACACCCTCTCACACAAACCCGGAGATGGAACAACTGTGAAATTCTGGCTCTTGAATATCTGCAATAGCTCCAAGTAGTGGCAGGTGGCTCTTGTGGAAAATGGCACCTATAGCTTCTTGCTCAATAGGACTTTTGTCCCCGAGGAGAATAGTCATTACTTTGCCTCAGCTCTTTAGTTTCAGTGCACGTTGGTGTGGTGGAGTGTCTTTTATGCTGTAAAAACTTTCCTTCCCTTTGAAATCTTTGTTTGGTCTCTCTGGTTCCAGTTGCGTCTTAATATGCAAGAAAGGCAGCTGTGTTTTCCTTTAAGCAAATGTAATTGTAGGGGAAGGCGTCTCTGTTTATCCCATGGACAAATACATTATGGGTAATGCAAAAAAAAAAAAGAGAGAGAGAAAAAAGAGGGATAGAGAGAGAAAGAAAAGGAAAAGCTTGGGACCCCAGAAGAATTCCGTAAATCTTTTCAACTCTCTATAAAGCAGAGAAGTGCTGCGCTTTTTTAGGTACCTCCTGCAGCCAGCATTTTCCTGAAAGCCAGCAGCTGGGGAGCTAGGGACAGACACGTGCACAGGGGAAACCGCCACTTTCCTCTCCGCTCACAGGTATAGACATAGATGCCCGCGTAGCTCTTCTGGTCTGTGGCTGTTTTTCAGGCAGCCGCATTTCTAATCATTGTTGAACCTACCTCCATTGGATGTTGCAAATTATTTTTGAGACCTTTACGTGCCATTGATGGAATTAAACTCTAGCACGGTTTGGCCATTCTCTGATCTTCTGTGAAGTTCTTTATCTAGGGCATCCTTTGTGGAAGGGTAGGAGACAGTCCTCTCTCAATTGATGAAATGAAAGCAGGCGGACGCATAGAGGAGTGATCCTTGGGAGCAGAAGGTGGCCCTGGCCCAAGCAGGTTGCATCTAATTGTTTCTTGTTGCCTGGAAGGCTGTGTGCTTGGCACAGCTTGGAGTGATCAGGCTGGCCCCTGTCATAAAGTGGGATGCATGGCAGCAGCTGGGGAGAGTCCCATTTGGCCTTCCACGGCAGGCGGGAAGACAGTGCCCAGGAATCCCGCTTTCTGAGGTGGGGGAGCCAAATTATGAAGGCTGGATGTGAGATAGTGTCATTGAGGGCTTTCTGGGGAGAGCAATTAAATTCAGAGCCAAATGAACAGCTCTGTTAATGTATGGGGAAGGTACTCCTAAAATGCGTGCTTGGGCTGTATTGACTATCATGAAACTTTCTTTTAAGCACATACTTGTTAAAAGGGTAAACGTTGAACCCGAACCACAAATCAGCTTTAAAAACAGACATAGTTAAGATCAAGGCTTAAACCGTCATAGGGGCCTACTCTTTTGCTCCCTGCTCTTTTTCTGCAGGAAGTAAAGAAATAGACTGCTAAGCCCAGAGAATTTTTCCTGGCTTTGCTAGTTAGTCTTTTGGAGGATTGTGGATTGAGTCAGAAAGGTGTATTGTATGGTCTCTTTCTTACTTTCAGAAGCCTTGGATCTGGTAAGGCAGAGTGCTCTGTTGAAGGAAGCTAGGCCTCTTGTGAATTTCAGCATCACAGAATACTCAGCCTTAACTGAAGGAACACAAGAAAGTGTAGAACCAAGAGGGTCAAACTCAAGGCTAAGGCCAGAACCCTGTGGAAACTTCAGTACAAGGGAAGGCAAAGGAATCTAGAGTGCTGTGATTGATTAGTGATGTCTCCCTTTGGCAGGAACTTTGAGGGAGTGGGCAGTTTTCCTCTGATTTGCTACCCTGGCTTGAATATGAATATAATGAACATCACTGCTCCCCCCCATAACTGACAGCGCCTAAACCAGAAACAGGGGGCATGGAGAGAGAAAGGAAGAAAGTCTGTGAAGTACAATTTTCATATCTTTTCTCTGTTCTCTCTCCACCTTTTCTCCTACCAGCAGGTTTGGGGAATGAAATAAGCACACGACAGGACTTTTTATATTTTGTTGCCTCCCGTCCTGTGTGGCTCCTAGTAGGAGAACCTATTTCTTTTTCCTCACTTCAGGCCACCTGAGCACCAGTGAAATTGTGACTGGCATTTGCAGGGACCAAAAAAAATTACTCAGGATAGAAAATACTGTTGGCAAAATGTCCTTAATGTGCAGTCATATCTGCCATTTTCTTTGTAATGAATAAGCGAATATATTAACATTGCACTTTGATTAGCATTTGTAATGCGTGCAAAGATATTAACCTTCAGTGCATTTCTGAAATAGCGTCTCATGGGCAGAGGCCTTAGTTTACAAGCAGCAAAATAAGACTGCAGTCTAATGCCCTCTTTCCTAAATACTAGAAATAGTAAAGCTCCATCTGTTAAATTAGTCTTCCTTTGGTCTGGATATTGGTACTTATAGTTTATCCTGGAGATATAAAAGTGGTAAAAAAAAAAGTTAATGGTGTTTGGTAGAAATTAATATTATAATTGACTTTCCATCATTTTGCAAAGTTTTCATAAAAGCCCTTGGTGCTTTTATTTCATTATGTATGGTTGTGATAAAAATTATCTCATTAACTCATCCAGTTTAGATAGCCAAACTAGTTATTTAGACCTTAAACTGAAGTTACAGTCCTGAGCAGTACTCGAAGATCTTCTTCTTTGGAGACGTCTTTCTTGATAATAAACCAGGTGAGTTTCTGGGCATAACCAGCCAGTTTTTAATGGTTTACATATGTCAAATTAGGCAGATAATTCTGAAATTTCTACTTCATGTGTGCTGTATAGCCACAGCCAGTATATACTTCTTACCATGATATGAAATGATAAGTATATATATATAGTAAAACTCCAAGGTTTACGAGCTTTTTACATCATCTTAGTCATGTGCAGTTAACTTCCAAGCGCTAAATAGTCCACAAATATCTGTTGTGGTTTTAATGTGTGCAGGGTTCTAGGTTCTCCTTTATCCTTCACAAGCTCATTCAGGCACAGGGGAGACCATCTTTAATTTCTTATCCGCGTTAGAGAAAAGAGAATGCTTCTATCTCAAGCTTTCTCCTTGTCCCTGCCGTGGACCAGGCTACAAGGCCGTTACAGTCCATGCTGTCGTTGACTGTCCATGTCAGATTTCATTTGAAAATGAAACTCTTGTTAGTCTTCTCATATTTCTCCCTGTTCCTCACTGTCCTTTGGTGGTTAAAGTTTTTGAGGGTGGGGTAGAGGGGACAGATCTCACAGCGTGAACGAACTGAAAAGTTAGCCGACATTGTTAATTAACACTGGCACTTCTGGGCCTCCTGCTGAGGACTGCCAGCTTGACTTTACAAAATGACATTTATGACACTAAAGATACAGCAACTCACTGAAAGAGGCTGAAAACCAGTTTCTGGCCTGTTTGAATACTGGTTCAATGTCAATGGAACTTTAACTGTGTGGTGTTGATTATTCTTGAAATGGCCATCTTGTTTTAGACAGGATTTTGTGACTATTAAAGAAAATTAAAGCAGTTTGCCATCAATTCCGTTGAGTTCCCCCTGAGTGCCTAGTCGCAAGAAGCAGCTCTGCCACCAGCAGTGGGCAAATCTGTGCCAAGAGTAATTACTTCAAATGCAATTCCGTTTGTTCATAGGGAAAACCATTGCTCCCCATGAGGTGTAGTTGAGAGAAGAAAAGGTGTATAGGTTTATGTTAATTATATACCCCATGCTGAAAGTTTGATTTTAACATGAGTACGGCTTTTAAATCCCTTTATCAAAAGCACACGCAGAAAGAAACCTCCTTTTGCCACTACCTGCACACTTTGTAGATAGCTTCAGGTTACCTGAAGCCAAGAAGCCCCTTTCAAGAGAGGGAGTAATTTTCCAACTCTCAAATAAATTGTATTCTAAACCTTGGTTTTAAGTTGGCTGTTTGAAAGTGGAAATCCATTTTCCTTTAGAAATAAGGTAATAACTAGCAGCGTCCCAGAACAACCAGCCGAAGTTCATTAGTTGAAATCATAGTAATAGTACTAATAGCATCTTCTGTTTGTTAAAAGCTTACTGTGTTGAGAGCTCATGCATCATCTTACTGATGTTTACAGTAACCTTAAATGGTAGGAACCCACGAAGAAGTCTTGCTTCGGAGAGGTGAAGTAACTTGCACCAGCTTCCATAACAAGTGAAAGGTGGAGCCCAGCTTTGGAAGTAGGTGTTTTAGATGCCGGATCCCGTGTTAGCCATCATAGCAGACCCCTCAAGTATAGTCAGTGGCTATGTTATGGAAGCTGACTAACTTTGGCCATACCACTTTTTTAGAAGAAAACACCTCTGGATTTCATTTGGGATGAAAGGAGCACTTGTCTCCCGACATAGTAGTTTGGGTACTCTTCACCATCCACCGTGTGCCCACATGTGCACTCAGGCTAACACAGTTGCGATGAGACGTGGAGAGGGTGCCCGAGTGGCTCTGCAGTGAGGGGGTCTGAGCAGCCCGTGGTGTTTGGCAGATGCTGTGCCAAGTGCTGGGAATACTGTGTAGACTAAACAGACATGAGTCCTGCCCTTTTGGAGCTTATAGACTAATGGGAGAGGTGACTAGTCACCCAGATAACTTGACAGTTGTGGTTGTGCTGAGTGCTGTCAAATGCTCTGAGAGCATGTGGCATGGGAGTTGACTGAGCGTTCAGAGACCTCTCTTTAGGCTAAAAGAGTAGGTGTCGGGGGAGCATCAAGGAAGACCATTTAAGCAACAAGCTCAGCATGCGTTGAGACCCTGAGGAAGTTGCTTAGCTCCTTTGGGTTTCTGAAAGGAAGTGTGCAGGAAAACATAATGGAGAGCAATGAATCCAGAGACGAAGGCAGGAGCCATATCCTACTAGGCCATAATTAGTATTTTGAATTTTATCCCTAGGTCAGTAGGAAGTGTTTGAAGGATTAGGGTTGTAACCTGGAAGTTATAAATACGTTTAATAGGGAGGGTACAACCATTGTGCTGATAATGAATTGCAGTAGAGATGAGACTGGAAGACTCAGATTGGAAACCAGGAGACTCCTTAGATTCTTGAAATATCCCAGGTGGTGGTGTTAGCGACTTGGTCTAGAATAATGACAGTGGAGATGGAGAGAAATAGGTCGATTCCAGATCTGTTTTAGTTTAATTGAGAAGACTTGGTGACAGACTGGATACTGGGAATGAGAAAAGGAGGTATTAAGGACCATTCCCTGATTTGGAGTGTCTGTTGACTGCGGTGGGGAAGAAAGAACAAATTGAGGGTAGAGGAAGGAATTAAGAGTCCGATTTGAAACATGGTGGCACCTGTAAACCTTCAGGGTGACTAGCCGTAGGCAGTCACCTGTAAGACAGGGCTAGAGGTACAGATTTAATAGCTGTCAGCACACAGGTGATAGCAAAGCCTTGAGAATGGTGGAGATGTGACGTGGTGATGGAGAGAGTATATATCGGAAGAGCAGAGAGATCTGGACCCTGAGGAACTCTGGCATCTAGAGATCAGTTAGAAGATGATTCAGAGGAGAAGCAGGAAAGGATGCAGTGTTATAGAAGCCAAGAAGCCCCTTTCAAGAAAGGGAGTAATTTACTCAAACAGGTCCTATGAGACATTGGATTTGGCCACTTGGCTGTGGATAGAAGAGAATGGATGGAAGGTAGGAAGTGGAGGTAGCTGTCATAAGAATAGTATTTGCGAGAGTTCCCATCATGGCTCAGTGGTTAATGAACCCAACTAGGATCCATGAGGATGCGGGTTCAATCCCTGGTCTTGCTCAGTGGGTTAAGGATCCGGCATTGCCATGAGCTGTGGTGCAGGTTGTAGAGGCGGCTCAGATATGGTGTTGTGGCTGTGGTGCAGGCCGGCAGCTGGCAGCTCTGATTTGACCCCTAGCCTGAGAACCTCCATATGCTGCAGGTGTGTCCCTAAAAAGCAAAAAATTAAAAATAACAGTATTTGCTAGAGATGTGCTCCCAACTATATGATAGCCACTAGCCATGGTTGACTGTTTAGATTTAAATTTATTAAAATTAAGTGCACTTTAAAATGCATTACCTTTGTTGCATTATCACATTTCAGGTTCTCAGTAGCGGTGCGTGGCCTTGACCACTATGTTGGGCTGAGTAGATGCAGACCATTTCCATCTCTGTAAGCAGCTCTCTTGGCTGGCCTTCTTCTATAAAAGGTGGAAGAGCTCATGGAAATGACCTGGTGCTCTTCCTCCAAAGTAACGACAGAAAAGGTGCAGATCCAGATTTTATTACGGGAAGATGAGGGAGTTATCTCTTGGTTTCAGTTTTCCTCACAGAAAACCCGAAGAATGGCCAAAGGTCACAGGAGAGTGGAGATGGAATAAAGTAATCACTGGAAAGAGAGTGAGAGTGAGTTTACCACAGAAAACACATAGTCTAAAAACATGGTAGGCAGAATTTAGTGTCTACTTATGAATTTGCAACGGTTGGAGTTTCGCTAGTTGTACGATTTTCCCCCAGAAACACTCCACTGGAGAGCTGTATTAGAGGACATTTGCACGGCAGACAGTCGGAGACTGGGGCCGTGTGTAAAGGTTTAGATTAATACTGCTGAACTGGAACCCTTAGGGAGAGGCGGAACTAATGGGGCTCAGCATGGTGAATCCAATGCAGGACACAAATTGAGAAATGCTTGGTCCTGCAGGCCTACATCCCTGTCCCTTACATGGGAGTCTTTGGGATTCCGCCTCTGAAATACTCATGTGTGAGGCCCATCATAATCATTTGAACAGTTTGTGCAGGAGGTTGTTGTTTTCTCAACTTTCACGGTTAGTTTTGTTCATTTCAGTCTCAGCAGTAGCTCAGAATGTTAAGCCAATTTGCCAAATCTTGCCTGTCCTCTGAAAAATGCTTAAATCCATTTATGTGACAGAAGAGGTTGAGATTGTATGAGGTGTTAGAATGTAATGCTTTTTTATGGCGTCAGTGCCAAATACTTTAATCGGAACCAAGAAAAGAAATTTTAGAATTTGTAAACGGAAGAGTAGTTGTGTGGCTGTTCCACTGATGCACATGTAGTAGAGTGTGCTTATATACATCCCATCGAAACTCTTCCTTCCCTTGTGTTAGTTACACAGCTCTCGGGAAGTGGATCCCTCATGTACAGGGCATTAAGTAGGGGAGATATTAGCCACCTGAATGCATAGTGTGTTTGTCTTCCAAACACTGGTAAATGGTGTTACCATGTGTGATCAGTTGCACTTAATGCTAGAGATGAAACACAGTATGAGTTAGCAGCTCGCCTCCTAAGTTCCTTTTCCTACAAGTTACCTTAAGCATGTTCCAAACACAAAGTCCTTTTTTTTTTTAACCCCTCCTCATTTCCAGGGTCTTTTAGGGAATTAAGACCTCAATATCTACAATACTCCCTGAGTTTCAGAAATGCAAGCACTGTGTACAAAATCATATTGTTTGAGCACTTGTTTAAAAACCTCAGTGTTCCAACCTTTGGAAATGAATTTAGTTCCTATGGAAACTTACTGCTGTTGTAGATAGTGCCCTTACCCACGAGTGAAAAATAAAATCAATTCAGAGAATGATTTTATAATTTTATAACATGGATGGGAAGTAGACATTAGGAGTATGTGTTAGTTGTGCTCTTTGGCTCTTGTATATTAGATTGTATTTGAAAACAGCCTTGCAAATGTCACCATCTGTCCTTCACTTTGAGGGCAGAATAGGTAAACAGTGGCTGAGTAGAAGTTTCAGTGGGTTCTCTTTCCCCTAATGCCACGAGCAGTAGCTGGTGAGGAGGTAAGGGCTATGAGAAATTTTTAAAGTAAAATTAGGCGTGGGGAGTGGAGAGGGAGAAGGAAGAGTCCTGACTGACCCTTCGGAAAGGTTGGCGTTTTGCAGGGTACACATTTTGTAGAACTCATGTTGATGAGCTTGAAAAGGAGGCAGCTTGAGGGAAGAGACTATTTTGAGGCTAATAAAAGTAATAGTCTATGTCTGAACTGATAGCTTAACCCAGGGTGCTGTGAGTGGGAAACTGGGAAGGGGTTGAAACTGACTTTTCCGAGAACAATCTCAACGACCTCTTAAATGTAAGGTATTAAATAAGAGGAAAAGAGCCAAAATTGAAAGCATGATGCTGAGCTAACAGTATTGTTATTGGTGAAAAATGGAAGGAAAATCTTGTCTGGATAAGAAAATGAAAATCAAATAAATGGGACCTAGTCAGTTGTTGCTCACTTGTCTAGGGTTCTTAGGGTTAGCAAGTGTTTAAGAGGACCATCAGATCTAGTACCTGGCTTTGGATGGGTGAGATTACTGTCTGTGTGTTTTATACAGAACTGAAGCCCAGAGAAACCTAGGATCACACATTACTAACTGATGGAGAACAACTAGAAAACCCATTTGGTCACACACAGCAGTAGAAGACACAGCCCCCAAAGAGGGAAGAATAACTTCACCCGGAGCAAAGAACATCTGGGACAAAGACCTGAGCTTTGGAAATGATCCTCCATTATGCAAGGGAGGGAGGCTGGAAGAAAGCAATCAAAAAGGGAGAGGAGGGACCACATTATCTGACATACAGAAAAGAATCTCATGGATGGAGAAAGCTTCAGGGCTTTTCAAATACTCATGTAACGTTTTACTCCCAATGGCCTGCCCTGTGACTCAAAATCACTCGGTGGTTTCTTTGTCTTTTTTCTCACAAGGTTGAGGAGATATGAAATCACAGGGATTTGTGCTGAAGGCTGACATGTATGAAGGCATCCTGAATTATTTCCCAATTTATATTTTTGTCTTTTTGTCGCCTTTGCATGTGGGACTTCATACCTGGTGTCTTAGTGTCGTTCTGAGTTTTCAAACAGTCTTCTCTTTAGTTGCCACGGAACCCATAGAAGTGGGTTTGGTTTAGAGGCATCTGAAAGAAAAGCAAACTTTCTTGTAGCAGTTTCTCAGGGCCTGCAAAATATATACAAAAATATGGAATTGTAATCTTTCAAGTGAAATTTTTTGTAAGCAACGTACGCCCACGACAGAAAAAAAATTTTTTTTGGTCTTTTTAGGGCCAGACCCATGGCATATGAGGGTTCCCAGGCTAGGGGTCGAATCGGAGCCGAAGCCACTGGCCTGCACCACAGCCACAGCAACCCAGGATCCGAGCTGCATCTGCAACCTACACCACAGCTCATGGAAGCTCCAGATACTTAACCCACTGAGCGAGGCCAGGGATAGAACCTGTGTCCTCGTGGATGCTAGGTCAGATTCGTTTCCGCTGAGCCATTGTGGGAACTCCCCATGATAGAAAATTTAAATATCCTGTGCAAAAGTAAATCTCCTTAACTCTGTGACCTCTTATCTAGTTCCCTCCTCAGAAGGCACTGCTAATACCAATTGTTGTGTATTTTTTTCAGATACATTTTATGCATATATCGGCATATACATGTTAGATGATTTAAAAATCAAATTGAGTATCATGAGCTTAAGTAGAATAAGTGATTACAGTTGACCAAATCCATAAACTTCTCTATTTTCCAAATATATCTTATGCCAAGCTTTCTCCATTTTCCATTAACCGTTAATTGAGCAATAATTTTAGTACACGTCTATTTTGAGGAGCAAGAAGGGGACTTAAACTGAGAGTACTAGACAAGGTGTAAGTATGAGGGCATTGCATGAATGTGTCCCTGCCTTAAATTCATTCACTATACATCCATTGCTGCTGTCGTGGGAAGGACAGCTGGGGGTGGGGGATGGGAAGAGGAGGGCTTTTGGCCTGTCCCGTGCCAGCATTGACATCTCTGGGGGTGAGGCTGTTAAGTCTTCTCAGATACCACTGCATGCCCAGCCGCTGGGCCACGTGGACTTCTGCTTTAACCAAGATGTCACACCGTGTTTGCCTGGACCACGCGCTCCTCTCTGCCCTTCTTTTCTGTCTTCTGTAAAGACTGTGGAAAGCTCTCCTCTTTTTCACACAACCTTCCCTATTCACCCAGCTTCTGAGCTCACCTCTACTCATTACTTAACTTCCTAGAAATTCCCTTATCTGCCTGTAAAGCATATCCTTGCTGAAAGCGGTTTGGCTTTCTGGTCTCTTTATAAATTTCCATATCAGGCTTCTTAAAAAAAGTCCATTTGTGTGCTTTGCTTCTTCTACCGTTCTGTCTAGAGTGCCTTTCTGTTCTTGCCAAATGCCAAAGCCCTTCCTATTCTTAAGACTACTGCAATCCCTACACACACACGCACACTGCTCCATACTCCATAAAGGGTGCTGAACTGACCTAACCCCACTGCGTCCATCTCTTTACTGCCCGTTTTCTTATTTACCAGTTTCCTGCCATCTGGCTTCTTCCTTATGCGTTGTACTGAAATTATTTCTCTTAAATTGCTAGGGATCAAATTCCACGGCCTTTTCTCCCTTTGTATTCTTTTTGACTGTCTTCTCTTTCACGAAAGTCTGGTTTCCTGACCTTGTGATGCTGCGTCACACTGGTTCTTCTCTCCACTCCCAGTCCTCTGACTGCTCCATCCTGCTTCCCTGTTGCCCCATCACCTCACCCAGGGCTGCTCCCTAGGGCCCAGCTGTCCCCCCACCTTCTGTCTCTGTACTCCCCATCTTAGTGGAATGCACAGTCTGTGACCGTGGCCCTGTCCTCATGCTGAGTGGGTTGTTTCCACTTAGGGTTCCTGACATGGCTCAAGCACTTTCATCTTTTAAGGCCCCAGGCCTAAGCCACGTGTGTACGGCCCAGTCCTCCCTCTTCCTTGCAGCGGCCACACGTATCGGTTACTGCATCCTTCCACATTCTCGCCTGTTTTTAATAGCTGAACACAGCTGCCCTGGCCTCCGAGACTAAACGGTTCCTGCTTCCATCCATTTTATTGACCTCAGATCAGCTTTCTAAAATGGCATCTTCTCGCATTTGGAAAGGCCGGTGGCTTGTCATCACCTGTAGACCAGAATCGAAGCATCCTCTGTCTTGCTGGGATACTCTCCCTGTCCCATTGTCTCCGTTTTCAGCACTGCCTCTCAGCTCTCACCTGTGCCAGCCTCCCTGCAGCCGGGGTCCCCTGAACGTGCCCAGCTTGACTGAGCCTGGGCCTTGGTGCACATGGACCCTCCTGCCTGTCCTCTCTGCCTCTTACAGTCCTACTCTTCACTCAGGGGTCTTGCAAAACCCCATCTCTCCTCCGTGGACCCCCCAGGCTTTCCTCCACAAGGATGATCACTCCCTCCTCAGAACAGCTGTCACTCTCACTGCTGTACTCTCTCCCCGATACCCTGACCCTGAAGGCTTGCCGGTCTGGCCTGGTGCACCCATTTGGGCGTTTCCCTCTGGCAGGGCTAGCCTAAGCATCCTCCTCTTCAGGCATCAAAGGGACATGAAGTAGACAAAAGGCCCAACTCGGGCCCTCTCGCCACTCATCGTTATTAGCGCACTGACACTTAAGAGCAGATTAGTACAGAAAATTTTTTCTTTTACTTTTCATTGAAATAAATACATCTTTGCAGTTCTTTCATTTAAGAGAGCCAGCCACAGCCCTTCCTGGGTGTAGGTCATATTTGGATCTTGCTTTCCAAATGTAGTGGAAAAAAGAGTATCACCTAACATAACATAACACGCTCTCTGACTACAGGCTTAAAATTTGATCTTAACCTAGTTCTTTAGAATGTGTCGCAGTCCTCACTGAGATGTGTGGCAGTTTTGAAATGTTTTAAATTAAGCTGTTCTTGACTTATCTTAGTATTAAAAGCACTCTCTCAATTGATCACTGCTCGGAAGAGGTGAGGGTACTGGAATGTATTTTTACGCTTGGTTGATGAAATGGGATTGCACCAAACATCTCACCCCCAGGTCACCCCTCAGCTGAGGAGCATAGCAAGTTCATCCCAAAGGGTAATTCTTTTTGAAAAATTGTAAGCACATAAACTTAGGAGCTTAGCGCGAAAGTATGTGCTTGACCACATTTCTGCACAGGCTGCTGGCACCATACTACTTAGCTGGAAGATGCTACGATTCTGTGCTGCTACAGTAGTTAAATTTCATTGATGAAAACGGTGTAATATTGTTTCAGATATGGGAGGTTGTGTCCGGGGTTCTGTTAAGTTTATTACAGGTGTCTTCTGTCCGGAAAAACTCGCGAAATTGCCGTGACTGGGGCCTTCCACCGGCTGTGTGGGGGACACCCGGGTTGGCTGTATTCCCCTCTTCCTCTCTTGAGCCTGAGGACGTGAGCAGGAAGAATGGGCAGTGAAGGGAGTAACGGTCCTTCCAGAGTTTGGAAACAAATGCCACTCTTCACTTCAGCCCCACAAGACTGAAGTGCAGTCGGTCCCCCCGTCCCTTGTCCCTCCTTAGGGCAGGATTGGGTGCCCACCACTACCTCTGTTTTCTCTCCGTTTGGACTAACCTGGCCTACAGTGGCTTCCCTTTCTTCTCCAAGAGTCCCCTCTAATTCTGGTAGGTTCTTCTGCTTCCCAGGCTCTTTCTACCTTCCCCATCTTAATCCCACGTCCTCCTAGCTCCCTCCCACATCCAAACCTAGGAAAAAATTATCCAGTTTTCTCCTTCTGGGCCATAGAAGGCCAAAGCAATAGAGTGGTTACAGAAGGCATTCCCAAGTAGGGAAAAAGAAGACAGAGCAACCAGAAACCTGTCTCAACATTTGTTTACTGCTGACAGGGCTGAAACTGGGCTTCTGGCCTCATTATTTCCCGTGGATCCCCTACTTGACTCGAAGGATTTATAGGCTCTAACTGTATACAGCTACTCCCACCGCTCCAAACCAAGTGTGTATTGGCAAGTGTCCTGAACGCAGGCACTAAACTCTGCTCTGAGAGAAAGCAGAGGGGTGTAGAAGGCTTGGAGGCGCAGGCTGTGGGTGTATTCATATCCCCAGGGTCTGAGGAGGTCTCCCCGTCTCCGAGTCTGTCTCTGTGGTCTGGATGAGGTGGACAGATCTTCCCACTAGCTCGAACGCTACTTTGAGAGACTCCTGAGGCCAGTCCTCCATTCCTGTTCAGTAGTGATGGATGTCCTCCTGTTTGGAACACTGTGTATTGAGGTTCTGTCCCTTTCAAAACCAGAGCTCTGTTTAGCACTTCGTTTACAACTTAGGAATCTCCTGCTAAGACTCTGTATGTACCTCTGCCTCCCACCACTGGACTGTGAGCCAGCTGAAGGCAAGGGTCACATCTTATTCAGCACTCACTATAGTGAAGGCCATGTAATGAATGCCATGTGATGAATGTTTAATACCTGTTTGTGGCTTAATAACATTCGCTGTTGGAATAACCGAATACATGAAAGAATGAATGAACCATCCAACACTCATATTCTGACCTTAGACCAGTTTTAGTAAACACTGTAGGCTAGTAGCACAGGGGAAGTGGCAGTAACTCACAAAACCTCCTAGTAAAATAGCTTAAAATAACTTATGTCGCCATGTATGTTGAACATACTATATAGATACACATATTTAAAAGAAATTCAAAGGTGATGCATTGTGTTTGCTCAAGATTAACATTTTCCAGGTTGTCTAACTGAAATTCCTTTACAAAGGCAGGTGAGAGCAATGCCATTTGTCTTTAAAGATAATAATTATAATAACAATGCTTTTTTTTTTTTTTGGCCTTGAAACCTTTCTGTGATATTTCAAATAAAAATACCTTGGTGTGTTCTAAAATGACTTGGTCTTATTCACACGCTGATGTAGCCTTTGGAGACTGAGATATAACCCTTGGCCCTCTACATGTCTTCCTTCTGTGGCTTATAGGTCTTTTGATAGGACAAAAAAAAAAAAAATGCTTCTCCCCATATTGTAGTTCTTATAACCAAGGGCCACTTCTGTGAACTGTGATTTAATTTTGTTCCCACAATGTGTGTGGCAGGAGGTGATACTTTGTATAAACTGCTGCTGTTTCTCAGGCACCTTTAAAGCAAAGAGTTGTGTTGTTAACCTACTAGAGCCCATTTTTATTACAGTGTTATTCCTTGACATTTATTACGTAATAACAATATACCAGGCATTGTTAAGGAAGAAAGGAAGAGGGAAGTATAGCTTATACTTGTCTAAATCAAAGCTCACCCAGCTTAAAGTGCAACGTGTTAGCTGTAGAATTTTGCCCAGGGAGAAAACTTGGTGTGAGCTTGAGAAAATAACATCTCACGAGTACTTGGTTTTGTCCTAAAGTAAATATGACCAGAAGTTAATCCGAAGTTCTTCCAGGTTGAGTTAATGTTGGTATCAATTCTGTTCTATGTCCTCCGACTCCGTAATTATTGGCACTTATTCCAGATATCTTTTATGTAACTAACAATTATCTTACCTCCCTTTCTGGAGATATAAACCTTACTGCACCTAGTCCAGATGTGCAGAGGGTACCGTGATATGGTGGAAGGTGAAAATTAGCCAACCTCTCTAGGTCATGAGATTTTAAGAAAGTATTTATAAAACAAAACAGGTGGAGCCTTTGTTCTTTAGAGATGCAGTATTAAATAGACCCATTTTCCTAAATCCAGACGCTTGGTAAGGTGAGCCCATGTGGCAGGGTCCTACCTGGGGCACCCAGGGCATGGGGAAGTTGGCAAGATGCCATGAGGGTTCTCGGGGAAGAGTAGGGCAAGAGCGGCCCTCTCAGGAGAGGAAACTAGACCCTGGAGAGTCCTGTAGTGTTGGAGTATGTTGTCCACTGAGCAAGAAGGCAGAGCCAGCCAGCCAGCACCAGCTTCGTGTGGTCACACGTTACTAAGTTCCCAGTCTACCTAGGTGTGCCCCATCATTTCCCAGGTACCTAGTATTACTGAGCAAGGAAGAAAATGTCCTGCAAAGTTGGAAAGTTTTTCCTTCACCTCAGATTCTGGTGTATCTGTGCTCGTAAATTTAGGGTATGTGAGGCCTGATGGTCTAGAGCAGTGTACCTGTCTGCGTAGAGCCGTATTATTCATGTCATCTGGGGGACGTGACCAGAGGTCCTAGCTTTGGGGTTTCCTCGGTTTTAGAACTTTTACTCAGGATCCTAAAACCTGGGGGTAGGCAGGCTGCAATGCCTTCCCCTCCCTCCTTGCGTATCACCCACCCCCTGTGGATTCAGATCACTGAGTTGTGATGCTTAGTATCACAAGTCAATACTAGGTTAAACTATTTTCAAACAGATGCTATTCTTTCAAGCCTTGGATTTGTAGGATAGAATTCTGTATACTCTGTTGTATCTCAGGCCGGAGCCGAGTTTTCCTTTCACAGCGCCCACAGTGAATCTGAATGGTTTGATGCTCACTAATGGTAACAGTCTGCTATCAGACATAGCCCAGTTGGTTCATTGAACTGAATGCACGACCTGGTAAAGTCAAGGTCGGAGTTCCCTCCGCTGATAACAGTGGAGATCTCTTGGCATTTTGCGGGGTGGGGGGGGGTGTTGAGAAGATAGGCATCATCATAGTTAGTGTTCATCACTTTAACAAATGAAATGTTCTAAAAAAGTCTTCTCTTTATTTTACTTTTTAAGATTTTATAGCAAAATGTATATGAAGACAAATTGAAACAAAGAAAGCAGGCAGCTTTTGGAGATGTTTAGCTTCCAGAGTATAATTGTGGAAATTTGATTACAGCTCAGATAGAGGCATCATTAATAAAGATGGTTAGCAGTTATTAAGAATGTCAGAAAAGCTTGAAATTGAGTTGTTTTTCAGATCTTGCATTGTTAGAAAGAAGCTGTTTACATTTTATTCTGAAAACTACTAAGACACTGCAATTTAAAATAAAGTGAAAAATGAAAAAAATTAATAGAAGATAATGAAGACATTTGAGATAAATACTTCCTTTATATTGCATTTTATGATAGTTTTATTGTACATGATAAGAGAAATGAGTGAATTATTAAATATAGGGAATATGCTTGGTAGCTTCAGTTTTGTGTTGTAAGAGAAAAGCAGAAATCCTGGCCACTGGACTTGACAATCTAATGAAACGTTTAGCAGAGAAGACAGAGTTTTTGCTCGTTCCATAGGAGTTTGGGCTCAAAATTTCAGCCCATGGTGGTGCTTTTAGTGTGGTACCTACCTCTCGTTTTATGAGACTGCCAGGTCCCAGGAAGGATGCATTGCCACAACCTGCCAAACAATCAGAACTCCCCTCCTAGCACCAACCATTCTCGCACCACCCTGCACTCAGAATGAACAATGTTCGTGTTCTTGAGAGCTTTAGGAATTGTGGCTGCTCGTTGATTGTCATTCCATGACTTCTTGAGCCTTCCAAGTGCTATACAGAGGGCTAGCTCCATATTTTTTTTCCTGCTCTGAAATTACCTCATTATCTTTGCCATTGATATTAGAACTAAATAAAAAGTTGGGTAAGTAGTATCCTTGAAACGTAAAGCTCAGACTCACATCAAAGAAGCTCCTAAGTCATGAAAGTAGGAGAGGCAGCAGCAAAACCAACAGCTGACTCTGAAACAGGTAAGTGTGTATAAACGTACTATACTGGAGTCATAAGAAGAGAGTTCTGAATACTGCTAATTTAGCTCGTCTTCATTTTTACCAAAATGTCTTCACTTCTCTTTGACCAATTAATTTGACTGAAAGGAAACTACATGAGGGAAATCATCGGAAACAGTGGTATTATTTCCATTACCTTAGAAGGGGTTTTTTGGAGGCTTGGAGGGGGGGAGTGCTGGTATTTCCGTTTTTGCCAACCCAAGGCATTTGGAGTTCCCAGCCCAAGGATCAGAGCTGAGGCATGGTTGTGACCTGCAGTGCAGCTCTGGCAACACTGGATCCTTTAACCCACTATGCCAGGCCAGGGATCAAACCTGTGTCCTGGCACTGCAGAGACCCTGCTAACCCCATTGTACTACAGTGGGAACGCCATAGTGTTTTAAGCACTTAAAAATTAGAAACAGCCTAAATGCATATCTTTATTCTTTTTTGGTTTCTTTTCCCCTTAAATTTTCTATAATGGACCAGTCAGTGTCGTAAGAAGAATACTTGGATATATTTTCTCAGCTGCCTTTTAAGAGAATATTAGCATTAAACATTAGCAAAAATTGTTTTACTAGTTACAGAATACCGACCAGGAGGGCTTTTTGGGGGGTTTGTTCTCTGTCTAGATCTTTGGTCTCCAGTTCTGCTGTTGAATACTGGCAGCAGCCCCCTTGGCCTGGAGTGCCACTGTGGGGTGAGGTGAGGTGGGGTGGGAAGGGCACAGGGCCAGCTTCTCGTGCTGGTGGGAAGAAGGGAAGAGACAGGGAACAGAGTAAAGACTACAAGAAGAAGAAAAAGGAAGACAGCTCTGCAGGGGGTGAGATCCATCAAGGGTCCCCAATAATTCCACGTTCGTTAACCTGGATCTTTTTCTTGTTTTTGAGGAAAATATATTTTCATGTATCAGCTTTATTCCACCAGTACCTATTTGGTAAATATGTTTTTGGAAAGCTATTCCATCACTCACTGCTTTATTATGGTTTTGAGTTCTCCAAGTATTTCATCTTTTTCCTAACATTCGTCATTCACCATTTCTTTTCTAAAATCTTTTCATACAGAGAAATTAAGTTCTTTAAATGTCTCTTGTAGTAGCTAAGATTTAATTTTCCCTTTTGGGTATCTTGAAATCCTGCCTTTTGTTATTTTTACCTAATAGTGGCTTTTTCCATCAGCGGGAATGAAAGCAGTCAATAAAAATCAATTGCTGACTCAATGAGTATATGGAGGGTTTACCATAATGCATATTGGAAATGTCTTTGAAACCCTTTTCCTGGATGGAAGGTGCTATGCTTGGGTTTTTATGGCCTTCTAATGTTAGCCGGTAATCTCATTTAGCATTTTCCCAAAGTGAAAACCATGCATTAGGGCAGCATAACAAGCATTGTAGATCAATACAGAGGCAGGGCTTTGCCCTTGCAGATTAATCCAAGCAAAGTGTACTGGAGTCTAGTCCAGGAACTGGAAGGCAGTTATGTTGATTTCCACACTTCTTTCCCCCTTCCTACCATCTAATCATCAGTATAAGCTGAGATATGTACAAAAAGGATTTCAGAAGATGTCTGTGGGTGTGCACAAGCGTACACACACACGCACACACACACAGTCACTCTCACAGAACAGATTACCATACAGGAAATCACGGGCCCTGCAAGTGAGTAGTATTGATTTGTGGTGGTAAAAGTATATTTTGACACATTTCAAATCATAAATAACTCACGGACTTTAACTTGCATGACTAATCGCTCAACTCAGGATAAATGCTTACATGTAACTTAAATTACCTCTTTCTAAGGAAGTCGTAGTATTAGATGAGTGAACCCCCTTGTGAATAGTCTTTTCAGAAGGGGGAAAAAAAAACCCACAGTGTCTTCTTTGTGATGAGCAGCGTGTGGAAACTCATTCTTTACAGTCTTTTCCTGTGTGTTAGTGGGGAGGGGCTGCATATCTGGTCGGATGGTTCCCGCCTTCTCTCTCCTCTCCTTTCCCCTGCTTTAAGTCTAAGGTATGCTGGAGGGAACGACGGCCCTCAGCCCTGTCATAGGATGTGCCCCTGCTTCCTTATGAACTGCTACGGGCATCAGTCCTGTATTTGCTCGGTTCAGCTGTCTCATCCTGTTTTAGTCAGAACTTGTCCACAGGTGCATCTTACTGTGATCGGTCAGTCGGTGTCGTGTCTGTGCTTCTACCCTTCAAAACACAGATGCTGGTGTTCATGGTGCAGGGTATTCGGGAAATCCGTGTCCGGAGGAATTCATAGAAATCTGAACTTCGAAGTCTTAAAGCGAGTCGAAACTCCTGGGATTGGATTTAAATTATGCTGTTAGATATTTGGCAAAACAGTACAGTAATGAGTGGAAAAGTGCACGCAATGTTATATAAAATGTGTGGGGTTAGTTCTTTCTCTCTCTGTCTCCTTTTTTTTTAGAGGGTAGTAGGAAATAAATTCCCTTAGGGGCCAGTAACATGGTTTGCATTTCAGTTTTCTATTCTAGCAAAATATATATATTAGCTTAGTGTGTTGGATAAAAGTAATGAGGAGACAAATCGTCACCCAGGGGTTTCCTCATTGATGTGAAATATTTCTCCTGTGTTCTCTAGGGGTTTTTAAGAACCCATCAAATTTAAAATAATGCTATTTCAAGATTACTGTGGAAATAACAAATTTACGTTTCAAAAAATGCTAGGAAAGGCTGAAACCTACTGCATTAAATAAAACTAATTCAAAAAATATGAAATCTAGATTAAAGTGCTGATAATAACATTTTTTTCTGTGTATTTAGTCCTTATAATCAAAGTTCCTCTACCATTTTCACAAGAATATTTCATTTTTGTTTGTATAATGCATTTGGTTTATCATTTTTCGAGTGTACATTATCAGCTTTTTGGAAGCATTTGTGTCCAGTACTGCATATTCACTGAACGCTATCTGACTAAAATCTTGAGATCTGTAAGTATAATTAGTAAAATTTTAGCCCAGGGAACTAAAAAAAATGTTTTCTACACCCATTTGTATTCTCAACGATTCATTGCATGACACTTATTGGAGGTATCCATGTTGATAGGTGAGATCACAAAAAAATAAGACGCAGTCCTTACTACCTGGGATTGGCTTGAGTAAATTGCACTGGGCTATAATGTAGTCAGTGCTAAGTGCATGGTGAAAGAAGTTCATACAGGATCACCATAAAGGGAATGACTGACTCTACTGTGGATGGAGGGAGCTAGTGAAAGCTCTATGGAGGGAGTTACACTTTAGTGCTTAGCTCAGGTATTGAATGATGGGTAGGTATTTTTCAGATACATAGAAATGGGTGAGGGTTTGGGTGCAGAGCATTTCCAAACTCAAGAGGAGCATAGCAAAGGTGCAAAGGGACGTGTAAGAACCGAACCCTGGACAGGGTCTGGTTGGGCTCCAGCCTGTGCGGGGCGGGGAACTGAGATGAAAGAGTGGGCAGAAACTGATCCAGAAGGACCTACTTGTTGACCTTGTATTTTATTTAGAAAGCAGATACTATCTCTCACTTGTATATTACAAAGAACCTTCTGGGGGGAGGAATAGAAGGTGAAAGCTTAGAGACAGAGAGACCTGTGGAGGTCATGGCTTGAATCCAGGATATAAGTGATTAGGAATTAATGTGATGACAGTGAGTATGAGAAAGAGGACCAGACTGCAGGTTTGCAAGCTTCATGACCAACTGGAGTGGAAACGGAGAAGCACCTAGGAGCTCCTGGCTTGATGATTTGGCTGGCTGTACTGAATGCACATGGTTACGTTTTGGGTCAAGTGGGGATATTAACACTGTCCAGAGTCTCTTAGTGGTATCAGTTAATAGAACTAATTTCACAGAGATCATTTAGAAGTTGAAGAGGAGTGCCCTTCTGGCACAGCGGGTTAAGGATTTGGTGGTGTCACTGCAGCAGCTTGGGTCGCTGTGAGTTGGAGTCCTGGCCCAGGAACTTCTATGTGCTGTGGGCATGCCCCCCCCCAAAAAAAAAATGTTGAAAACTATTTCTCTTAAACTGCTTTTTGGCATTTGCAATATTTATTTCTTAGTTAATATTTTATATATTCTTTAGTCTTGATCTTTATTCTGGTCGAGGACCTTTTGTCCCAGTGGTCTGTGTTTTTGTTTTCAGGCGGTATGAGTGTCATCCTGTCTGTGCCGATCTGCAGGCCCGGATTCTCCAGTGTTACCGCCAGAACACCCAGCAGACCCTCAGCTGCTCTGCTCTGGCCAGCGAGTACATGCACTGCGTCAATCAGGCCAAACAGGTAGGTGCACAAGCCTGGCTAACTGGGGCGCCGGAGGAATAGCAAGCCCAACATCACGGGCGCTCGGAAGGACTCACTAGGCTAATGTGTCTGAAAACGCTTTATAAACCCAAACTAGTCATCCTCATCAAGGGTTGCTGCCAAGACTTGGTTAGGTCCTAATCAACTTCCATTTGGGTAGTTGTAGAAAGAGCCCATAGTCTCCTTGCGTTCAGCAAACTCCCAGGAACAAATAAATAAGTAAATACATTTTTTTAAAAATCCCTAAATAATACCTTTTCCAGTTGCTCTGAACTTTTGTCCTCTACTCAGTAATTGTGTCCTCAAGGTCATTGCCCCATACTGGGCCAGCAGCTTCAGATACAGAAACAGCAAGTAGTTATGTAGAGAGCCCGGTTTAAAACAAACAAAAAGCAAACTCACAAACTAAAACAAAAGCCCACCATGTTAGCATCATTCAGTCTTTTACTAATTGGTGGAGTCCAGCCAATAGGGCAGGGAAAGAGAGGCCGGAGATGGATTTAGGAAGTGGTTTACGTTGCTTCTGTGTACCATGGACATGTTCTTATGATCCTTCATGTCAGAATAATACAATCATCATAGGACATGTATTTTTCTCTAATTTATGTACTTTAGAAAGCTAATGATAAACCCAGAAGTGAAATATCAACTTGGCAGTTCACATAATTGCCTATCATTTAACTGATTGTAACAGTTGGATATAGGTTGTTCTGAGAGACGGAAATTATTGGAAACCTTGGTTCTTTGTGCTGACAAACTCCCTATAGTTGACCTTCCAACCCAACTAAATTTAGTGTTTGAGTTGCACAGCGTGCCTTCCTGCAGTCTAATTTGCTGTAGTTATAAGAACACCGCTTAATATAAATTTCTATCACTGTAAATATCTGGTGGGAGGGTCAGTATTGTCTAGATAGCTGGAAAATAACAGCGACGCTAGTAGAAAAAAATAGAACCAAGATTTATTAAAAGCCTGTGTTGTCTTTAAAAGCCTTGTGGCTTGAGGCTTTTTTCTGTTTCTTGCTTATATAACATTTATATAACTTAGCAGTATGCCAGGGAGTCCTCTCTTTTTAAGGCCTTTGGTAAAAGTAATGTTGCTGATGTTAAGTTAGTACATTTTAATTTTCAAAAACAGCTTCTGATATGCTCTTAACAACCTCCAACCTGCAATATTAATAGTAACTGAAGCATGTAGAACCATGAGGACTTTTTACTAGCTTGATGTTAGTGCTCTGTTGAGGTGGGGGTGGTAGTCAGTGCACAGAATGGTGGTGACAAAGTGTATGTTTCAACGCTGGGGTCTTGTAATGTAAGTGTCTGTGTCCACAGTGTGACTGCTAACATTACTGCAGTAGCACCTGTAGTGCTGTCTGGAGTATGGACTCCACCCCGATTGTCAAGTGTGTTGAACTATCTGTACGTAGCCCCATGAGATCAACAGCATGCCATTATAGAATAAAACAGAGTTAACTTGTGACAAAATCAAATATGCCTCATGGTGCAATAGGGAGTTTGAATTGGGCAGATCTGAGTTTGTATCTAAGCCCTGTCTTTAGTAAAAAAAATCTGTGACCTTGATTTCTCTCATCAGTGAAGGGAAGTAATGTACAGTGTTGTGAGAACTCCATTTTTACGAAGTTTTCAGTAAGTCTTATTTTTTTCCCTCCGTTCCTCAGTTGTGTTATTCCGTGCTGAAACCAACTTAAACAAGCTGGCCAAAAGCATCAAATTATTACTAGTGATTCCAAAGGAACTCTCCTTCTCCCGCTCCCCCATCTACGGTATAATTTAATACCATTTTTGATAAGTGTGTCTCAGGTGCCTCTTGTTTTCAAAGCGTTTATATTCAAGTATTAGAGTGTATAACACCAGGTAATATTATAAAAAGATATGTCCACAAAAACCTTTTAAGCCTAAGACGGGCAGCACTGAAATGGGCAATAACCAAGAAACAATAACATCTTGTATTTCTGTAGTGCTTTAGATTTCAAGGTCATTTCACATCCATTCTCTTACTTCTTTTTTATGACAACCTGAGATGTAAATAGAGATGGTTTTATTTTCACCATTTTACAGTTGAGAGAACTGAAACCCAGGGAAGTCATGGTGGTAAGTTTAACAACTCCACCAAGATACACCTTGCTATAAACCGGCAGATGTTAAAATAGCGTTTGGGTTTTGAGTTGGGTGTGTGAAGGGATATCCATTATCCATTATTTCTGTAAGGCAGTGAAGGAAAGTGTGAATTATAATCACAAAGTGAAGAGAAAAACCTCGAAGACCCAATGAGGTAGTGATGGAGACCGAAAGTAACAGATAGGGAAGTGGGGTTGCAAGGCCCTGAGTGAGCGAAGGTGCAGCTCAGCCCTGCTGCGTTTTAAGACCACGCCGAATTGGCCAGTTGGGGGTCATATCAGTATTTCACGAGTAGTCACTTTTCCATTGACATCATGTTTTCCTTCTTCTTTCTATCAAGTTAGTCTAACTTTGTCACAGCAGCTCTTCTGTCCCTGTTGCTTTAAGACTTCGGCAGGATATGTGATCCTGATCATTGATTGTAGCGGTTCCTGACCGGTCAGCACCCCTTCTTATATTTCCTTGTCAAATCCAGAGAACAAGCTGGACATAAGATACTAAACACAACAACAACCCATTTGGTCATGCTGTCCATTTCCGGCATAGCGCAAGAGCTTTCCCCTTGGAATAATTCCAGGAGCCAGATCCATTCCACTTTTAAATGACTCATAAGATTGAGCTTTCACTGGTTTCCCCTGGGGCATTGTTCTGTAGACTAATAGATTTTACTGATAGGAAAATTTCCGGGTATTCCTTAGCCTTACTTTTTGTTTCTTAATCATCCACTTATTCACATCAGTCTTTCTTCAGCTGGTCTTAATTCCTCACGGATCAACATGAAACATTTAGACTCTTACTTCCAGTGTATTAGGTTATATGTTCTTCATAATGGTAAAGAGGTAGTCAATTGCTATAATTATTACTTCTAAGACTTTAAGGCTACTGGCTAAGTATATGAGATACAGGTTTAAAAATATGGGAGGACGTCGATTGATAGACTTCTGTCTTTTACTTCTCATATCTGCTTAGCCTCATAGCTTCTGTAAACCCCCCCAAGAGTGACTTGCCTGCCCTAAGCATTAAAACTGCATTCCCGCTCGGTCTTGCTTCACATCCTTGCAAGAGAATGGAAGGGAGGCAGAAATGCCAAGCCAATGGTATTGGCCCACTGGTGGACCAAACTGTACTCAAGTTCTGTTTGTAAAAGGACAGTGTATAGAAAGGGCTTGCTCGCAGATCTGCACTGCCTCTGCTCCGTGGGACAGCCCACGACCCCTCAATTTACTTACAGAATCCAGCTGCTCCGGGCTAGTGATTCTAAGCATTCTAGCTCCTTTCTCAGCCTTCTGCTAGTGACAGAAAGGTACAGAGACTGGCTGGACTCTTGAACATTCTGTGTTCACTGAAGGGGAGAGTTTGTGGGAAATGCTTTTGCTAGCATCGTCATCTAGTGCTGGGGACCTGGGCTGCAGTTTCTTTGGTAAATTAAGGCTTTGAACAAGGTGATCCACAAGGGCCTTCCAGCTGTTATTTAGAGCTGATTCCACTTGCATGTCTTCTCATAGCGGCAGGCCGCGCGAGCACCCAGGTTCCTGAGCACATTAGCATGGAAAGACATGGGCTATCGGGCACAACACCATCTCTGCTTTGGGGACCTCCAGCTCTCGTGCCTCTGTGTCTTAGATTTTGCTGTCAGCCTTAAGCTTTCCCTCTGGAAGAACAGCTGCACTTTTGATTGGTCTGCATGTTGCCTGATCTTTCCTCAAAACTCGTACTCTTGACAGCCCCGAGGAAGCCAGGGTGGCAGAAGGAACTGGGAGTGGGTGAAAACAGTCTCACAGTTTCTCCAAAGTCAGTAAAGTGGAAAAGGGCTGTCTAGCTGCTTCCTGGCAGAAGGGAGCCTGCAGGCCAATACACTGTGTTGGATAATGCAGGCTGGCTCCCTCATCCCGCCCTGGGCCACTCTACTGCACTGGCTTTCACCTTGTGGGACATGGTAAGGGACTGTAATGGAGATGGAGCAGGAGGCTGGACCAGAAGGAAAGACTAGGACTAAAAGTAAGGGCCACCCCAGGAGAGGCCCAAGGGCCCAAGGAGCAGAGTGAATGTGGAGGCTAGAGTCACACAGTGGGGTCCAGTCAGGAACCACTAAACTGTAGCCAGGGTTTAAAATCAACCAGTAGGCAGTGGGCGGTTAACAAAGCAAGCAGCGTAGCTGAAGGAAGGACCAAAATGAGAACCTCTTATAAGTGTCAGCTCCCACGTGGGCCCATATGGATCCTGCTGATCTCTTGAGGAGATCAAGGTGTCATCAACTGTAACAGGGCACATGGGGTCAAGACCTTGATACATGAGGCCAGATCCTAATATGAAGTTCCTCCATCCCAAAACTAATATAGTCAGTTCTTCATTTCCAAAGTGTAAACGATACCTCCAGTCTGAGGTTAGCTACCGAAAGAGAAGACCCCAAGGTGAGTGCCTGTGGAGGTGCTTACCATAGCAGAACACGTCAGCAGTCATGAGAACAGTGTGTTTTATCTCCACTTGTGCTTGGATTTATGTTAGACCAGGGTTCCAAAACATCCCCATTATTTGAGTGTGAAGAGCTCCTGAAAACATAGTAGTAGCTGTCACTTTAGAAATCAGAATTCTTGAAAGAAAAGCCTAGTGCCAGAGCAAGCTCTATTTTATTATTGTTTTCAGATGAACTGTAACTTACATGCATATGATTTAATAGATTCATAAGCCGTTAGAGCTAGAAGGACATAGAGATTATGTAGCCTAATTGTATCTTTTCAGTTAGAAAAATTAGCATCCAGAGTGTCAGCAATTTGTAGTTGGGGTGGAGTCCAGACTAGAACTGTCCGGTTGTCAACCTCAGTACGCTGTTCCCTGTACCATCAGGTCACAAATGTGGGTGATCAGAATCACCTGGAAAGTTTATTTAAAATGCACCTGCCTGGGAGTTCCCATTGTGGCGCAGCAGAAAGGAATCCAGCTAGTATCCAGAGGATGCAGGTTCAATCCCTGGCCTCGCTCAGTGGGTCAGCGATCCAGCATTGCCATGAGCTGTGGTGTAGGTCGCAGACGTAGCTCAGATCCTGTTTTGCTATGGCTGTGACATAGGCCAGCAGGTGCAGCTCCCATTTCACCCCTAGCCTGGGAAGTCCATGTGCCACGGGTGCGGCCCTATGAAGAAAAAGAAAAAAAATTCACGTGCCTGGCCCAGCCTCAGTGTTCTGATTCAGAAGGTCTGAGGTGGGACCTGAACGTGAACGTCCAGCAAATCCCCCAGGTAACTCTGTCCATGGAATCTGAGAAACGCAGCTCTAGAGCCTCCTAGCCAGAAGTGCATGAGAGGCCTTCAGCCTCCCAGGGGTCCTGCCGAGTCTCTAATTCCCTCTCAAGAGATGTGAAGCTGCCCCCGCTCCTTGCTGCCTGCTGTGTCTGAGCCATTGGCATTAGCCTCAGGAGCAAATCAGAACGTGTCTTGGACAGAGGACAGGAGCCTCTGAAAACGAAGTTCCCCTCTCTTATCCTCTTGCCCCCATTGAAGCTGTAGGTGCTGCCAGATGAGGAACCACACTCAGTTTTCCTGGGTAGGAGGCAGGAAGGAGGCACCGGCTGAGGACACAATCCTCTGGCCAGCTCATAATCGTGACTGGACCCTGCCTTGGCTCTGCGGCCCCTAGTCACCCCTGCTGTCCTTCAGTGGTTGCCTCTGACGTACACAGATGCCCACCTTCAAGAGCACAAAGATAAATCAACAATCGACTTTTTGGTGTCAACTTAAAAAGTAGTTGAGAGTTCAGTCTTATTTGGGGCAAAATGTGGACTGTGCTCCCAGAGGCAGCATTTCAGGTTGCTCTGAAATACCGTCCCTGAAGAGGCTGGGGGCATCTGCACGTCTGTGATTTTGGTGGAGGGGGAGGTGCATGCAACCAGGCGCACGTTTTATAGAACGTGGCTGCTCGTGAAGGATTTTCGTGCTTTTCTAGAATCGAGGAGATGAGAGAATCAGGCTCCTCAAACCTTCTCCTGAAAAGAGCTAACTATCTGATGATCTGTCCTGCCAGTTTTCCCAGAGCGCAGAGCGCCTCACTCCTGAGCTCCACCCTGAGCTCCTTGCAGAGGGTGCTGAGGGTCAGCAGCTGCAGGGGCTCAGGGTTCAGTCGGTGTCGAGGCCGACGGCAAGTGCCAGTCTCCAGCTCACCCTGGGAAGACTTACGGCACGTGGTTTTATAGTATCTGAAGGCTGGTGACATTTATTAATCGCCCCTGGGCCGCTCACCCCCAGGAGGACGCACGGGCCGCAGGAGGAGCTTTCCCACCCTTCCGTGGGGCTGCCCTTCAAATCTGAGGTCGCATCAAAGCAAACCAGGTTCCAAAGTTTACGGTTGTTACCCTGGGCCCTTCCATCGTAGCAGTCCCTTCCTAAACCGCCTTTTGATAGTCATAGCTGCTTTGTGACATTTTCTCTGTTTTTTAAATCTGGATTTAATAGAAAAAAAGTTACTGTGGTAATAGACTTTCATTTTTGTTAATGGCACTTCTTTGCTAGTGCGTATCCTTCAAGAGTTAGAAGTGCAGTATGTTAGTGTTTTGTCTGTTATTACTGCAAGTTGTATAAACAGTTAATTATTTGTGACTTAATTTGAATATCACACAGAGCGTTTGTCATGGGAAGAGATGAAACTAGACCCAGGCATAAAAAAGTTAACCTGTGTTTTCTCCAATCAAGAAGAATAAAGAACAGCATTTGCTGGGGGGGAAGAGAAAGGTACTGAAAACAAGTTGGCTAATCGGATTTTCAGGTGGCCCAGAGTAGTACGTGGCACAGAGGCACAGTTTGCGTTGTGCATCTCATAAATTGAATTGTATTGATTACTTTTTCTTCTTTCTCATTTATAGTCTCTCCTGATCCCTATTCCTCCTCAGAGCTCCATTCTCTTCCACTCCCACTCCCCACTTTTCTTATCCCTCCTTAGTGAAACTCAGGTATGTCCAGGACACATTCTTTTTTTTTTTTGCTATTTTATGGCTGCGGCTTTTTAGAGCCACACCTATGGCATATGGAGGTTCCCAGGCTAGGGCTCGAATCGGAGCTCCAGTTGCTGGCCTACACCACAGCCACAGCAAGGCCAGATCCGAGCCACTTCTGCGACCTACACCACAGCTCTTGGCAGTGCTGGATCCTTAACCCACTGAGCGAGGCCAGGGATCGAACCGGCTTTCTCATGGATACTAGGTTGGGTTCATTACCCCTGAGCCATAGCGGGAACTCCCCACATTCCCATTTTAGTTTTTCCCCTAAACCTTTCCCCCCTGTAAACCTTCCTCCTTCCACATCCAGCTTTACTAGGTCATTTGAAATCGAAGTTAAGATGCTGAGTATGTTCAGACAGAGACAAGCATTCTGAGTGGTATCTTTTTTTAAAAAGACAAAACTATTATTATCCTCTTTGTGGTGGTTGTGAACAATGCAGGGTTGCCATAATTCCTCTTAAATATATTGAGACAGCCAGTAGCTGACATACTGCTACCATGGTCAACCCCTCCAAGAAAGCTGTAATTCAGAAATCAGTTGACGAGAGTACTGTGTAACAGAAATATTTGAGGAAAAGAGTTAAGATCGTCTTAATCAGTGGAGGTGCCACGCAGCCTTTAGCCCCCAGGGTCACTGCTCCTCCTGTCTGACAGTGAGGGCTGCCAGTACTTCCTACCCTGGTGGGTGGAATCAGACAGACTTAGGAAAAGAGCAGAGTGGGTGCCCAACTGTCCTCTCCTTTTGGTAGTGCACCCAGCTGTGCATAAAGGCCTTTCTGCAGGCCCCAAGACGTGAATGATGAGCAAATGCAAGGAATTTCTTTCCCCACATTAAAATTAAGTGTTAGCAGTTCCTTAAATGAAGGAAGCAATTTTTTATAACGTGCAAATCTTCTCCCTCATTCTTCAGGGAATTTCCTATGTTAATTTATGCAGCGTTAAATTTATGCAGTGTTGAAATTCAGCCCAACAGCAACTACTTACAGAACCAGGACAGAGGTGGTGGGAGAACCTAGAGGTGGACGCTGACTGACACAGACCCCCCCAGGCCTCGAGATCCCTCCAGCCAAAGGTCCTTGGGCCTGGGTTTGGGCAGGTTTTATTTTGTAGCTGTGTTATAGTAAAAACACACTTGCTTTGTTTAAAAAAAATTTCAGCCTGACACTGTGTTTGTTAATGTCTCTGAAAGAAACAAGGTGGTTTTGTACCACCTCTGCCACCCGTTGGTGGCGACTGAGTGCAGTTTGATAACATTTGTATAAACCAGCCCTGGAAGACACAGCCTTGTCCCCCTGTGTCTTCAAGGCGCCTCCTGTATCTTCAGGGAGTCACCTGTGAATCAGGTGAGCTGCCGTGCGCTCTTTGAGGATGAGATTTTTTTAATGTGCATAGCAAGGTATTTTGTGAATGTGGTTACTTTTCTGTGTTCTATTTTTGCTCAGAAATGTTCCTTTAGTGCCTTCACTTTAGACTGACCCACAACCTTCAAACCAGCCAGGGCCCAGCTCATCTTTCTTAAGTGAGTCTGACATGCTTAGCATTACTTGACTTGGCTGAAAAATTACCCTTCTGTATTTGATTGAGGCTGCAGGAGAATAGTTTAAAAAGATTCCCTAGGCTCCTGTAAACACTTTAACTGATGCTTTTAATTATGTTGTGGTCACTGCAGATTATTTTGCAACCTTTGAAAAGAGGTGCACTGCCACATGGCTGTCACTATGACCATAAAACCTAACTAAATTGTATGTAGAGTGAGGCACAGCCATGTAGTTTTGACCCACAGGGTGATAGCTTAAAGTTTCCATTGGTGTATTGAAGAAAATGGTGAGTCTGTAACCTACAAAGTTTTCTTTAATAACTAAATGCCCTTACATGGGCTCAGTGTAGATCTGCTTTATACTGACTTCTGTTTTGTATTAATAAATAATGTTGTGGCAGGGTTATCTGGAGTTTATAGAGCTTCCCGCCTGTATAGTTGTAGAGACTTTCACAGATCAAGTCACAAGGATATGAGGATAAATGATACTGTGACATTGCCTGGTCTGACTTACATGGTAAGTGCTCAATTTTTAAGTTTTCCAGCAAACACAGAGAGCAGATGAATGGTGGGTTTGAGAGGAACCTCACATTCTGGTGTTAGTTCTACAAGACAGCTCTACTGATAGGAGTCTTCCACTTGATCTGATCTGTCTTTCTAGTTTTTTCTAGATGCATCTAGCTTTCCCAATTCACTTCTCCTTTGACTGCATCATCATTTTTTCTGACCATTTCAATGTGCGACCTCTACAAACTACTTTGCTTTTATATCTATTATGTCTTTATATCTATTCTTTTGTGCCCTATGGTCAAAGACTTCTTTGGAGCCTGTAATCATGGATACTTTAAGAATAATCTTTAGGATAAGCTATCCGTCCTGTGCTTCTGTGACCCAATATGTCTATGTGTTCTTCCCTTTTTATTTTTCTTTCTGCCCCTTTATTTCTATCTCTTTTCTTCATCTCTGACCTTAAATCTTTATCTAAAAAATAACATTTCCTTCTGGGATGTCTCATCAAACCCTCATTCCCAAGATGGCTCCTCCCACTGACTTCCCTGTTTCTCTTTGTCACATCACTGTTCTCCCTGTCACTGAAGAGCCGCCGTTTCATATCTCTTTTTTTGGGGGGTTTCATATCTCTTTTTTTGGGGGGGGGTCACATCTCTTTTTTTTTTCTTCCTTTGTCTTATTTCCTCTTCTTTTTCTTCTCCTTCTTCCTCTTCTTCTTCTCCTCCTTCCTCTTCTTCCTTTTCTTCCTCCTCTTCTTTTTCTTCTCTTTTTGATTGCCCCATAGCATATGGAGTTCCTAGGCCAGGGATCAGATCTGAGCTGCAGCTGTGGCAATGGCAGATGCTTAACCCACTGTGTCTGGCCAGGTATCAAACCTGCATCCCAGAGACACCATCGATCCCATTGCACTACAGCAGGAGCTCCTCTTTTTTTTTTTTGATGACACTCTAGCTTTTTTTTTTTTTTCTTTTTAGGGCGGCACCCAGAGCATATGGAAGTTCCCAGGCTAGGGGTCATATCGGAGCTACAGCTGCCAGCCTACACCACAGCAATGGCAATGCTGGCTCCCCACCCCACTGAGTGAGGCCAGGGACCAAAGCCGCATCCTCGTGGATACTAGTTGGATTTGTTTCTCCTGTACCACAGTGGGAACTCCCAACCCTAGTTTTTTATCCCACCCTAGCTTCATTTCTAATCCGCCTCCTCCTTGGTCTTCCTGTCTCCGTACTCTTCTCTGTTGGATCCATTGTGCTAAGTATGTCAAGGTAACCTTCCTAAATGACATTCTCCTATTAAAGACATTCATTGGATTTCCAGGTTTTTTCAGTGGCCAAAAAGCAAGTAGTTCAGCATGACATTGATAATGGGCTCTTTTTATACTCTTCCCCTTGATTTCCTGAGTGCCTTCCCTTTCCTCTGGCTAGGTCTGTCTTTCTCCTCCAGTCTTCATTTCATACATGCTAGGCTTGTTCCTATCTCTGAATCTTGACCAGTGCTTTCTACCCTCATCTCTCTCCACCACAACCCCCAGTCCTTTAGTTTATATTCTGCCCATAGTGAGAGATCATTTGAGGAGCCTTCTTGGATCACTCCAGCTGCAGAGTTATCCTCTTCAGAAATAGGTAGCACCACTGTGCTTTTGAACTGATACCTCCTCTGGAAGAGTACACCAAAAAATAGGAAATAGGAAGAAGAAAGAAAATTACTTTGTCCTATATACTCTTGTTTTTCTTGAATCTTATACTCTGTGCATGTATTACTTATTCAATAAAATAAAATTTTAACGTATATTTAGAAAATGTACTTTTAAAAAATAGGAAATTATTACTCTGTATTATGCCTTAATTTTCCAGGAGCATGTGTATTGGTTTCCTTATATCATCTAATTCAGAACAGCGAATACCTAGTAGCAGCTCAGCTAAGAGCTGGGTGACTAAGTGGCTGGAAGGATGAGGGATGGAAGGAGGAAGCTATGAACAAATTAGAGGCAGTCTTGGGTCTGACCTAGCCTCTTCTTCCTGAGTAATTTCAAAACTGAAAGGAAAAGGATGAACTTTTGTCTTTTTGAAGTTTCCTAAGAATGAAGATAGTTTATCCCATGCCCCAGCTAGAGTTTTAATCTGATAGTTAAGATTCTTCCTGTCTAGGATTTTATATGTAGAAAGTCCTAAAAACTCAACCAAAAAAAAAAAAAAAAGACAAAAAACCTGTTAGAATTGATCGACGAATTCAGTAACATTGCAGAATATAAAAATCAGTAGTGTTTCCATACACTAATAATGAATTTTCTGGAAAAGGAATTGATCCCGTTTGTAGTAACACCAAAAACAATAAAATGCGTAGGAGTAAATTTAACCAAGGAAGCCAGAGATCTCTGCTCTGAAAGCTAGAAGACATTGATGAAAGAAATTGAAGAAGACACAAATAAATGAAAAGGTATCCCATGCTCATGGATTGGAGGAATTGTTAAAATGTCAGTACAACCAAATGCCACCTATAGACTTGGTGCAATCCCTATCAAGATTCCAATGGTATTTTTAAAAATAGAAATAGGAAAAAACACTGTTTAAATTTATTTGGAACCATAAAAGACCCTGAATAGCCAAAGAAATCCTGAGAAGGAACAACAAAGCAGGAAGCATCATACTTGTTGGTCTCAAACTATGCTATAGAGCTATAGTAATTAAAACAGTATGGTACTGGCATTAAAAACACCCATAGACCAATGGAACAGAATTGAGTGCCTAGAAATTATCCTAAGCATATACAGCCAACTAATATCTGACCAGGCCGCCAAAAATACTCAGTGGAGAAAAGATAGTCTCTTCAATAAATGGTACTGGGAAAATTGGATATGCACATGTCAAACAATAAAACTAGACCCCTATCAGAGTTCCCACTGTAGTGCAACAGGATCAGTGATGTCTCTGCAGCACTGGGACTCATGTTCGATCCATGGCCCAGCACAGTGGCTTATAGATCTGGTGTTGCCACAACTGTGGCATAGGTAGGCCCAGGAACTCTTGCCACAGGGCAGCCAAAACTAGAGCTCCAAATGGACTCCTAGCCGGGAGCCCCCATATGCCGCAGTATGGCCCTAAAAATAAAACAAACTGGAGGAGTGGAGACTAGACTCCTATCATATACCACTCACAAAAAGTAACTCAAAATAGAGTAGAGACTTAAATATAAGACCTCAGAACATGAAACTTGTAGAAGAAAACCTAGGGAAAAAGCTCTGTGACATGGGTCTTGGTAATTATTTTTTGAAAGTCATACCTAAAATATAATCAACAAAATAAAAAATGAACAAGTGGGAAAGCTTGTGTGCAACACAAGAAACCAACAGAGTGAGAAGACAGCCTAAAGAATGGGAGAAAAAAATTGTAAACCATGTTTCTGATAAGGGGTTAATATCCAAAATGTGTAAATAATTCATACAACTCAATAGAAACAAAACAGTTGAAAACTGTACAAAGGACCTGAGTGGACATTTTTTTTCAAAGATTCATGAATGGGCAACAAGTGTATGAAAAGTTGCTCAGCATCACTGATCAGGAGGTAAATGTACATTAGAACCACAATGAGATATTTCCCTCATGCCTTTTAGAATGGCCATCATCAAAGAGACAAGAGATAAATGCCGGCATAGATGCGGAGAAAAGGGAACTCTTGTGTACTGTTGGTGAGGTTGTAAATTGGTGTAGCAACTATGGAAAAAATAATTAAAAATATAACTACCCTATGATCCAGGAATTCCACTTCTGGGAATATATCCAAATGAACAAAAACAGTGACTCGAAAATACATCTGCACCCCCACGTTCATAGCATTATTTACAGTAGCCAGAACATGGAAACAACCTGTGTCTATCAAGAGACAAATGCATAAAGAAGTTGTCTTACGTATATACAGTGGAATATTATTCAGCTGTAAAAAACCAATGACATCCTACCATTTACTACAGTACGGGTAGACCTTGAAAGCTTTGAAGTAAATCTGACAGAGAAAGGCAAATGTATGATCTCACTTATATGTCAGATCTGAAAACAAATGTAAACTAACCTTATGGAAAAAGAGATAAAAGTTGTGGTTACAAGAGGGGACAAGAGGAAGAGGAATAAATAAGTACGAGGGATGTAATGTACATTGTCTTTTTTTATGTCTGAGATGGTGGATGTTAACTAAACCTGTTGTGGCAGTCATTTCAGAATATATGTAAATCCAACCATCATGCTGTACACCTTAAACCTTGTGCAGTGATATATGTCAATTAATTCTCAATAAAACTGGAAAAAAGGGAGTTCCCGTCGTGGCTCAGTGGTTAACGAATCCGACTAGGAACCATGAGGTTGTGGGATCGATCCCTGACCCTGTTCAGTGGGTTAAGGATCCAGCGTTGCCGTGAGCTGTGGTGAAGGTTGCAGACGCGGCTTGGATCCAGCGTTGCTGTGGCGAAGGCCGGCGGCTACAGCTCCTATTAGACCCCTAGCCTGGGAACCTCCATATGCTTCAGGTGTGGACCTAGATAAGGCAAAAAGACCCCCCCAAAAAAAACGGGAAAAAAACTGGAAAAAAATTATTCTGTCTACTGCTCCTCACCTCCACCCACATAAATAAATAGCATGTTGGGGCCGTTGCTGTAATTTAGGAATACGTGCTTAGATCCTATGTAGATTCACCCAGTGTTATGAGTATTTGAACATCTGCCTCCTGAATAGAGTGAGCAGAGGTTTCCAAGAAAGGATCTTGTCTTCAGTTGAGAGACTCCCTCTCTGCCCACTTCACTCCACCCTTGCCCCATTGACAGTAGCTGTTCCCAGTCTCCATGGCCACCAGAAATGCTCCCACATGTTTCCAAATGTCCAGGGTGGCAAGATGGCACGCATAGTACCCACCTCCTCCTACCCCGGCGCAGCCTGTGTTCCCTTGTAGGCTTCATTTGGAGGTTATGCGTGATCCGCAATGGTGTTCATGAAAGATATTTCGAGACCAGAAAGCATATTCCTTGCTTTATGTTTTTGAGGTAGGTCTTTGAAAAGCATTACAGCACAATACTAAATAATTATCATCTGTTTTTTTGGTCCCCTCCTTCTGGTGGTAAATCTTATGTTTTCTATTTTTCTTGCAGAGCATGCTTGAGAAGGGAGGATAAAGTCAACTTTTAGAACAAGCAGAATACCTTCAACATTAATTCCAGAGGTGGAGCATTTTTCTTTTCCTAGTAAGAAAGTAACCCATTTAAAGAGAAGACCTTTAAAGAGAATTATCGGAGAGCAGATTCATCAGAAGCGTACCACAGTTTGGTCAGCAACAGTTTGAAAAACCTAGAACAGGGATCAGCCATCAAGGACATGCTGCAGTGCTAATAAACTTCATTTATGATGATTAAAAAGAAAGGCCGCCCTCTCCACCTTTTGTACTTTCTATTCCGCTTCCTCTTCTAACCAATCCCCATCATTTGGTGACCCTTCAGTCCCACAAAGCTGGGGGTTAGCATCGAGGGCTAAGGCCTTTGGAGTGGGGAAAACCCTCCCTTTCAGGCCAGCGGTATTAGGCAGAACTGGCGAGACCGTGGCATGTTGGGGTGCTCTCTTTTTCATTTTTCCTTTGAGTATATAAGAGCTACTTTATTTGGAATTACTGTGATCATGTAAGAAGACAAAGGGAGAGAAAATGTACCTCTTTTACTGGAATAATGTTTCTGATTAAAAGTGAAATAAGGCATTTTTTTATCCACATGAAGGCAACTTGGCTTCCCCCATTGTCTCTGTCATGAATACTTTACTTCATCCGCTACCAATAATAAATATATTTTCTGATGAAGACTAGCATCGTAGTCTGGGCCTCATGTTTTGTTTGTTTGTTTTTTTGCATGTTTGCTGGGCTGGGGTTTATACGTACGGGAACTGAGCTGATTTACGCCATTGTTCATTTGCATTTGCCTTTCCCCTGAAAAGCTCCAGCACCCTCTGCAGAGCCGCAGACAGGCAACAGATCCTTGCAGCTTGCCTCTCCGGTAGGTAGGATTCAGTGAGATCTTTACAGACTGCATGAATCTTCCTTTCTTTGGGGTGACTGAAATCATCCTGCCTGAGGCAGGCACTAGGAACTTCTGACCCTGCGATACTAGGAACATGTAAAAAGGAAAAAAGAAAAAATTAACCGTGAGAGTTTTCTCTCTTTTCCAATTTCATCCAGACTTCCTGATTATAACTCACTACTTTTTTACCGGAGGCTTGGTGCTTCAACATTGGAAGTTGAAAACGAGCGTTCACACTGAATGCAAAGATCTTTCTGGGAAATAGATGAAGAAGAGAAGGCCAGAGCTCTGTGATGTCATCTAAATGTCCTTTGTCATGGAGAGTTTTTATTGTTTATTTTGTTGCAGAAGGAGATAATTTGGCAACATGATTAAGAATACAGGCTCTGGAATAAACTAGATCTGTTGAGGTTATGGCTCTGCTACCTGCCACCTGTGGGACCTAATCGTCACCCCACTGTACCAAGCCTTGGATTCCTCAACTGTAAATTGAGGGGAAATGGAAGAACCTATCTTACAGGCTTATGGGGAAGAGCCAGATGCTTTCTGCGTATGTTTGGTCAGTTCTGTTGTCATCAGATATGCGATTTTTCAGTAAACTGGTGTTTGGTTATGGGGGCATGGGAAGAACATCCACACGCCTTTTACTTAGAGGGAGTTGGATGAACGTACCTTGTGTTGGGAACATTGCAACCAACCCCCTACGTGTCACAGAGGCTTCTTATGCATCTAAATTCCCAAGTTGGCTCCACTTGAATGTTGTCTTCCTAGATTTGTGGACACAGCTGTGAACCTGATACTGACTCTGAATGACCATGTGGACGTTCCTACCATAATTACTGACCGGCATTATGGTTCTGTTTAATGAAAGGTTTTTGTTTAAATGCTGCAAAATAAGCTGCATTCATTGCAGTATGAACGAGAAAGCTTTGGCAACTTGAGGTGCAGCACACTTGGCACTGTGAGGAAGGCATCCAGGTAACTGCCTGGGAGAAATAACAGGTCCACAAAAACAGATGTGTACACGGTGACTGGCCGTAGCGTTTGTAGATCATTTAACTCACAAATTCCCTCCTATACTGTTTTGTTTTGCCGTTTAGAGCCAAGAACTTGGCACATTCCAGGCTGCCTGTCTCCTTGCTGGCAGAGAAAGAGCACTGAGGAGGCAGGCCTTTAAGGCTGGTTAAATCCTTGAAAACAGAGGTGGTTTGTCAGGCCACCTCTCTACCAGCACCTGTTATTAACTTCTCATTCTGATGAACGTGATGGGTACCAGGGGCAAAGACCACACCGTGAGAAATAAAAGGGTGAAGACGATGCCTTTTCTCACGCCTTGGAGACCTCCCTTTTAATTGCATTACAGCTCCGTACATGTCACTGCTAACCTCAGGAAAGCTGCTTGGGGAGAATGCCGCGATCTGTACCGGGGTCATGGGAGTGACACACTCCAATCAGTATCTCCGTTGAGTAGAACACACCTTGAGCCCACTATAGTTTAGCTCACGAAGCCAAGAAGAAATACAGTATCTTGGGAGTCCCCTTCGTGGCTCAGCAGTTAAGGAACCCAACTAGTATCCATGAGGATGCAGGTTCGATCCCTGGCCTCGCTCAGTGAGTTAAGGATCCAGTGTTGCCATGAGCTCTGGTGTAGGTCACAGACACGGCTCGGGTCCTGCATTGCTATGGCTGTGGTATAGGCCACTGGCCACAGCTCCGATTCGATCCCTAGCCTGGAAACTTCCATATGCCCTGCGTTTGGCCCTAAAAAGCAAAAAAAAAAAAGAAGTATCTTGAAAGATGGTCAGATGTTGTCACACAAATGTCTGGTGAACCTCTAGGAGACGGCAGGGTCGAATCAGCACAACGTTCTCTCTTTGAAAAGTCAATAACTTATTACAGAAAATGTGCCCTCAAGCAATGGTTTAAAAAATTATCGACTAATCCTTATTAATAGCAAATGTGGTGTGTTAACAGCCAGGTGCTTTCGGCCTGCTAGTCAGTCAGTGAGATGCCTGTACAGCAGCTCTAGGCTGATGATACTTTGCTTTAGACTAAATAAGCGGCCAGACGTCCTCAGCTTCTCTGGCTTAGCTGGAAGCTGTGGTTCTTTGTCTGACATCCTTCAGCCCACAGGTATCATCGCCTTCTCCAGAAACCCACAGAATAATTCCCTTTCCCCCGCTTCCAGGAGCTAGAGGAGCTGTTTCCTTTCAAGATTGAAGAACTAGAGCAGTCGAACAGTTGAAGGAGTAGCAGTGACCTTCTGCGGCGAATCTGTTGTGAGGTACAGTTCTTGAAACGCTGATACTCGGATTGACCGCGCTGATGTTCATTCACCGTCTGTCTGTGTCACCGCTCCTCGCCCAAGCTTTGATCCAGTTCGCATCTTCCGCCTCAGCACTCCATCCCTCCCGTCTCCTGTAGCCTCTTCTCTGCGTTGAAACTTTGCTCAGCCTTCCTGGCCTTTCAGGCCCACCCCCTGAGTCATCATGTGGCTGCATCTCGGGTGCAGAGCCCTGGCTTCTTGCTCTGAGTCCTGTGAGGTTGCCTCTTGGAACAAAGCCCCTTGCCCGCAGCTTCCTCTCTGCCCAGCGGGCACCTGTGGTTCTTCTCCTTTATAACAGGTGATTTACGATACTTTCTTTTCTTCCCCAGCATTCTAGTTCTTAAACTAGTTATACATTTAGTACTTCTTATCATTTAGTTTTGGTTTTGGTTTTTTTGGCCACACTGTTAGCCTGTGGAAATTCCTGGGCCAGGGGTCGAACCTACCCCAGAGCAGTGAACCAAGCCACGTGGCAACTCGCATTTATTATTATATTAATAGTTTTTAATTTGTAGACCTGGTAAATGGAACTTTTTTAATTCTCAAAAAAAAAAAATCTAAGTTTTCATTTAGTTATCTGTGGTCTTTGTCTGTTTTCCTCTGGTTTATGATCCCCATTAGAGAATTCATTCATTAGAGAAATGGTTTCCTGTCACTTGTCCCAGGGGATTTGCTAAGCGGGTGGACTGTGTCTGATGTTCCAAAGTGTCTCTCTAGGACTGTTAGCCAGTTTGTGCCAATGAGACCCACAGCCCGTACACCCCCAGAGTAGGAGACTGTGACACCGACGCTCTGATGCCTGCGTTAGTCTGGGCAACATGAAGGCTGGTTATTTCAAGTCCACAGTCTATGTTTAAATGTATGCTAGACATTTGTCTTGCTGAGTGTTTAAACAAATGCAGAATGTGGAGTTTGCGTTGTGATTCAGCAGGTTGAGGACCTGACAGCTCTGTAAGTATTCGGATTCAATCTCTGGCCTCAAGTAGTTAAAGATCCAGTATTGCCACAAGTCGTGATATAGGTCACAGCTGCAGCTCTGATTCGACCCTGGCCTGGGATCTTCCATACACTGCAAGTGCAGCCAAATAAAGGAAAAAGGGGGAACAAAGAATACAGAATATTAGTTTTCAGGAGTTCCCATTGTGTTTCCGCAGAAACGAATCTGACTAGGAACCATGAGGTTGCAGGTTCGATCCCTGGCCTTGCTCAGTGGGTTAAGGACCCGGCGTTGCTGTGAGCTGTGGTTTAGGTTGCAGACACGGCTCGGATCCCGCGTTGCTGTGACTGTGGTGTAGGCCAGCGGCTACAGCTCCTATTAGACCCCTAGCTTGGGAACCTCCATAGGCCGCGGGGTGCAGCCCTAAAATGACAAAAAGAAAAAAAAAAGAATGTTGGTTTTCAGTTTTCACTGTCTCCTTCCCTACTACCCTACTTAGTGTCAGAGGTGCCAACAGTGGCTGGAACCATGCAAAGAAATTCAAGGGAGGGGACAAGGGCATACTTGGTCTCCATAAGACGGAACGCTGGTTCTCCGAGATCCAGGCTGTGTGGGAAGAGGGGCTGGACATTATTCCCATAAAGTCCTTTTCATTCTCTAGCCTCTGTCATTCCAAAGCTACTGTGATATGAAAAGTCGTCTTTAGTTATTTCAGTCTAGGTGATCTAGAGCTATATCCATTTTACTGTAATCTCCAGCCTGCGCGTGACCTAGGGAGATGGGAGTGTCAGGGATTTTTCAGGTTCCATGAAATAGGAAACTTTAAGGCCGCCCTTGCATCCCGAGCAGGTTGACTCCTGCCTGATGTGCCTTGCAGCACGTTGCTTGGTGAATGATGGAGCTTTGATAAGCACCAAAGACACAGTGAACTTGTTCCGCCATTCCCGGCTTGAGATCACCGCACTTGACACTAAGAACTTTGGCCAAAGTTCCTGATCGCTTCAGGAACTTTCAGTTCCATTACCTTCCAAAGCCTAGAATCATTGGGAGTAAAAATGACCAATTGCCAAATTTATTCTGTCTCCAAATTCATCATCTGTCTCCAGGATGATGTTTGAATGAAGATGATGAAATCTTACTTTTCATCCTGTGTCATCTTGGCTGGTGCCTGCAGCCTCAGTATTGCTGGCAGAACCCCTGTAGAAAGAGTTGCATTTTTAGGAGAGGAAACAAGAGTCATTATCCAAATCAAAAGTGTCTTCCACTTTTCCTACCAGTTGTCTAGAACCTTCCAGAGAGACGCCCAGCCTACTCCAGACCATGATTATATGCCCTGTTTTAGGGGACAGGCCAGTGTTAAGGCCGATTTGGATTCAGGCATTGTGGTCAGCATATTTATGAGGTTCAGTTAAGGCAGTTGGAAACTGAAAAGTGAAACTGTCGAGTTCAGTCCCTGAAATGCCCTCAAACCAAGTCAGCTCTAAAGGGAAAACAGCTATGCTTCAATTTAATGAATCACTTTGAAACTCTTGAAGTGAGTTTGATTAGGCTAGACCTCCACACACCTCCAAGATTTTCCCAGGCTGGAAAATGGCTTCCCTCTGTGTCCCCTACCTAGTCTCCTCTGCCTCTCCTGGGAGGATCCTTACTGGGCTGTGGCCCCTGTCGCTTTGCTGAGAGGGCAGTCTGCTTTGTATAGAACCTTTCCAAGTAAATCACATTTCCATAATGGCTTTTAAATGCAAATGTGGAAGCCAGAGGTCAGTGGCCAAGTTGCAGGGACCACTCAGCTCTAGCTATGCCTTTCCTTCCTCGACGTCGTCCGGGCACAGGGAGCGTCCCATATGTAGAGGGCCACCTTCGGTGCCCTTCTCTGTTGGGTCTGCCCGCTGGCCAGGCTGCTGCTGGGTCCTCGTCAGTGCCCACAGCATAGGTTGAAAGCCTGTGCTCGCTCCCTCTCTCTCTCTCCCTGGAGAATATATACAGTCGGGGTTGAGGGCTGGATGACTGGGGCCAATTGCCTATTATCTGCTGCCTGTGCAGTTCAGTAGACAAGGGTAAAACCATTTTCTTCATTTCCTAGCCACAGGTCATGTTTCTCAGTCAGCATCAAACCAGAAACGCAACGCCAGCCGGCAAATTTTAGCTTTGCTCCGCATCTCCCTAAGGTAATGTGCACCCTGGGCTCAGAAGCATGACCACAGTCAGTGAAAATATATTCAGCTAGAGCCGAAGTGACAGTGTCATTTTATCTTGAGCTTGGAAGGCTGGCTGCAGAGCAGGAGCTGGGAACTCTGCTTGAACAAAGAGTGAACAGGATGTTGGCTGACCTGCTGTTGGGAGTTTATTTTGAGTCACTTCAGTGTTCTTAAAATGCCTTTGCAGCAGCCCCATTTTAAATGTGAACCCAAAATAAAAGAGCCCACACTCCTTACCCTCGGGTGCTTAACACAGAACTTGGAAGTCTCAGTAACTAAGGCAGAAGGTGCTTTTCCTCCGTTGGAGATGAATTTATCGGGGATGTTGGATGTTACTGTATAGAAGCAGAACAGGCCTTGTGAGTCGCCACTGGGATGCTGCTGTCTCCGGAACACCAGGAGTTACAGTCCTGAGTTTTTATAGCCACTTTCAACTTCTTCCTCAGTGTAGGAGCGGCTTATTCATCACCTTATGATCAACCACTTAGCTAACCATGCCCACATTTTCTCATACCTGGGAGAGGTGGTTTTCAGCCATGATCTCAAATCACACCGGCCTTGCCTGAGTCATTCATACATTAATTCATCAGCAGAGCTTTCCTCTGTGCCCCAGATACTATTCTGGGAGACACGGATGCACCTTAAGGGCATTATGCTAATTGAAATAAGTCAGAGAAAGACAACCTTATGATTTCAAATGCCACACGTGGAATCTTAAACAAGAAAAAAATACAACAACAACAAATGAGTTCATGGATTCAGAGAACAGACTGGTGGTTACCAGAGGCAGGGAGTGGGGGAGTGGGCGAAGTGGGTAGAGAGAGTCAAAAGGTGCGAACTCTCAGTTACAAAGTTAGTCTCAGCTATAAAATAAGTAAATCTAAAATAAATAAGCAGTAAAATAACTAAGTAATAAAGGATACAATGTACTACAGGGGGACTAGAGCTAATGCTGTGTTGAATTTTTTTTTTTTTTTTTTTGCCTTTTCTAGGAGGTTCCCAGGCTAGGGGTCTAATCAGAGCTACAACTGCAGGCCTGTGCCACAGCCACAGCAACACCAGATCCCAGCCGATCTGCGACCTACACCACAGCTCACGGCAATACTGGATCCTTAACCCGCTGAACGAGGCCAGAGATCGAACCCACAACCTCATGGTTCCTAGTCGGATTCGTCAACCACTGAGCCACAATGGGAACTCCTGTGCTGAATATTTGAAAGTTTCTGAGAGTGTAGATCTTAAAAGTTTTCATCACAAGACAAAAGTTTTGTCACTATGTTTGGTGAGGGATATCAACTAGACTTACTGTGGTGATCATTTCACAATATATACAAATATTGAACCATATTGTACACCTGAAACTAATGTTTTATATGAATTATATCTCAGTTTCTAAAAATACATGTGTAGTGCTGGGACAGCTGGACCCTACCTTACTCCTTACTCAGAAGTCAGTTTTAATTGGAATGTCATTTAAAAGAGTAAGTAAAACACTAGTGCTTCTAGAATACAATAGAGAGGAATAGCTTCATGACCTTCTTCCCTCAGAAGAAGGAAATAGTTCTTAAACGGATACAGAGACAGTAACCAATAGGGAAAAAGTTGATAAATTGGATTATTTAATCAAAAATTTCTGTTCATCAAGACACCGTGAAGAGAATGAAAAGGCAAGTCTTGAGTTATTTTTGAAGTAAAAGTCAACAAAGGGCTCCCATCCAGACTCTATAAAGAACTATAAATGATTAAGCAAAAGGCAACTGAACAGAAAAATGGGCAAGAGATTGAATTTGCACTTCATAGAAAGTGAATATCTAAATGGCCAATAAACGTATGAAATGTACTCAACAACATTAGTCATTAGGGAAATGCAAATTAAATTCACAATGAGAGGCCACCATTTGTCCACCAGAGTGGCAAAAATTCAAACGATGGAATATACTGAGTGTTGACGAGGATGTGAAGCAACTAAGTTTCTAATACATTGCTGCTAAGAGTGTAAACTGGTGCAAGCGATTTGGGAGATGATCTGGCATTATCTATAAAAGTCAAACATATTTTCTTATGTTATAACAAAATTCCTCTAGGTGACCGAGTGGCTTATAAATGTATCTCTCACAGTTCTGGAGGCTGGGAAGTCCGAGACCAAGGTGCTGGCAGATCTGGTGTCTGATGTGTGCCTGCTTCCAGTTTAGAGATGGCCATCTTCTCCCTGTACCTTCACGTGACGGAGGGGTGAGGGGACTCCCTAGGTGTCTTTTATAAGGGTGCTAATCCCGTTTGTGACGGATCTCCCAGAGGCTCACCTCCAAATGCCATCACATTGGGGATTAGGTTTCTTTCTTTTTTTTTGTCTTTTTAGGGCCATACTTGCGGCATATGGAGGTCCCCAGGCTAGGGGTCATATCGTAGCTGTAGCTGCGGGCCTATGCCACAGCCACAGCAATGTGAGATCCGAGCCTTGTCTGCAACCTACATCACAGCTCAGGGCAGCTCCAGATCAATAACCCACTGAGCGAGGCCAGGGATTGAACCTGCGTCCTCATGGATGCTAGTCAGATTCGTTTCCAATGAACCACAGTGGGAACTCCTTGGGGGATTAGGTTTCAATGTATGAATTTGGGGTGGGCTGGGAAGCATGCAAACCTTTGGTCTATAACACCGTCCGTATCTGAATTCTCAGCACTGCCATCCCTACAAAAACACATGTAGAATTTCATTCCTATAAACTTCTTAACATAGGTAATTATGGATGGGCGAGTATGTGGTAAAACTATACAGGAAAATAAAGATGAGTTGTCATATGTGTGTATAGCAATCATGTTTCTGGGGGTCAGAGGGGTTGCTGATGAGAGGGACACAAGTGGGTCTTCAGGTGTCATGCTGGTGTTTCTTTGTCTGAATAGTTAGTGGATCTATTTAATTTAAGGTAATTCACTGAGCTGTACATTTGTATACTTCACTGTCTTCTACTTTATAATAAAAAAAGGTTTGGCAAGGAATTCCTGTTGTGTCTCAGCGGAAACGAATCCAACTAGGAACCATGAGGTTGCTGGTTCAGTCCCTGGCCTCACCTGGCAGGTTAAGGATCCGGTGTTGTGGTGAGCAGTGGTGTAGGTCACAGACATGGCTCGGGTCCCATATTGCTGTGGCTGTGGCTGTGGCATAGGCCAGCAGCTGCAGCTCCAATTCGACCCCTAGCCTAGGAACCTCCATATACCCGGTTGCGGCCCCCCAAAAAAGGCAAAAATTAATGAATAAATAAATAAAAAGGGAGTTCTCGTTATGGGGCAACAGAAACTAATCCAACTAGGAACCATGAGGTTGGGGGTTCGATCCCTGGCCTCACTCAGTAGGTTAAGGATCCACCGTTGCCGTGAGCTGTGGTGTAGGTTGCAGACGTGGTTCAGATCTGGTGTTGCTGTGGCTGTGGCTTAGGCAAGCAGCTATAGCTCTGGTTCGACACCTAGCCTGGGAAGCTCCACATGCCGTGGGTGCAGCCCTAAAAAATGACAAAAGACGATCAATCAATCAATCAATCAATCAATAGGTTTGAGATAAATAGGTGCAAACTTATCCCTGGACAGATTCATTTCTGGTCCCATGATAGTACCTACTAGTAACTGACGTTTGTGGGGTGTATTCTGATCCAGGCACTGTATTGAGCATTGCATATGCATATGCATTATCTCTGATTGCACAAATCCTATAAATAGGCACTTTTATCATCCCCGGTTTAAAATAAGGAACCTGAGGCTTGGAGGGGTTAAGTAGCTTGCCAAGGGTCGCACAGCTAGTGAACAGCAACTAGGTCCTATCCTCGCGGCCGCCTGGCTCTTAACTGCTAAGTGTTCTCCTCTCCACGCTCGCATCATCCTGTTGCTGCATCTTTAGGGCGATCTCTAAATCCCTCAGGGCATCTATTCCCATGCAGGTGTATAGTATAAGCTTTTGCTAAGTGTTGAGTGAATAATGAATAAAAGCCCCATCCTTTTCATCTGCTTCCACTCCTGTCCTGTGTGCGGTAGTGCAAGGCTTCCTTGGCTGGGCGAAGTTTCTGAGGTTTCAGGCAGAGGAAGAAGAACCGGAAAGCCTCCTGCTTGTGGCTGACGCTAGTTTTGCTCTCTGGGGTTTGTCAGACAAATTTCCTACTTCCTTTTTTTACTTTTCCTGAGCTCTGAGACATCTGCCTAACTACATTGCGTTCCCTCCCTTGGCCTGCCACCCAGGAAGAGGAGATGGAGACGCAGCCAGGCTGTGTGCACACCCGTTGCTTCTGCCTCGGGAAGGGGTCCCAGGTGCAGCCACTCCACGGGCCCCAGGTGGGCCAGGAGGGTGCCGAGCGCGGAGCCCAGCCATTCCAAATACAGTTCCCAGGTCCCATGGCGCTGCTGGCTTCCCAAGGTCTTCTGGGGCAGAAAGACTTGGGAAGGAAAGGAACTGCTGGTCTGGAACTTTCAGGTCCTGTGCAGTGGCGATTTGTCACTGGCTCTGACGCTGGAGCTGCGCACAGATGCAATTGTGTAGCAAGCAGCTGTGTGGAGCTCCAGGATTTATCACCAGCTCAGCCTTTTCCACCTGCCTTCCCAGTGCATCCTTATCCTGGTGCTGGAAGGTTAAAAATAAACACCAGCAAAAGAATAATAATAGTAAAAGGAAAAGAAGTCAGAGTTTGAGAACTCTACACATTTTCCCGGATAATTTTGGCCACAGTGTCGAGTGGTCCAAAGCAGCTAATTATGTACCATGCCCCCACCAGCCCCTCACCTCTGCCAGACCGGCCCCTCCTTCTGAATTTGACACCTACCCCCCCACGTTATGTTCCCGCGCTGGAACCGGATTTTTAGGGGTCGCTGGACTCCTTCCTCACCCACCCCCTTACCTCCTTGCCCACTCACGAGTACCATCCTTTTGGACCTGACTGTCTTTTAGAGCCAGGAGAACTTGGGCCAATCCTGTTTTATAGACATCTTGGAGCCACATAAATAGTGTTCTTAGAGTGAGGCTTACTAGGCACTAAAAAGGTTACAGGTGGTCTTAATAGCCTCCAGGAAAATCTATAAATCTGTAGAGGGTGATGTAGGATGGCTAAGGTCATTCCCAGCGCTTTTTTCCGTAATCTCTCACCCTGGACCTTGGAGTGTAATAAAGGATGTTTGCCGTGGCCCCCCTGAGTGTTAGTACCATTCTTTACTGACACAACCTTGAGTTTGCTCAAATGTCCGCCTCTCAGGGGAAACTAGCATCCCCTACCAACTCACACAGGTGAATTTTGTCTTTTTAGGGCCGCACCCATGGCATCTGGAGGTTCCCAGGCTGGGGATCACATCAGAGCTACAGCCGTCGGCCTATGCCACAGCCATAGCAACAGCAGATCCGAGCCACGACTGCAACCTACACCACAGCTCAGAGCAACACCGGATTCTTAACCCGCTGAGTGAGGCCAGGGATTGAACCTGCATCATGGATACTAGTCAGATTTGTTTCTGCTGAGCCAAGACCACCAGAGCTCCACGGGGGTGAATCTTGATTAACCTAAGGCAGTCTAGTATTACTCCACTTTCCTTGTTGGTGATTGGTTTAGGAATGGACATGTAACATCATTCCGACCATTGAGATGTGAGGGAGGGATTTTCCTTGGTGCTTCTGGGAAAGTTAAATAGCAACATTCCTGAGGCTGGTCATGTGATCCCCAGCGGGCTTCAGTGCTGGTCTGTGAGTGAACAAAACCTGGCGCTGTGGTGCCCACCTCGTGTGGTGGAGTGACAGGCCTGAGGACAGAAGCCAAGACATGGTTTGAGGGTAGCAGAAGTGAAAGACGAGTAGAGCCCAAGCATCAGCTGAACATCTGTCCTTGGACTTTTTCTTATAAGAGCTGATAGACCTCTGCTTTTCATGTATGTGGTTGAGTCGGGCTTGCTGTTACTTGAAGCTGAGAACCTCCTGACTGATCCGTCTGCTCTGGCCAAAGATGCAGTCTTCTCTTCCACTTCCTGTTCCCCTTCCACTGTTAGGGCATTAATTCCAGGCTCACTTTCTTCTGAGCAGGGGTTGGGTTTTAACGAGATCCTTGTAATCTGTCCCCTGAGTCTCCTCCTCATCAAATGCTTGGTCACATTTAGACGTTTAGGGTCTAGTTGGGGAATAGAACAGTGTTAAATGAAGTCCCCATTCCGATCCATCAAAACTCACAGGATAAGTAGGCAAAGGCTCTGGATAGACCTTTCTCCTAAGAAAACATACACATGGCCAATAAGCAAATGAAAAGACACTCAGCATAGCTGATCATTACAGAAATGCCAATCAAAAGCACAGTAAGACACCACTTCACACGCATTGAGAAGGCTGTGATCAAAAAGAACACCATTAACAAGTATTGGTGAGGATGCGGAGTGGTTAGGCTGGTAGGAGTGAAGTGTGTAGCTGCTGTGAAAGAGCCTGGTGGTTCCTCAAATGGGTAAACTGGATTTGCTTTACGACCCAGCAACTCTGGCCCTAGGAATATACCCGAGAGAAATGAAACATAGACCCCTCCCACCCCACAGACACTTGTACATGAATGTTCAAAGCAACATTATTCATAATAGCCAAAGAGGAGAAACAACCCAGATGCCCATCAACTGATGAATGAATAGACAACAGTAAAATGCGGCCTATCCATATAATGGATTATTATTTGATAATTAACAGGAATGAAATTCTGACGCTTGCTACCATTTGGATGGGACTGGAAAATATTATTCAAAGTGAAAGAAGACATATTGTGTGATTCCGTTTATATGAAATGTCCAGAACAGGCAAATCCAGAAAGGCAGAAAGTGAATTAGTGGCCAGGTGTTAGGGAAATGAGAAGTGACTGCTAAAAGGTGTGAAGATGTTGGAAAATTAGATTATGGTAATAGTTACACAACTCTGAATATACTGAAAACCATTGAATTGTGTACTTTTCAACGAGCGAATTTTATGGTAGGTGAATTATATCTCAAAGATGTTTTAAAAAGAAATCCAATTCAATCATTTTTGCTTTCTGAATTTGTAAGAATTGGAATCACTCCCATTCATCTGTTAAAAAGTAACAGTACAGGCAAAAACGATTCCTCTCCAGAATAACAGTAAATGTGATTTGTATGCATCTAAAAAAGACCACCTGGGGTGGGTGCTTAAATGACAGATTCATAGCGTTCTCTGATACCTGTAGATTAGATCCTCTGAGAGCAAGTTCTAGGGATGGCCAGCTCCCTAGAGATGGTAAAATCTGGCAGCCGGGAGATCAAAGAAATGGTCTGGCCTTCAGAATAATGGTTCCTGACTAGTGGAAGGTGTTTATTTGAATAAAGGTTACTGCGTGTTTCATGAATACGGACTTATTTACAGAGTTTTAGAGTCAGACATACCTTATCTTGAGTCCTGACCCTGTTAACCTGAAAACTGTGTCAGTGCTAGAAAGTTACTTAAACCTCTTCAAGTTTGTTTTATAGTGTGTAAAATGGGGATAAGCATATCATTGTCGTGGGGCTATGTAATAACAAGATTCAAAAACCTGAGGGGCTTCCTACAGTGTTTGGTGCCTTGTGAGCTTTTATCTGGGTGGCATGGAGTTGATGTATTCGGAAGTCCAGCCTTATATCAGTTTAAGTCTGAGGAAAACACTGTATTTGAAGGACATCAGCTCAAGGGCGCTCAGAAATGCCTTTATTGAACTGCTTGCCATATGGTGAAATCCGTAGCATATAAACCCCATGAGAGAAAGGCTCTGTTTTTCAGCTCCGTGCTGCGTTATCAGTATCTAGAGGGTAGTGAGTGGCTCTTAATTATTTGTTGAGTGCATGAGAGAGAGAGTTTTTCAGCAATTATTTCATATTAATGTTCCCTGAATCTCTTGCCATAATATGAGCGATGCCATTTGCCTGCTTGTAGACACCTGGTGTCTTAGTCGGCCTGGCTGCTGTAACAAAGTATCATAGACTGTGTGGATTAAACAACAGATATTTATTTCTCACAGTTCTGGAGACTGGAAAGTCCAAAACCAAGGAGTTGATTCGGTTTCTAGTGAGAATTCTTCCTGGCTTGAGGACAGCAGATTTCTTGCTGAGTGCTCACAGTGGCGTCTCCTTCCGTAAAGCCACTAATCTCATTATAAGGGCCCCACCCTCACACCCTCATCTCACCTTCCAAAGGCCCCGTCTCCAACTACTGTCACACTGGGGGTTTGGGCTTCAGCATGGGAATTTCGGGGGGACACAATTCAGTCTCTAGCACCTGTCCTTTCTCACCCAGCCCCAGCTCACCAGCAGGTACTCTTGATGCTTCCAAACCCCCAACTGTACCTGCCAGGAATCTGCCTTTCTGCTTCTGCCCACGCCTCCTGCTGTGAGTCCTTGACTCCACACCCTTTTCACAGCCTTGGCCAGCTTTACAGTCTCACCCAGGAGAATGCCAACAGACATAGAAATGCCTTTGAAAAAGATATTTTCTCTCTCTGGTCATAGTAGGACCAGAGTCTTTGCTAGAAGAGTTGGCGTGCTCTGCTTTGACTGGCCAAGCCAGTGGCTCCACACTGCACAGCCTTTTGCACAGCACAAGCCCATCTCATTTGCCATAGATTGTCAGCAGGAGCCCACGTCAGCATGTGTACCTCCTAGGCCTCAAGGAAGCGGCTTCTTTTCTCTGCTGGGTGTTGGTTAACAGGCACTATTTTCCAACGCTCCTCGCTGGGTGATCGCTTGCCAGTGTTTCTAACCCCTCCCTCTGCAGATTGTTTGCTTTCTCTCCTAGAGCTGGTGTTTCCTGCACCTCCCAAATGAGCAGTATCTGTGAATTTCATTGCACACTGTTCTCCCCGCTTCTCCTGGCTCGTTAACAGGCATGGAAGTGTAAGACGCTCCCCATCGAGGCAGGAGAGAGCAGAGCTGCCATGGGCTCCAAGGGGAGAGGCTCCCGGTGCCAGGAACTATAGGTCTTTGCTAAGGTGGAGCCTGCATGTGTCTAGAAGAGGAAACTCTCCGGCTACTTATTTAGACGCTGGTTGGGAGATTACAGAGTCAATGGTGGGTGATAAGAGAGGATACCCAGGGAGCCAGGACCTTTCTCTCGAGCTGGGACGCTTTCCCCAGGCCTGAGCTGGGGGCTCAGAGGCATCAAAACACCCCCTGCTCCTGGCGGTGAGACGAGAGGCCACATGGCCTGGCTCTCTTCTTGGTCCAAAGGCTTCCACGCAGCTAGAAGCTTTTTCAACCCATTATGCTTTCATCATGGCCCGGGGGTCATCTACTCAACCACCTGCATTCATTCCAACCCATTTCTTCATTACTTCATTTCACTGATGTCCTCAGGGCGTTGCCCTAGCTAAATATTCAGATGTTTGGGTGAAAAATTTCTAGTTCCACTAGCCAACCAGCAGTCAGTACGAGACCATCATTATTGCCAGACTAAGGGAGTCCACTCAAAAGCGAGATGACATTTCCATTGGCCTATTCAATTTCAAAAATGGGGCTACACCAATTTCATTATTTTTTAAAAAACACAGCTTTAGTGAAATGTAATTCACATACCATACAATTCATCCCTCGCAAGTGCACATTTAAATGTCTCTTAGAATCTTCACAGGGTCGTGCAACCATCACCGCAATCTAATTTTTGAGCATTTTCATCACAGCGAAAAGAAACCCTATGGCCATTAGCAATTACTCCCTGTCTGCCCCTCCAACCCCCAGTCCTCAGCCCCAGGCAACCACTACTCTCCTTTCTATCTATAGATTTGCTTATTCTGGATGTTTCATGTAAATGGACTCATGCAACATGGAGTTTTTTTGTGACTCGCTTCATCCAACCCCGTTTTCAAGTTTCACCCATGTTGTAGCCTGTGTCAGAACTTCATTCCTTTTTATTATCAAACAATACTGCGTCAGATGAATATACCACGTTTTGTTGATGAAGATTTGAGTTGTTTTTTTAACACTTCGGCTGGCATGAAAAATACTGCTGTGAACTTTTGTGTGGAGGTTTTCGTGCAGACCTTTTTTTTTTTTGCTTTTTAGGGTTGCACCCGAGGCATATGGAAGTTTCCGGGTTAGGGGTCAATCAGAGCTACAGCTGCTGACCATAGCCACAGCCACACAGGACCCGAGCCTCGTCTGCAACCCACACCATAACTCACAGCAATGCTGGATCCTTAAACCACTGAGCGAGGCCAGGGATCGAACCTGCATCCTCATGGATCTCAGTCATGTTCGTTAACTGCTGAGCCACCAAGGGAACTCCAAACCTGTGTTTTTATTTCTCCTGGGTATATACTTAGGAGTGGGATTGCTGGGTCATAGGGTACCTACGCTTAAAATTGGGAGGAACTGCCACACTGTTTTCCAAAGTGGCTGCACTATTTTATATTCCCAGCAGCTGTACATAAGGGTTCTCATTTCTCCATATCCTCATCAATTTTTACTGTCTTTTTGAGCACAGCCATCCTAGCTGGTGTGAAGTGGTATGAAGCTGTGAGTTTTGATTTACATTTTCTTGATGACCAATAGGATTTTTTGTATGATTATTTTATATTTTCCTTGGAGAACAATCTGTTCAGATTCTTTGTCCATTTAAAAAATTGGGTTACTTTTCTTATTGTTGTAAGAGTTCTTTATATATTTTGGAAACAGAGCCCTTATAAGATGCAGGATTTGCACATATCTCCTCCCATCCTGTGGGTTGTCTTTCCACTTACTCGATGTGTCCTTTGTAGCACAAACACTTTTAATTTCAGTGAAGTCCAATGTATTTCTAAATCAGTTTTTCTCTTTTGTTGCTTGTGGTTTGGGTGTCACATCTAAGAAAGATACTGTTGCCTACGTCCAGGTCATGAAAACTTATTTCCATGTTTTCTTCTAAGAGTTTTATAGTTTTAGCTTTTACATTTAGGTCTGTGGTCCATTATAAGTTAACTTTTATATATGGGGTGTGCATTCTCATGCAGACGTGATTTTTTTTTTTTTTGAAAGAGTGAAAATAACTCAGACCCCCTTTTCTAGCCTTTTGCTGTCAGGTCAAACCCATGTGCTGCCAGCACTCACCTTGCAGGGCACCTAGGGATTAATGAAGTGCTACCTGGAAGATGAACATGGCAAGTGTGAAGCCTTGCATGAAGCTACAGTACCAATAGACCAAGGGACCAGCTTTTGGATTGAAACTGGCAGCATCTCTCTTTGCAGCTGCCCACCCCTCTCCTGCTCATTAAACTGGGAACCGCATTACACTGGGGGACACCCGAGGCTTTTGAAAAATACTGAATGTTGAGTGGTCCTCAGGGTCCCTGCCCGTGGCACAGCGCTGCCTGGAGGAGCTGAGGCCCGGTGCTTACCAAGTCCAGACACCGTTCTGGGCGTTTTACCTGCGTTCACTCCAGTGAGTGAACCTGCGAGCCCAGGGGACCCGTTCGCACCGCTTTAGCGGCCCGAGGCTGTGGGCATCAGCACCAGCCGGGTTCTGTGCTGCTGGCTCCTCCTCTTCAGCGAGGAAAGGCGGGCAGCACGGGGGAGCGGGACGTCCAACAGGGGGAGAAGGCGGCGTGTGTGGGGGAGAATGTTGGGGTAAAGAAGACCTTAGCGCGGAGTGGAGGTGGAGGAAGAGGTGGTCTCAGGCGAGCGCCGTACCTGTCCCCTCCTCCGCTCGGCGTTAGCACGACGCCCACGCACACCTGTGCTCCAGGGACACGTCTCCTCCAGGACTGCCCTGAGGCTGTGTGTGTGTGTGTGTGTGTGTGTGTGTGTGTGTGTGCGCGCGCTCGCGTGCACATGCGCGTCGTGGTGGTGGGGGACACCTCGGTGTCTTTCTCGTCTCATTGCTCTGCTCGCCTTTCTCCCGGCGCCCCTTTGTCTGCTGCTCTGAGCTGCTGCTGCCCAGGGAGGGCTCCGGCTGTGGGCACCCAGGCTGCTCGGCTCCGGTCCTCCTGGGAGGCCCCCCAGAGTCACCGTGGGTCTAACCTGACCGTCCGAACCGCAGTTCGGGGTGACCCCAAGCAGAGGAATTCTTTGCATTTTGGTCTGTCAGACTTCAGGGCGCGGCCCCTTGTTGGCTTGGGGAGGGGTGGGTGAGGATTGTTTTCCTTGTCGCTCCAGCCCCCGGTGTACTTTCTGTCTCAGCAGCTCGCTTGTGACCCCCCCCCCCCCCCCGATGGGCTCAGCCCGGCTCCTTGCCTCAGAGCAGTGACTCTTCCCCAGGTGCCCCAGGCCCCATCTGTGCCTTCGCTGCGGATCTGCCCCAACCTAGAGTGGACCAGCGGCTGAGAAATGGAGGGAGCCCTGAGTAAGGGGCCGGGACTGAGCGCTGCAGCCCTGCTGAATTAGGACCCACGTGTGTGCCCTGGGCGTGACCAAGCCCCCTCCCTCTGGACCTCATGAGGCCATGGGTTTGACTACGGGCCCCTCCCTGCGCCCCCCCAGCCCCCAGCCACACTTCCCTCTCAGGCAGACTGACTGCTCTGGGCCTGCACTGGGTCCACAGCCAGGCTCCTCATCCCTCAGGTGTGCCTGTGCCCTGCTCCTCCTCCCCGGCAGGGCCTGGGGAGGTGCCTCGCAGGGAGGCATGGCCATGCACAGCTCTCAGGGGAGACATCCACTAGCTCTGCGAATTCGGACAGGCTCTTTAACCTGTTTTGCCTCAGTTTCCCCATCTGTATGATGGGGATGTAGAACTTCCCTCCCTGGGTTGTTGTGAGAATGAGTGAGTCAGTCACAGAACTCTTTCAACAGTGCCTGGCATGGGGCAGGGCTTGAGCCTGGGCCGCTGTCCCCACTTGTGCTCCCCTGGCTGTTTCCGGCTGGTCCCGCACATACCTCTCCCCTTGAGGTGGGACAGACTCGAACCCTGCTGCTGCCCTGCTCCCATTTCCTGCTCTGTGAACTGAGTCCTGTGCTTGTTCTGTCCCCCCTCGGGCTCCCTGCGGGCTCCCTGGTCTCCGCTCTCCTTTGGGGACACACCGAGGTCAGAGGTGGGGCCTCCATGCTTCTCCACCGAGAACTCCGCGTCTCCAAAACCTGCATTTCCATCCTAACACAGTCGCCCTTCATCTAGGGCTTTGAACGTCTGCTCCTGTGTCCTGTCTGACCCTGGAGGACCGCGCCTTGACCTCCCCCCACCACTGTCCACTCTTTTCCTAAATCTCTGTTGGATGGCAGATTTTTTTAATTATTCGTTTTGAATTAATTTACAAACGATACCTATTTGTAAACTCGGAAAGTACAGAAAATATGAGATAAAATTAAAACAAAAGCAATTGATGTCTTCTTTCCTAATCCTATAAAGTGCAAATACACTTCCACATGAACAATGCCATGAGTTAATGCTTTAAAGAGACTTAGCTAAAGTATTTTTAGTGGCAAGTTTTAAGAGAGGATTTGAATGTGCTTATTTGGTAGTGATTGTACTTTTAATTCCTTTCAGTGCAATGATTCTTTATGTCTGGTATATTGAGCAAATGTCCACTGTTCTCTTAGCCTCTGGCGTTTCTTCTTCTGCATCAGTTTCTCTCTAGATGAAGATGCTGCTAGAAAAACTAGCTGTGTTGTCAGGTGCTGAATTCAGTTTACGCCAGCTCCCTCATTCCAGGGCTTTTCAGCGCCTGTAATTGCCAACATAATTTCCTAGGAAAGACTGTATGCGGCATTGCCCCAACTTGACTGTAGAACAGCCCTACTCTTGAAAATAGGACGTTTTAACACCTTGCTAGGAGTTCAAGTTCCCTGGAACCCCATTTGGGAAGCACCATTTGACATCAGACCTGGTTCACATCACGCCCTGAAGCCAAGAGCAGAGGATCACAAGGCGTGGGCTGAGTTGAGAAGTAGCTTGTAACTCAGCCCACTTGCTGTGTGCAGCAAGCCTAGGATGAAATCGGACCCTGGATGTGGATTAGAACATAGGGCTTCAGGTCTTGATGTGGCCGCTCAAAAACTACGTAAATGTGGTTAATCACAGCCAAGGCCGCTTCCTTGCCTACAAACCGGGGTTGCGAATCAATGACATTGATTATGAAAGTGCTTAGTTAAATGTAAATGCTCTAGACAAGTAATTTTAAGGTGTTTATTAGTATAGGAACAAACCCAAAACTGGTAACCTTGTTAATACTGTGTTTTATCAACTTGGCTCGTGCCCGGTGCTCCAGAACCTGCAGGCTTCTCTACCCTGGCAGACAGCATCCTCGCTCTACAGGACCTCGTCAAAGACACACAGATGCACCTGCTCTGCTGGGTCCGGCCCCTCCCCGGCCCACCATGGGGACCCACTCCATTCATGTTGCAAGTCCTGCGGCACCAGGACGCCCACCTGCTGGGCCCTGAGCCCTGTGCTCCATCTGTCCCAGAGGGTAAGAGGCAGCTGGGCACCAGGAAGCTGTTGTCCCCCTCTGCACCCCCCACCCCATCAATAGGTCTTTGCTGAGCTGAAGTCCCCCCCAAAAAAGGAACACAATAGTGAACCCCCAGAGCTGGAAACTGGAGGTTCTCCTCCTGCCCAGGGTCCTCTCCCCACGTGGTGGGACCGGCACACACCACCAACTTCAGAGGTTCTGTTTCTTCATCTGGTAAAGCGTCTGGCAGGCTGACCTCATGAGCGTTTTGCAGAGAAGAGAGAAAGGATGGCAGACCCCCAGCTCCGAGGGGCCGCCTTTAGCGTGGGAGACGGGACGCACCCTCTAAGCGAGAGCAGCTGACTGTCTTGTGATGAAGTAGCTGCCATGAGGCAGATGCGGCTCCCACACACAGCTGCGGGCTGCCTCGGCTGACCGTGGCTGAGGACCCGGCTGCTCATGGTGTGCGGGTGTCTCAGCTCGGGTGGCCATGACGAAATTCCACAGACAGGGGAGCTTAAACAACAGACCTTTTTCTCTCACAGCTCTGGAGGCTGGAAGTCGGAGATCGGAGTGCCAGCATGGTCGGGGTCTGCTGAGGACTCCCTGCTCGGCCTGTGGACTGCCGCCTTCTCACCGAGTCTTCACGTGGCCTTTCCTGGGTGCACACACGTCTGGAGAGAGAGCCTTCTGGTGTCTCTTCGCCACCCAGCCTATCAGGTTAGAACCCTACCCTTAAAAGCAAATTTCCCCTTAATTACCTCCAAGTACAGTCCCCTTGGGGTTAGGGCTTCAGCGTGTGAATTTGGGAAGACACAGTTCATTCCAGAGGAAATGGTAACGAGGTCAGGGCTGTGCACCGGGTCCCCAGGGTATCGGCTGGCTTGCCCTGGCTCTGGGCACAGGCAGCATCCTGCCGGGCTCTGCTCCCAGGCGGGGGTGGAGTCAGTGCAGACCATGCTAACCCCTGGATGGCAGAAGGTGAGACCCCTTAAATGGAGTCTAGTTTTACCCCTTCCTTGGAAGGATGAGGAAATCATGGCGCCCAGACATGAAGTGATACTGCCCGCAAGCTCTCACAGCACAAATCCTTGACTTCCTCAGGAATTCACGTCTTTAAAATGTGATTTCTGGAATAACCAGCCCCCTTTAAGCGACCTTGAACCTGTCCAGGACTGCGTATTTCCCGCATCCCAGGCAGATGTTCCCAGTTGATCTTGCTTAATGTTAGACCATTGCCAGTAGATTTTTAGCAGCCCCATGATGAATGAACTCTCAAGGCAGCTAACCTGGAGTCCAAATGACTCCATTTCTACTGCTTTGCGCTTAGAAACTTCTGAAGCCTCCAAGGAAACCCTAGAACTCCTGAAACACAATCAGGCATTCCCTTATTCTAGCCCAGCATCGTTATTTGAGAGACATGCAAGCCCTGAAGACAGTGACTCACCCTGAGTTGCCTAGGAAGGACAAGAAGTTACCGCCACACGTGGACCACAGGCAAGGTCTCCACCCAGAGCTTTGAGCTTCTTTTAGCCCAGAAGACCCCAGACTTAACCCAGTATCAGAATCACTAGGGTTTATGAAATAGATGTTTAGGAATTCCCATTGTGGCTCAGTGGTAATGAACCCAATGAATCCATGAGGACATGGGCTCCATCTCGGACCCCTCTCAGTGGGTTAAGGATCCGGCATTGCCATGAGCTGTGGTATAGGTAGAAGATGTGGCTCAGATCTGGCATTGCTGTGGTGTGGCGTAGGCTGGCAGCTGTAGATTCGATTTATCTCCTAACCTGGGAACCTCCATATGCCGAGGGTGCAGCCCTGAAAAAAAAAAAAAGGAAAAAGAAAAGAAAAGAAAAAAATAGATGTTTTTCCAGGCGCTACTGCAAAGAATTCAAATAGGTCTAGGGTGGGGCCCTGGTATGGAGATTTTTAGGAAACACCAAGTGACTGATGGGGCTGCTTTTGCTGTAAGACGCAGCAGATTTATTGAACGCAAGGATGTGAGTCCCTGGGATTTGTAGGCCAAGCTGTCATTGACCTCGCATGTCCCTTTAGCACCAAGGGCTCTATCCTGTCACCACCAAAGAGCCAAAGGGTGATTCCCACAGTGATAGGTTCTGTCCGATCCCATAGCATCGCTTGTTAGACTCATCCAGAATGTTCCGAACACCTTACTATAGGTGGAATGTGTACATAAACAGTAGCAGGTGCAGACAGGCGAGCCCACTAATGATCACCATCTGGATGAATAGACTAAAAAAAAAGAAATCACCCCAAAAGTATGTGATGGAATTTTCCCCTCTTTGTTGTCTTATTTCTTGTGGCTTAAATATTGTGTTTGGTTTAAATACAGACATGATCCGACCACAAATATTATGGGCAGAAAAGCCAACACAGCAGACTCCGTGGAGAGACTGTTGCTTTCAGGTAAGACATAAAAATAGTGCTTGCTGCGTCTGCAGGTGTGTCTGGCTCTTCTTGGCATGTGTCACCTCGCTTCTCCACGAGACGACTCCGGGGAGTTTGTTTACTCCCGTTTTAGAGAGAAGCAATCAGAGGGGGAGAGGTTAGGCCGCTCAAGGTTACCGAAAATTGGTGACAGAGTGGAGATGAAGATGCGGATGGCACGTCTTAGCGGCGACCGGGTCTGGCCTTCGTTCTTGGGCCTGGAGGTGGGGCTGGCGGGGCGGGGAGCAGGGGGAAAGGACTGAGTTCTTGGCCCCTGGGATAAAGGAACAGACACAGGCCTCTTGACTACTGCTCGTTTGTGTTACGATGATTAATAGGACCGTTTGAAAGGTCATCATCTGTGTAAAGTACCTCCCAAGCCTGTGCCACGTTCTTCTGATCCTGGATGTTAGCTGTTGCAGCCTTCACGGTAACGGGGGATAGACAGTATTGAGCACGGCTGTCAGCACCCTTGGGGACAGGTGTGTCTGATCAGCTGTCCCCTTCAGTATTTGGGAAGCCGAGATTTCAGTCTTGAAGATCCAGGCTTTGCACGTTGTCACAGCTGGCGTTTTATGTCTGGGGGCTCCGCGCCTGGCCTTTCCCCAGGTCACCCACATGCTCTCCCCACTTTTGAAGCGAGTGGAGGTGTGCCCGACCCAGTCGGGAGATGAGAACATGGCTGCGTTCTCTTCCTCTAACTCAGGAATTACAACCAGGGCTGGTGCGGCCCCCTGGGGTGCCGGCGATTCCATTGTGAATTGAAACTGGACTCAGAGATGAAACAGACAAGGTCCCTGCCCTGCCCCAAATGTCACTGGCTCATGCCAGGCAGAGGGACACAAGGGCTGGGTCTGCTCCGGCAGCGTTCAGTGGGACCACAGAGAGAGGACAGACCTGACTCACTGCAGAGGGACACCGCATGGGTGAGGCAGGGGTAAGCTGGCCTCTGCAGGCTTCTAGAATCAGACCCTGCTACGTCTGAACTGTGGCAAAGCCAGGTTCCTTACAGAATCTCTCTCGTGTATTTTACGTCGACATGATTCTTGGGAGGTCATTAGCTGGCTTCAAGGTATTGTGCTCATCACACAATATCTCTGAGTCTCTGCTTCTGCGGGCAGGAATTGGCCTTAGGCTAAGGAAACTGCTTATGAAAGTGAAAACATCTCTTCTGCCGCTGGTCTCTTTTGAATGAAGGGTTGGGGCCTTTGTAAAGAGAAAATGTTACCTGATGTTGTTATTGGTTTTAACACCCTGGTTCCATTTAGCAAAGCAGATTCCCTGCCTCCCTACCAGGGCCCTGCAGGGCGAGGCGGGTCCTGTGTGGTTGTGACATGGAGGGAGGGACCCAGGAAGGCGGCCTCTAAATGCCTGTTCCTGAGGTAGAAAGGACCTTCGCCTGAGGATGCTGGGCAGGGGCTTAGCTGGGGCTGCGGGAGCCCACACAGCTCGTCAGCGGGGCACGGCACAGGATTCCGCCGGCGAGTTGGCACCTGTTTGTTCAGCCCTGCACCTGGGGCCTGTCAGGCAGGACCCCACACCTCTGCCTCCCACTGGCCTCCCTCACCACGCCTGTCTCAGCCAGCAACCCTGGCTTTTCTCATGTGACTAAAGTCCTTGTCCCTTCGGCCGTGTCCCCAGTCTGGATTGTGTGCCTTACCTGTGGGCAAAGACGTGCCTGTCTCGAGCCCCCAGGGTGTCCTGGGGTCTTCATTCGTAAAACGTAAGCAGTTGTTTTGCCACTTACTGTCATTAGTCTGCAGATTTTACAAATTTGGTGAATTACTTCTGATATCGCAAAGGTAGAAAGCTAGGCAGTGAAAGAAGAGGCATTTTTAAATGAGTGAAGGTGCCGTTGTCTGTTGAGCTGGGGAACAGGAATGAGTGGGCTAGTTCACGGGGACAGGGAGGGTCCTGGCTAGCCCCAGAATTGGGGCTGACCCCCAGATGAGTGTTCCAGTGGAGGAGGCCAAGGGACAAGCCACAGCATCGCCTGAGGTCCCTCACATTGACCTGCCACCTCGCTGAATATCAGCATGGGGACAGCGAGCGTGGAGTCATCCCCAGTCCCTCTCGCAGTCCCTTGAGATAAGAAACTTGCCTCTGCAAAAGCACAGGTCAGGGCTTCCCTGGCAGACTAGCAGTGAGGGCTCAGCATCGTCGCTGCTGTGGGTCACTGCTGTGACTCAGGTTCAGTCCCTGGCCTGGGAGCTTTTGCATGCCATGGGCATGGCCAAAAAACAAAAACAAAAAAACAAAAGGGCAGGCCAGAGTGAGGAAGGTGGTAGGTGGCTTGGCTGTGGAATACTCCAGAGCTGTGTGCCCCGCCCCCGCCCCCGACACACCGTAGGAGGGTGTATAGTAAATAAATTCAGTTTACCCAAAGAAAGATCTCGCCTTCGTCCTCAGCTCCTGGGAAGTGATTTCAGGACCCTTGGAATGTCCCCCTTGACGAGTATCTTTCTTTTACCTGGTGACCTTGAGCCGCACGGGACAGGGTGGGCTATGGCGGGGGCTTTGAGCCGCAGGGTATCCGCTCTGCCTTCAGAGGGGGCAGCCCTGATGGCTGTCACCACAGAGCCCCGACAGAAACTGCACTCCAGCGCTCGTGGGAGTGTCCCTGGTTGGTTGGCAATGCTCTGTGCATGTCACACATCTTTTCCGGGAGGAGTTAATGCTGTTCATGTTTCCATGCGAGCTCTGTGTGTGGCACTTTCCCGGACTCTGCCCTATGCACCTTTTCCCTTGGCTGATTGTAATCTACATTCTTCAGCTGTAGTAAATCATAACTGTGAATGTAACAGCTCTCAGGGACTTCTGGGAATCCTTCTATTTATTATTATTCTACTGAGTTCCTGAACCTCAGGGTGGTCTTTAGGCCCCCTTACATCCATACCTGACAGTTGGTAATTATGGGGTAGGGTAGAATCTTTTACTATACCAGCCTCTTCTTTTTTTTGGTCTTTTTTTTTTTGGTCTTTTTTTTTCAGGGCTGCACCCATGGCATTTGGAATTTCCAGGCTAGGGGTCAAATCGGAGCTATAGCCACCAGCCTACACCACAGCCACAGCAGTGTGGGATCCAAGTTGTGTCTGCAACCTACACCACAGCTCACGGCAATGCTGGATCCTTAACTCACTGAGCAAGGCCAGGGGTCAAACCCGCATCCTCATGGATAGTAGTCACGTTCGTTAACCACAGAGCTGCGATGGGAACTGCTATATGAGTCTTTTAATGCTGGCTATGTGACTAAGCTAACTGACCACAGACAGGTTGAATGCAAACAAGAAAAAGAATCAGGAAAAAAAGTGCTAGAGACACAGGCTCTTAGAGGCAGATGTCACAGCAGCGACACTGGGCTATGGGCCCAGCTCACTGCATGATGAGCTTCAAGTGTGGATACAAACTGAGATAGCTGGGCTCTCACTGAAATGCTTTCTGCTGCCAGAATGAAAAGAAATCCCAAGTAAAAATCCAAGTGTAATGATGGCCCCAGTGACTGTGGTACATCCTTGCTGGAGGGGAGCTCTGATTTCCAGGGTTAAAAAAGCATAGCATCTGGGTGCATTAGGGGTGGAAAGGTGGCTTTGTAATGGGAAGAAGAAGAAACAGATGATGAGTCAGAAGATGGGGATTTCGTTCCTACTCTTATGGACTGGTCATATCCTTGGGGGGGGCATTGATGATGCTGGATCATTGCCTCATTGGCACCTTGCGGGCAGGCATTCATATATTCGATGGGATGATTCAGGGATGATAATGAAGGAGAAAACAATTTGGGTACTTTCTCTGTCAGGGGCTGTACGGAGTCTTGACTCACTGTAATAATCAGGGATCTTCATAGAAACAAGCAGTAATACCCACACACTTTCATATATCTATGCATCTACAGCTATCTTAACAGAGAGGGAGAGAGAGCAATTTTAAGAAACTGGCTCATGTGATTATGGGGGCTGGCAAGTCTGAAATCTGTAGGGCAGGCCAGCAGGCTGGAAACTCACGGAAGAGTTGATGGTGCAGTCTTGAGTCTCAATTCCTCAGTAGGCTAGAAAACTCCGGCATATTTTCTGTGTTGCAGTCTTGAAGACAAACCCTTCTTCTTCAGAAAATTTTAGTCTTTGCTCTTAAGGACCTCAGCAGGTTAGGTGAGGCCCACCCACACAGGAAGAATAGTCTGCTTTCCTCAAAGTCTACTGAATTAAATATTAACTGCATCTTAAAAATACCTTTCCAGCAACATCTAAACTGATGTTTGCCCAAATGATTGGACACCACAGCCTAGCCAAGTTGACACATAAAAGTAACCACCATGCTTTTTTTTTTTTTTGGCTGCACCCTCAGCATGTGGAATTTCACCGGCTAATGATTGAACCCGTGTCACAGCAGCAACCCAAGCTGCTGCAGCAACCCAAGCTGCTGCAGCAACAACACCAGATCCCTAACCTGCTGTGCCACAAGAGAACTCCAAACCATCGTGCATTTTCATTTAATGCTCATAGCAACAGTACAAAGTAGGCAGCAGTGGTAAAGAACAGTTCTGGGCTGGGCCTAGCATGTCTCTGGCTCCACGGTCACACAGTGCTGTTCTGTAGCTTATCGCCCGTCCCTGAGATCATCCACATGTAAACCTTTGTTAACCAAACAGCAGATTCCATTTTTCCTACTCTTCCTACCCCCAAAGGAGCTGCTTGTGCTAATCACCCCGGAAACACTTTTTTTCTTCTAACAAGGTGATGTGATGGTCTAGTAGCCTGGAAAGCTTACTAGGAGTCCAAGATTTGTCCTTGTATCTAGACTCTGATACATACTGGCAACTTCTTCACCTCTAAGTTTGAGTCACCACTGAATAGTTCAGGGGAAGGCATCCGTTCGTTCAACTAAATCTGTTAAATATTTATGACATACCAGGCGTCGTGATAAGGGCCAGGTGTGGAATATGGCCAAGACACAGACCTGTCTTGAGTCACTGTGTCTAGCTGATCTTGAGAAGGTAATGATGAGATGAGCAACTATTTGGGAAGTGCTTTTGATACTGTGAAACACCAGTTCTAAGTGTTTGCATGCTCACTGTAGCCACTGAATGCCCAAACTTCCCCTAATCCCAGGAAAATGGTAGAGTTGACATAATTGTCAGCAGGGTAGTGACTAAACATCGCATGCCTTCTGAGCACTTGTTTACCAGAAAGTTTAAGAACGTTATCCATTTACCACCTCTAAAAATCTCCAGAAGCTCAGAAAAAGATGCTTATGAGAGATCTGAGCTGAAACTTGAAGGTGAGTTTTTCCAAAGAGGGGGAAAAAATGAATGGAAACGGGGAGTATCATTTATACAGGACTGGTTTTTTCAAATGCCAGATGCTAATAATTAAACATTCATTAATGGGGGAAGGACGCAGCGGAGGAAACGTTAACATCAGTGAACGTAAAAACCCTTCTCATGTCGAAACAACTCATTCCCTTTGGGAAAATGCCTTCTGCTAAGGACTCTGAGTTAACTAGGTATGTTGTCCCATGATTGGAAAGGCACAGGGCAGACTTTGTTGTCCGTTCACCTGTGATGGCACGGATAAGTCATTGTTCTCAGGGTTGCCTCCTGTGTGCTCAAGGTTGTAACGAGAACTATGTTAGGACTACCCTGAAATGTATACAAATAAGTAAAATATGTATTTTACCAGTGAGGAGGAGTTCAGTTCCTTCACCAGGGATTTTTAAAGCTGTCCTGATGGAGAGAAAAATCAAGTGTATCAATCCACGTAGGCTCCGAAATCAGAGTGACCTGTAATAGAGAAAGAACCCAAATGGGCCACCAGAGGCTAGATTTTTGCACATGAAGATCAAGGACAGTCTTTCTCCGGTATCTTTTCCTTAACTGTTCTCAAGTTCACATCCCTGGTCCTAGCCAAAAGGCTGGTTACATCCACTTCCCTCTAACTAAAGAATATCTTTAACTGAGCCTTTAAAAAAAAAAATCACCTAATAGTTAAGAACGAAAAGAAGCTATGGATAAATATGATTTTAGTTCATATTCTGCCTCTACTTCTTCTCTCGGGACCTCAGTTTTCTTAATCTGCGTAGGTTTTAAAATATATGGGTTTTGGAGTTCCCATCGTGGCTCAGTGGTAATGAGCCTGCTAGGATCCATGAGTATATGGATTTGACACCTGACCTTGCTCAGTGGGTTAAGGATCCGGCGTTGCTGTGAGTTGTGGTGTAGGTCACAGACGCGGCTCAGGTCCCGCGTTGCTGTGGCCGTGGTGCAGGCCGGCAGCTACAGCTCTGATTCCAGCCCTAGCCTGGGAACCTCCATATGCCACAGGTGCGGCCCTAAACAGCAAAAAATAAAAAATAAAATAAAATATATGGGTTTTATTGCTTCCTGTTCTTTCCAGCTTCCTGAAATCACAGCTCCCTATGGCCACCCCTCGTACCAGCTGTTTCAGCGAAGGAAACTGGGGAAATCATAGCTGAAAGGTCATCTCCAGCCCTGCCTGGCACCGAAGCTTTGTGCCGTCCCTTCCTCCCTCCGCGGGTCCTGGCTGTGGCCAGACTGGCCGTGGGCAGGGAAGGGAGGCAGTATTCCCAGGCGGGCAGGGTCTTAGGGCTTCTTGCATGCCGCCAGAGTGTCTCTGGGATCAGCATTTGGTGAGGAGGCAGGGGGTCGTGCAGAAAGGGGGTTGCCATGGCAACCCGAACCATGTGCTGCTCCAGACCTGTTGATTTCTCCCTCTTAGGCCTCTTGTCTTTTCGGATGGGAGGGGACAAATACCGGGAGTGACATGGGGATGTGAGCAAGTTCCCACAAATCATCCTGCAGCCCCCAGCCTGAACGCGATTCACAGAGTAGGGGCCCGGCACCCAGACACCATACAGCTCTCCAAGCTCGTCCCGCCCCAGAACCAGCCTCCTTCTGCCACTCAGTCTGTCTTCAGTATCAAAGCCCACCTGCTCTGAGGAGCCCTCCTAGATTGCCCCCTCAGGGCTCTCTCCCTTCTCAGAATTCCTGCAGCATGTTTGTCGGCCTTGACGGATATCATACGTGTAAGCCCTCGTAGGGTTTTCAGCTGCGAAAGGCTGCACATAAACAGAATAGTGAGCCTTAGTGTAAACTGTTTCTGTGATAAACCATGTACATAACCAGGCACCAGTAGCACAGGAAGAAATTGCTGGTGTGGCCAGAGATCTGTGCTCAGGTATAAGGAATAAATAAGCCAGGAAAGAGGATCTCAGAGGCAGAGAAGCCTGGTAGCCAGAGGAGAAGGGAGAGGAGGTTGGGGGGGAGGGGGGTCAGAGGGGAGGGGAGAGGGAGGGAGAGATGGGCAGAAAGGGAGGAAGATGGAGTTCCCATTGTGGCTCAGAGGTTAACAAACCCAACTAGCATCTATGAGGATTCGGGTTCGACCCTGGCCTTGCTCAGTGGGTTAAGAATGTGGTGTTGTCTTGAGCTGTGGCGTAGGTCACAGATGTGGCTTGTGTTCTGCATTGCTGTGGCTGTAGTGTAGGCCGGCAGCTGTAGCTCCGATTTGACCCCTGGCCTGGGAACCTCCATATGCCATGGGTGCGGCCCTAAAAGGACTGGAAAAAAAAGGGAAAGAAAGAAGAGTGAGCACCTGTCAAGTTAGGAAGGAGTCAGTGATGCTCTAGAAAAGAGGTGAGAAAACTAGAGGCAAGAACAGGCACAATTTAATTAGGGGAAAACTGGGTGTAAGTCATACTCTTGGTTACGTTAAGGACAGGATTCTGGTTTCAGCTCCTGGGCACCAGGACCTCCAGGGTGGGTGGCTGCCCAGGGCCTGCTATGTGGGGGAGCCGTAAGGAAGAGCCACTCTGCTGCTTTTCCCTCCGGAGGCCCCTTCCAAGCCCTGGAGCTGTGGCCCACCAGCCCCCAGGGGTGCTGGCCGTGGTGCTGGAGGTACCAGTGACAGCTTTTCAGGGTCTCTGGTCCAACCAACCCTATTTTCCACTTGACTTTGAATAAGTTAATGAACAAATGCTTGAACAGCGCCTCGACTGCTTCCTTCTCAACCACAAGACTGTCTATCCCGCACATCCTCCTGTTGTCGTGGCGGCTCCCCTGCCGCTGAGCTGTCCAGGCAGGTGGCTGTCGGGTAGCGTATTTCTTACACACTCAAGTTCATTGGAGTCTGCTGTGTGCGGTACAACTTCCACTCTGTTTCCTCAGCTTTTTTCTCAGACTCCCTGGCTCGAAAGAAAGCTCTGGCAAGAATCTACATGAATGATATGAAAACACGCTTCCTTGTATGCTATATATAGTTGTGCACAGGTGTTAGATAAGAAGTAGATGTGTTCTAAGTGGAAAATGTGGTCAGAAGACCCAGACGCATACGTCTGTCTGCTCATAGCTATGTGCATCTGTTCGCAAATGACCCGGTGATCCCCGCCCTGGTCCAGACAATTACTTAGGACTGTTCAAGGTGAAACATACTTGTCAACACGTTATAAAAGCCAGTCAATAAAAAAGGAAAATGTCAAGTTGCTTCCAAATTGATCTAAGTAGGATTTTTTAAATGTCCCCAGTGAAAGTTATTTATAAGACAGATTCTATCATTTTATACTCAAAAACTTTTGAAAGGAATCCCATTGCCTCTGGTAAACAAACCAGATTCTGGCTGGTCATTCAGGGTCTTCCATAATCTGGACTTAGTGTTATTCATCTTGAAGGCTATGATTTCCACTACATGTACCACAGAGCTTATTTTCTGGTTATATCCTTTAGATTATATAAAAATACACATTTCTTGGATAATTGTATAGTTTGTGGATGGCCTAAAGCTAGAAGAGATAGTGTATTCATTTATTCACCTAATACTGAGTACCTTAGCTGGGCTAGGTTTGGTTCTCACACTGAGGACACAGCAGGGACAAAACAAAGCATCTGCTCTGTGGAGCTTGCATGCTAGTGAGGGAAATGGACCAAAGCATCCGGTGGGGTGGAAGAGATATCAGGTGGCTTGTGATGGAGGCAATTGCTGGCCTCAGATAAGAGCTTCTCTAAAGTGACTTGTGAGCAGAAAAGAGGACCAGCTAAGATTTGGGAGAATGGTATGTTTCGGGCAGTGGGAAGAGCAGAAGCAACGACTCTGAGGCAGGAGGCTGCTTCGAGAGTATATGCAGCAGCAGCAAAAAGGCCAGTTGCAGTGGTGGAGAGAGTGGAGGCAAGGACTGTAGTAGTTGAGATCAGAGGTAGCTAAGGCCAGATCTTACAGAGCTTTCTGACCTGTGTTGGCTTTTACTCTAGTGACATCGGAAGCCACTGGAAGATGTTGAGCAGATGAGAGGTATGAATACTTATGTCTTAAGTGATTACCCTGGTTGCCATATGCAGAGCAGGCTCCTATGGGGCACCAAGGGTGGAAGCTGGGAGATCAATTAAGAGATTATTCTAATGGTCTAGATTAGGGACAGTGGTGCTCTAGACTAGGGTGTGAGTGGTAGTAAAGGATTCTGCAGATACTTTGAAGGTTGGGTTGTAAAGATCTGCCGATAAATTGGACGTGGAATATAAGAGGGGAGTCATTGATTCTGAAGATCTTGGACTGAGAGTCAGGAGCTTTGAGAATCAAGTCACTGCTTATGGAGATGGGGAGAAGGAGTTTGGGAAGAGGTGGAGGTAGACAGCCAAGGGTTCTCTTTTGGATCAATTAAATTTAAGATACCTGTTCTGTAATGAGATGCTCAATAGGAAGTTGGAGTCTGAAATACAGGGGAGAAATTAGGACTGGAGAAAAAGGGTTGGAAATTGTTCAGCCGATAGATGGCTTTAGGGGGTGATGGTCGATAAAAAAGAGAAGAAATGCAAGGACCCAGCAAAGATGGAGGAGCACTCAAGGGTATAGGATGAAAACCAAGAGAGAGGGATTCCTATGAGGCCAAGGGAAGAAAGAATCCCCAGAGGAGAGCGTGGGAAACCGGGTCACATGCTGCTTATACATCAGTAAGGTGAAGACTAAGGCTCAGTCATTGACGTTAACAATGGAGAGGCCCATTGCTTTGTAGAATTCAGATTAAAATAGCTTCCAGCAGGCCCAAATTATCATGATTATTTTAGTGGGAAACCACACACATAAGTTCAAATGTATCAAGTTTTCATACACAGGATTTGGAAGGCGTGGTTTCACAACAGTTCATGAGAAAAGTTCTGGGATTTTGGACCCTAAGTGCCATACAAACTACTAACTGATGGATATAAGCCATCGGAAAAGCTGCATGGAACCAACTTTGCCACCTGGATACGGAAGCAGAGCAAACTAGACCAATGGGATTGCGGTCTCTCTGAGAGGTGCATGGCCAGGATATGAATGAATATGCTTCTTTACTGAGCCCCACACTTGTAAAAGAGAAGAATGAACCAGAGGGCCTTTAGAGAAATTTTCACAATTGTAAAAATTTGTTAAAGAACTAAAGATGCTCAGCTTGGAGACGACTCATGAGGGCTTTAGGCATTTGAAGCACTGTCTGGTGGGATAGGGATGGTACCTGCTTTTACAGATTCAGGGAAGAAGTTAAAGAGGGGAAGTGTTTTCCTTTCTATTTCTGTTTAACAACCCCCCAGTCCCTCCCCCCCAAAAAAGTACTCATTTAATATAGGGGTTTATTATTGCTGGAAATTTTGTGGGTTGGGTGGGTGGTCCTTCTGCTGGTTTTTTCCTGCACTGATATGCCCATAGTGTTACTGTGGATTGTCAAGGCTCTGGGCTCACCTGGGTTCTTTAGACCATATGCTCTTTCATCTTTAAGGAGGCAAAATTGGACTTCCTTGAATGTTGATGACAGTGATCCAAGAGGGCAAGTCCAAGGCCTGGTTGCAAGATTATGAAGCCTCTGCTGGCATCATGTTTGCCCCATTGGCCAAATGTGTTGTAAGGTCCAAAGTCAGTGTGGGAGAGGATAGTATCAGTATATAGATACCAGAGATATGATTCATTGGGGACCTTTTGCATGAAAATCTACCACTGGTAGATTTTGACTTGATATGTTTAGAACTTGAGTTTTAAACAGCAGTAGCCATGCAGTTAGCTACTTGTGAAATAGCTGGCTCCCTGGTGGTGGAGTTGGTCCAACTCTTAATTCATATGTTCATTCTTCCACTCATTTAAACATTTTATTAAATGTCTATGATGTGGAAGACCCTAAGTTAGTTCCTGCAAAGGGTAAAAGATTACTAAAATAAGGTCTATGGAATTACTTTTACAGACTGGGAAAAATGGAAAAACAAAATTGGAGACATTGAGAGATACTTATAGATAAAAAACACTGGTAAAGCAGAGAAGAGAGAGAACTTCTGGCTGGAGTCAGGGTGTGGAAGATGAGGCCACTGGAGCCTTTACAGAAAACATTTTAGTAACGGGAAAGGAAGGAAATTAATAATTATGGAGCTCTCTGCACCAGGCACAGTCTTGGTCTTTATGTGAATGTCTCATCCTTTAATCCTTATATCAATTGCACCATTCCCTTTAACAAATAAGAACACTGGATTCACTGGATTTCACACAGGGATTATCAGGCCAAGAATTTAAGTCTTGGTTTGGCTGGTCCAAAATCTGTAACCTTCACTGGAAACCAGACTGCCACAATAAAATTGCCATGTATATATTATAATTCAAATATTTGAAAGTGCTTTGTATACCAAAGCTCATTAAAGCCTCACAACTAATATGAGGAAAATATCATCCCCATGTTAAAGATGAAGAAATTGAGGCTTGGAGAAGTTGAGTCAGATATAAGACTTTTGCATAACTCTTCCCTGTGGCTGGAATGCTGGTTCCTGCGACTTTATATGTCTGGATCCTTCCTATCATTCAGATCTCAGATTAAATGTCACCTTCCCTGATTACCAAGTCTGAAGGGACCCCCCCAAGTCTTAGGCGTTCACGTCATCCTATTTAAATTCTTTGTGTGGCATTCGTCACTCTTTGGATGATATATTTTTTTTTCCTTTAAACTTTGCTAAGTACTAGTTTTCAGTTTCTCTCCATTATAAACTAAACTCTTTGAGTGCAGGAATTTTCTTTTTCTCTTTTTCAATTTTTACTTGATTTTATTTTAATCCAACATATCAAATCCTTACATTTCATACTGTCATATTTATTTTTATTTGCACACAAGTTTACTGTTTCTTATTGCTTGATAGTCTTTCTTTTTGTCCTTTTTGTCTGATATCATTTTCCTTCTTCCTAATGCACATCCTTTAGTTCAGACAGTCCTTTAGTGAAGGTCTGTTGTACTGAATGAACTCTGATTTCATGTGCCTGAAAATGACTTATTTCCTCTTGTTCTGTTGAATACAGTTTCAGTGCATATATTTAATACCATTCTGAGCTGACAGTGATTCCCTCTCAGCATTTTAAAGATACTGTTCTACTGACTTCTAGCTTTCATTGTTGTTGTTGAGGTAACCTGTCAATCTAATCATTGTTCCTTGAATAGTGCTTTCCCACCCCACCTGGCCTCTTGGCTACTTCTAAGACCCTCTTTCTGATTTTGGTTTGCTACAGCTTTATTAGGATGTATCCTGCTTGGAATTGGTTAGAGTCCCTGAAACTGAGAAGTGGCTTCAACTATGGAAAATTCTAAGCCTTGATCTTTTCAAATATTTCTTATGTTTTTCCCCCTTTAATGTCTCCTGGAACCCCAATTATACGTAAGTTGTATCTTTTAGTCTCTCATTCATGTATCTTAACGTCTTATTTATATTTTTTGCCTTGTTTGGCTGATGCATTCTGGATAATTTTTTAGCTATATCCTCCAGCCTAATAGGTACATTTTTCCCATGTCTAATCTGCTGTTTAATTAATCCAGTGAGTTTTAAATTTCATATATTATAATATTCATTTCCTGAACTTATATGTATTTCCTTAAAATAGGCTTGTCCAGCCTTGCTAATCTTTTGCTCCTTTACATTGCTATAAATTCCTGCATTCATCTAATCATGTTAAACCTACTTATTAAACATTTTTCTCTGACAATTCAGGACCTGTAGGCTCTATGGGTCTGATTCTGCAATTTACTGTTTCTGTTGACTCTTACTAATATTGGCTTGTACTCCATGCCTTTAGTGATTTTGCTTATCACTTCTGAAAATAACAACAGGCCAAAGTTGAATTTTCAGAGAAGTTGTCTTTTTTTTCTCTCCGAATGTGTTTCTTCTACCAGGTGTTTTGAGCACTGTCAATCAAGGACAACTTTAGTTTTGGCATTCTCTTTTTATTTGTTCCTTCTGGCCTCACAGCTTGTATGAATTTCACCCTTAAATTTCATAAATATTATAATATCATAGGAAATATTAAGGGAAACTTTTTTTCTTCCTACTGCTAAGAGTTAAGGCTAAGCCAGATAAATCTCCTTTGATGGGACCACTGAGGTTTCACCCTATAGGATTCCCAGCTAATAAAAGTCCCATTTTTCCTGGGACCTGGGCATTTTTTTTTCTTTCTTTAGTCTTTTAAATGTATGGCTGTAGACCAGGAAGTCCACAGATTCCAAGAAGGAAAATAGCTCAGTAGCTTAATTATCACCATTGAATTGTACTTCCTATCTTTATTTCCTCTGATTGTGTTCCTTATTCTCCTGCTAGCTCAGCCACACTTTAAAATATGTTTTATCTTGGATTTTTAGTGTTCTTTACTGGGAAATATTCTCTCTGCGTTTATCCCAACATATTGCCAGAAGCAAAGGCACCTATTCTTTTTCCACGCTACAATACTCAGCCTCTAAGCTTGACGAACACTTGTCAGAGATGTAGCAAAAAGTCATTTCTGTTTTGAGCGATGTTACCAGAGTCTTGTTCTCTTGATATTAAAAATGTCCCTCTTTCCCCCAGACCATCTAACCATAAAAGAAAAGCCAAGGTCTTCATATAAAATGAAGGGCTAGTGTGGCTGGAATACAATAAGACATGGGAAGAGAGGCATGAGGATAAGTTGCAGATAGAGACTGGAATCAGATCATGAAAGACTGTTGTGGGGAACTGGGTTTTATTCTAAATCAAATAGGAAGTCACCGAAGGGTGTTAAACAGGAAAGAGATCTGAACTCATTTTATTTAAAGGATATATATGAGGATGACAGATCATTGAAAGGCAGGCATGGAAAAAGGGAGACCTGCTAGGAGGCTATTGCAGTACTGCATTTAAGAAATGGAGGTAGCTTGGAGTAGCATAGTAGCCAGGAGATGCAAAAATGAGCATAAGTGTAGTATCTATTTGTTGTATAACAAGTAACTCCAAAATTTAGCAACTTAAAACAGTCAATACTTGTTTCACATGTTTTTGAGGGCTGGGCATCTAGGAGGAGCTTAACTGGGTGGTTCTGGCTCAGGGTCAATAGTCAAGCTCTTGTCTGGGGCTGTAGTCATATCAAGGCTTGATGGGGCTGGAGAATCCACATTCAGGCTCACTCATGTGATTGCTGGAGGGCTTAGTTCCTTGCTGCCTGATGGCCAGAGGCTTCTGTTCCCTGCCACATGGGCCTCTCTAAGGGCTAGTCACACCATAGCAGCTTGCAGCTTGCTTCCCTCAGTGTGCCAGTGCTGGTTGGGAGAACGAGGTGAAGGTCACAGTCTTTTTACATCCCAATCTCTGAAGTAACATATCGTCAGTTCTTCCCTATGCTCTTGGTCATACAGACCAGCCTTGGTGCAACCTGGGAGGGGACGACACAAGGGTATGAATACAGGAAGTGGAAAGCATTGGGGACCACCTTGGAAGCTGCCTACCCCAATGCACATGAGATCTACTTCAGTTGTTAGAACAAACATGAGTTTGCTGATAAATTTGCTATGAGGAAAACAAGGATGGCTTCCAGGCTTTTGGTCTGAGTAACTACAAGGAGAACTATTAGATGCATGTTGGAAGCAAGGGGAGAGCAAAAATTCTACTTTCAACTTGTGCAAAAGTCGCAGAGCCTTTTAAATATCCAAGTGGTCACGTCAAGTAAGAAATTTTAATGAACGATTCTTGGAGCTTGGGAGAGAGCTCAAGACAGGAGATTAAATTTACAAGTCGTAGCCTATCGATGGGAATTAAGACCTGGGTAGTGGGTGGGATCACTTGGTTGCGGTCCTTCTCATACTTAGCTGTGTCTTAGAATCACCTGGGAAGCTTAAAAGATTTTTTGCCAATCAGGCCATTCTCCAGATCAACTAAATCAATATCTCTGGACATGGCACATAGCCATTGGGATTTTTGAAGTTCCCCAGTGATTTCAGCGAGAACAGAAGGTTGAAAACCACTGACAAAATGCCAAAGGGGAACCGAAAGGAGCCCAGGACCCTTGCATGCGTGAGAGGGTAGAGGATGATGGTGCTGTGGAGGGAGAAAGTTAAGGCATCTTTGGCAGTGCCCGAGAATTGGTTTCTTTTGTGGTTGACAAACTGGTGAGAACAGTTTGTACCCTCCACATGCAAAGGGCTCTCATCTGTGGCCGATGAAGGGCATAGGATCACTTTCAAATTTCAAAATACACTGACTCCATTTTATAACACAATCGGACTTAATTAGACCCAAAGTACTTACCAACTATTCCTCTGGCCTTTTTAATTAGGGATTGAAGTTAAGCAAACATGGACCTGACGCTCTTTAAGGGTGGATAATTCTGTGCAGAGATGTGGCTGGATTCCAGCGGGGAGCTCCTGAAATCAGGCTACAGTGGAAGAGAGTGAGCGTCTGGTCTAATGTCAAATGAGCAGTAACAATGTGCTGATCTCTGTGTGCAAAAGATCTTGGGACAATCCATTCCTGAGTGTGTGCTGGAGGTATTTTCTCTCTGTGGGGATATGCGCTGTGAGAAATACATTTTCTAATGTCTCAGCTCCCATTTGCTACCCCTCTTACCCCAAACTTTTACAGACCCGTGTACCTGAGGGAGCCAAGAGAACAATGCCTGCAGCTGTGTTCTCAGCCCTGCTTCCCAAGTCATTGATACCATGACCTTGATCTCATTAATCCATTTTCCATGCCTCTTGACCAACAAATCAAACAGATCAAATTCATAACTGTTGAGTCCTTTGGAAGGAGATAGCTCATTCCCTCACCTTACTCCTGCACCTGACGGGGCTCTAAGCTGTCACGGCGTTTGTTTCTATTTCTGACTATTGTGATCATTAAAGGAACCTGAAAATGCTCTTTGGTTGGAGTCCAAAGTCCTTACTTCAAGACTGAGCTCTACCACGTGTTGACTGTGAGCCACTTAGTCTACTAAGCATATTTTGCCCTCTGTCGATGGAGGGTCCCTGCCTCACCTCTTTTCTGAGATCACTGTCTCTAGAGAAATGAGTGACTGTAAACAGCCTGGTCTGGCTGATGCAGACTCTGTGTCTCCTCCTCTAGCAATAATGCAGAAGCCATTCACCTGCCTTGGGTGTCTGCTTCTTTCCTTCTCACCATCAGGCCTTTCCTTCCTCCCAAATCTCATGGCACAAACCTCACATTTTTTCAGGAAGTCCTTCTTGCTGAACCCCGTCCCATCTGTGTCATCCTTTTTGTTTTTCTCCAATGCCAGAAGAAGATGGTATTCTCTCTTAAGTTAAATTCCATTTACTGGTATGTTTCTCTGTAGATGTCTTGACTCTGTCCCGTGTCTTGATTTGGAGTCTTTAGATTGTGAGTTTGGTGGGTTTAGGGACAGGAGGTTCCTCCCATTGCGGCACTGATCAATGTGGAAGTTTTATCATTAATGTCAGCTGCCAACCGCTTTCTACATCTGATTTGCATCTGTCACTGATCTTCACAAATCGAGATCATAAGCAATCAAGTTTATGATGTTTGTAGATATTTTTCTACATTCGTAGCTTATTCCTTCCCTTGTCAAAACAATCCTTGGCCACCAGATTCCCACGGATAATTGGTATCAGCCAGTGAGGGCGGGAAAGGAAACGTCCATTTGTGCCCTCCATTAGCAGGAGCATGTCTTCATCAGCGCACTCCACTGAGATTTCAGCATCACCAGCTTTCCTTCCTCCCCTTTCAAGTTGTCCCAGGCCCAGTGACATTCACAATGATGAGTCATTGGCTAAATGTGGAGGCTGTCATTCTTCATGCACAACTGTGGGTTCTCGGGCGCCATCCCGGCCATCGGTGGTATATGACTCTGACCTCGAGGAGGAGGGCATTCTGAAAATGATCCTCTATGAGCTTGACAGTTACATACACCACGACCCGGTATTTTTAGAACCCCAACAGGGACAGGAGAACTCAAGCTAATGTTTTGTGTATTTTACATAAAGAACTTTTATTTTTTATTTTTTTTCCTCTTAATGGATTTTATTTCAATTATAGGTGTACATAAATCATCACAAGTCAATTTTACAGATTTTGTATCCCAAACCCCCAGTGCATCCCCCCAACCCCCCAGATTGTCTTATTTGAAAAACCAAGGTTTTCCAAAGTCTGTGAGTCATTGTCTGTTCTGTAAGAAGGTTCATTGTCTTTTAGTTTCCACATGTAAGCGGTATCATTGGGTGTTGCTGTCTAATTGTCTGACTGGTTTCACTTTGCATGATAATTTCTAAGTCCATCCATGTTGCTATAAATGTTGGTAATTTGTTCCTTTTAATGGCTGAGTAACATTCCATTGTGTGTATGTACCATATCTTGCCTAACCACTCTTCTGTGGATGGGCATTTAGGTTGTTTCCATGACCTGGCTATTGCACAGAGCGCTGCAATGAACACAGGAGTACAGGTGTCTTTTCGGGTCATGGTGTCTGCTGGATAGATGCCCAGGAGTGGGATTG
>PVHT020000093.1:11131787-11188894 GCA_004024745.2 Catagonus wagneri | reverse complement strand
GGGCTTCCCACCCGGGAGGTATGGGGTTGCTTCTATCGCGTAATCGCCCCTCCTACCTCTTGATGTGGTCTCCGCTGTGTCTTCTGGAGCAGAGTATCTTTTTTGGAAGTTTACAGTCCATTTGGTTGAAGGTTGCTCGGCATTTGGCTGTATTTTTGCTGTTTTTCGGGAGAGAAGTTGAGCTCCAGTCTTTCTATTCTGCCATCTTAATCCAATCACATAAAGAACTTTTACATGTGGACTTCTGAGGTGCAGTAGAAATAATCCCATTCTTTTTTTTTAAGTTATTTTTGAAGATTTAAGATAGCAAATATTTATTGACTACCTACTAAGTGACAGACATTGCATTGGCATCAGGGTTCCAATCACAAACAACAAAACATAGTATCACCTGACTTCATGGGCCATACGTTTCAGAGGACACAATCAACCTGCAAAGAAATGCACAATCACTTTCCCTTTTTTTTTTTTTCTTCATTGTTGCAAATTCAATCCAGCTCAAACTTCAGGTTTATCTCCAAGGCTACTTCTTAATTAAGCTATAAAAGGATATTTTCTGACTTAATAATTCCATTTTCAGTAAACAGATGCTGACTTTGCCTGCCCAGCATCCATTCCCATTCCCACCTTCTGAGAGGAAGACACTAAATTTGCTTCGGGGAACGATTCTGTTCTCATGTTTTTTTTTTATGTGGGTCAGTGGGGCTCCACTTGGGCTCCAGAAGTCCTACAGGGCACAAGTGGATGCTCCCAGACTCCATGGAAGGCCTGCAGCACCAGCAGAGTCCCGTATCCTAAGGCCACAGTGATTGGTTTGTGCTTAACCAACGTGACCCAAGTTTCTCCAAAGTGAATCAAAAGGAGCTTCACTGTACAGACAGGCCGCCTAAGATTCTTTCTAGAGTCCACATTTAGTGCTATCCTACTTCAGAAGGTCTTGAGAGATGGCCATATGCCAAGAGCTCTTTTAGACACTGAGGCTGCAGAGGTGAGCAGTATCCTCACCATCTTTGGTGGTAGTTGAACATCCATCCAAGAAGTTCGAGTCCAGCGCGTTCACTGTGAGCTGCTCCTGCTGTTGAGGAAATGCTGTGTGTGGCATCTTGGTCCAGGGGAGCTTTGGTTTTTCATCAAGCCCCTGCCCACTCCCCCACCCTGCCCCTGGCTGGGCTGGTTTGGGCCGCTGGGCATCAGGAAAACAGCAGCATTCTTGGTGATCGGAGTCTTGCTCTTTCCCTAACTAGTTGTGAGAACTTGGGCAAGCCATGTTACCGCTCTGGACCTCAGAGAGGAAGCCAGTTGAACCGAATCGTCTTCAGGTTAATTTCCTTAAAGCTCCAAGGCTCTGCCGAGGGCTGTGAGACGTAATGTGACAATTTACAATTTTGTCTTGCTGTCCTAGTATTTCTGTTCATCTTGAGAAGTTGTAAGAAGAGAGGAACTATTCTGAGATAGCTTTCTGGATGTCTAAAAGATACATACGTAACAGATGATAAAAAGGAGTCGGAAACCAGAAAGCGCAAGTGGGGAAAAAAAGAGGAAAAAGGATGCCCTTGTGTTTCTCTTTATGCTGTTGTTTTCCTGGTCTAACAGTAGATTTCTGGTCATTCCCAAGGGGTCAAGGGTGGTTACTGATCGTTATGGGCAGAATGCCTGTGTTTCCCCCCAAATTCTGATGTTGAAGCCCTATTGGGATGGTATTTGGAGTTGGGGCTTTGAGGAGGTGATTAAGTCATGAAAATAAAGGTCCCCATGATGGGATTAATGTCCTTATAAGAAGAGAACTGGCCCTTTCTCTCCCCATCATTTGTTGATGAAATGAGAAGATGACCATCTGTAAACCAGGAAGAGATGCCTCTACCAAGAAGCCAACCATAGTGGCATCCAGCCAACCTCTAGAATGCTAAGGAATACATGTTTGTTATTTAAGCCACCCCATCAGGGGTGTTTATCGTAGCAGTTTGAGCTGATGAAGATGCCGGTATTAGCCGAGACACAGAATGTGAGGCTGTTGCAGCCCCAGTGCAGGGCTGGAGTGATCCCCTAAGTTGCTCAGTTTTGAGAACAAATGTCTGCGGGGTTCCCATCTGCTTGGAGAAGCTGAATCTTCTACCCTTGGACATGCTTTTCAAACTTTATAAGATACCATCATGCATGTATCTTTCTGGAACTTGCTTTTTTTTTTTTTTCTGAGGTGGGTCCATGTTGATACATGTAGCTCTAGCTGATTCATTTTCACTACTATATCCTTTTCCATTGTAAGACTGTATCACTATTTCTGTATCTGTTGATAGACCTATATGTTGTTTCTAATCCTTTTTCTATTAAAAGCAAAGCAACAATACACATTTTGTGCATGTCTCCGTGAGCACAGGGAGTTGCAGGATCAAAGAATATGTATGTCTTCAACTTTACTTATTATCACCAAAATGCTCTTAAAGGGGTCATGCTAATTTATGCTCCTATCAGCATAGGAGAGTTCTTATTTTTCCAAATCCTTGTGCACACACAGTGTTTTCCAGCCCTTTAGCTTTTGCCGAGCCCTGCTGCAGTTAGCATTTAGTCTAGTTCCAGATTTTTAAGGGGATGATTTAAACATTTTCAGTGCTCGGTAGGATATTTACTGTAGATTCTTGTCAGATGCTAGTTATTAGACTGAGGAACTTCTTAGTCTTAGCTTGCTATGATTTAAAAAAAAAAACATGCATGGGTGTTGAATTTTATCAAACGTTTTTGTGCTGCATGTTTAGAGGTGATCTCCTAACATTTTAAGTAATCTTCCTAGTGGTATTAGAGCCAGGTAGCCGGTTTGATGGGAAACGAAGAGATGAGGTGAAGATTCTTAAGACCCATTCCTTGCAATTTTTCAAAACATCAGCCTCCAGTAGAGCCTCTCAAAAGCATCTCCCACAGTCAGAAGGTTGGAAAAGAGCACGGGTATTGTCATATACCACAAATAATTTATCATGTGGCAAGTGGGGATGTGCCAGGGTGTTGTTATAACTAGAGACTGTTACCCGGAAGGCCTCGAGAACAGCATGCTTCACAATGGGTTATTTGAACAATATACGATTATTATGGGCCGACGCCTGGGGCTTGGATATATTTTTGTTAAGGTGAAATTTTCTTTGTAATGGACTTGGTTATAATGGGATTTGATCTCCATTCATCTCACTTACCCATTCTCCCTCTGGCAGCTTTGATAGCCTTGCTCCCTATGCAGCATCCAGCCCAGCTGAGTCTAAGCAGCCAAACAAGCCTCTAATTTGTGACCAAAGGCTCTCCAACAGGGCTCTCCTCGCAAGCCCAGATCTCTTTGATTTACCAAACATTCATCCATCATCGATGGCCTTACTCAATCTGCTTTCCCAAGGTGTTTATCATCTTACTTATTAGCTTATCTCCCTTAGAACCTTCCCAGCTTGTTGACACAACTTGGATATGTCACACATTATGGATGATGAATGGTTATGTTCTGGAGGGTTCTGAGTTCCCGCCCCTGGCTAGTGTGAGTGCCATGTCTGTCTGGTGGGGTAGGAGTCAGGATGAGGCTATCGAGCCTCTCATCACAGGTTTTGAATGAAGGCACATCTGCCATCTACCTTGTGACAGTGTTTGGAGTTTCATTAATAAGTTGGCCTGGAAGGAGGGTGAGTACAGTGCAATCCCCTGAATCACCAGTCCAGTCAACTCGGTTCTTTTTTTTTCTTTTAGGGCCACACCCACGGTATATGGACGTTCCGGGCTAGGGGTCGAAGGTCAGATCAGAGCCATAGCTGCCAGCCTACCCTACAGCCACAGCAACGCCAGATCCAAGCCATGTCTTGTACCTACACTGCAGCTCTCGGCAACGCCGGATCCTTAACCCACTGAGTGAGGCTAGGGATCAAACCAGCATCCTCATGGATGCTTGTCGGGTTTGTTACTGCTGAGCCACGACGGGAATTCCAACCTACACAGTTCAGAGGACTGCTCCATAGGCACTGGCTTTGAAGGACAGGCTACGTGCACATAAGTTAACTCTGCTTCTCCTGAGTGCTAGGTTAATATACCAGAAGTTTGCTGTATTTATTTGTCATTTTCTTCCTCTTCTTATTCTGTACATAGGGTGATTCTGTAGAAAGTTGCAATGTGGGCAGCTCCTTATGGCGTTTCACTTGAGGGGTGAAATGAGTGGGATAAAGGGCCCCCCTCAGCAGACACGTTTCCTCTGCCGAGGTGCCGGAGTCCACCATTGGTGGCCCCTGAGAAAATATGACTCTGTCGTGGTTGTGTGATGTAAATTTTGTCACTTGTGGGCCATGATTACTAATCAGCTCACGCAGAGATTCGAGTGGGGCTCACAAGAAGTACAACACAGCATCCATTCACTCAAAAAACTTGTGATCAGTAGCGAGCTTGTACCAGTGTTGTTAGGTTCCAGTGATTCAAAGATGGGCCTGTGCCCTGCTGCGCCCTCCCCCAGATGGGCACCAAGTCACGTGGGGTCTCCGAGAGAGACTAGGGTTCTTGTACCAACCGTTCCCCAGGTCTGAAAGCCGGGAGCCAGGGAGTCCCTTTGGGCGGCGGTTCCCACATTTTTACCTGTAAAGTAGGGAGAGTGTGGAATAGATCGGGGCGGGGCTTGCTGTGCGTAGAGTAGGGGTCACGCTCACCTGGTTCAAGTGGAAAATCCCTTCCTTCCATCTTCGTCCCTCAAGGGCCCAGTTCTGTCTTCCTGCTCACGCCCGGTCACCACTAGTGTCAGTTCCTTTCTTATCCTTTCAGAGATTTTAAACAATGTTTGCACTAGCCAGTGGAAGTCTCTAGTCTTTATAGCCCTCTTTCATTTCATACAGGATATAGCGTGCCATCAACACTGTCCTGCACTTTGCTTTTTTTGCAGTTTGCAAGGTATCTTGGAGATCTTTTCATGTCAGTACAGAAAGATCTTCTTCAGTCTGTTTTTTTAAATAGCTACATAGAATCCCGTCGTATGTATGTTCGACAGTTTAGACAGATTCGATATACTTGGCAATTTGGCTACTTCTATTCCTTTGCTATTTCAGACTTAAACCAAAATGTTTGTTTGTATTTACATCCCTTTGGAAAGCTGGTGAGTATTATCAGTAAGATGATTTCTAGGAGCAGAGTTTGTGGGTGGGTCAAAGACATGCATATTGTGATGTTGAAAGTGGGTTGTCTTTCTTTTCTGATACCAAATGTGTGGTGTCTCTTCCAACACCAGTTCTCTGATTCTCGGACAATTCAACTCAGTTCTGCCACCGTTTACATAGTGTGAGTTTCAGACTTCACAGGCCTGAGGGCTCAGTCCCCCAAGACTGCCCCCACTTCAGGTGCAGACACAAATAAGATGCCTGCTAACTACAAATCTGGGGCCTCCCATGACACCCCCCCATTCAATAATTCACTAGAATGACTCACAGGACTCAGTAAAGTGCTTTACTGCTATTACAGCTTATTATAAAGGATGCAATCCAGGACCAGCCAAATGGGAGGGCCAGGGGCGCGTGTGTGTGTGTGTGTGTGTGTGTGTGTGTGTGTGTGTGTGTGTACGTACACGTGTGCATGCGATCTTCCCATCCCCTCTCCAAGTGCCTAGCATCGTTGTCAATGCATTCACCAACCTGGAAGCCCTAATCTCCAGTTCCCACCCGCCACCCTCCCCAGAGGTCAGGAGTGAGGCTGGAAGTTCCTACCCGCTGTTCACCAGGAGCTTGGTGATTTTGATGACCAGCCCCCCTCCTCAAGCCGTGCAGAGGCCGCACCTCAAGTCACCTCATTATCCTAAATCCAGCTGGTTAATGGGCCTCCTTAAGAATCACTGGAGATACTCCTATCACTGAAAAAAGTCTCAGCATCTTAGGAGCTCCACGCCAGGAGCCAGGGACAAAGGCCAAATCAGTTCTTTTTTCTATCACAGAAGCTAGTCAGAGTACCTGCTGTATCAGTTTACACCCCGGTCCCTGCCGTCAGTGAATGAGAGTGTCTGTGTCTCCACCGCATTGAGGCCAGGGTGTCATGGAGCCTTTGGCCTTCTGCCACCTTGATGGTGGTAAATGGACTCTCAGAGTAGCTTTAATTTGTATTTTATTCTGAACAAGGCTGAGCATCGTCCCTTGTATTGGAGAGCCATCTCTATTTTGCATAGATCAGCTTTGAGAGAAGGAGAAGGGGAGGGTCCGGAACCCGGCACCCCGTGGGAGAGGCAGGAGGAGGGACTGGGGCGGGCACCGCAAACGGGGACGTGGCGGGTCGGAGACACGCACTTGTACTAGAGCCAACCCCGCTTTCCTCACCCGCTGCCTGCCCCCAGGTCCATGGTGACCCTCTGAGTGAGTGAGACAAACTCTGGAGTCAGGACATCTCGGGTCCCTGGCAGATCTTCCCAGCAGAGGTTCCTGCGCGAGCTGAAGTGACCCTGCCAGGGCCCAGCTCTGAGAGCCTGGCTGCTGTGTTTGGCCGATCACCATGTCCCAACGTCCTTTGAAATTCCAGGGCGAGAGCCCTGGCCTCTGGCCTCACCCAGCTCCTGTCTCTGCCTCGCCGTAGAGAGTGGAGGCCGAAGCTGACTTGGAGGGCCTGCACCTTGCGTGTACATCCAAGAAAGGAAAAGAATAATCAGCAAAGACTCCGGTCCTTGAAAGAGTGGGAAGAGGAGGGAGAGAAAGACGGCGGTGCCATTCCAGGGGCTGGTATCCGCTCTCAGCCCTGCTGGGTACAGATCCATTTCTGTCCCTCCTGTTCTGGGATGTGGGTTTTGCTGACAGGCCTCAGGAGCAGCATGGTTCGGGGTTGGAGGACTTGGGGTTTTCGTCTCTTCCTGGCAGAGTATAGGAAGCAGTCCGGGCCACCAGGGCTGAGAGAATGAGCCGTCCCTGGGAGCAGACCCCACCTACCCACCCAAGATGTCACACTCCTGGAAGACAAGGAACTGGACCCTCCTGGGGCGTGGATAAAGGGCAGGAGCCGTCCCCTTGTGGGAGCAAGATGCTGCCAGAAGGGTGATTGGCCTCACACTCATACCCATGTCCCTGCAGCAAAGCTGTACCTGGTTGCGGCCGTAAGCGTAGATGCCTGTCAAGTGAGAGGAAGATGCCCCATTCTCAGGGGTTGTTTCCACTTGTCCTTTTCAAAACCCTCTTAAGATGCAGCTGTGGTTTATATCTGCTTCTGTTCCCTAATGCTTGACTCAGTTTCCACGTCTGTAAAATGCTTGTGAAAGATCATTTTCATCTTTAGGAATGTTTTATTTTTCTCTCTCCCTCCCTCTCTCTCTTTCTTTTTCTTTCTTTCTTCCTTCCTTCCTCTCCCCCCCCTTCTTTTTTGGCCTCCCCGTGGCATATGGAGTTCCTGGGCCAGGGATCAGATCCAGGCTGCATTGCTGACCTAAGCCACAGGTTCGCGATGCCAGATCTTCAACCTAGTGTGCCGGACTAGGGATCGAACCCACATCCCAGTGCTCCCAAGATGCCGTTGATTCTGTTGCATCCCAGTGGGAACTCCATCTGTGGGAATCTTTAAGAGACCCAAAGACCAGCTGCCCAGCTCTTCTCCAGGGAGCCAAGGGTGGAGCGTAGTTCCCCAGCGGCCAGTGTCTCCAGCTGAGTTTTAACACACCTGAGGCAGAGTGATGCCTGTGCGGTGATGGATGGATGGAGGTCCCAGGCAGCAGAATCTTTTGGCAGCAGCCTGCCTGGAGTCTGATGAGCAGCCAACTCAGAATGAAGATAAAGCACCAGTGAGCTTTGATGGACGACAGGCAAAGCCTGTCTTGAAATTGGTCTCACAAAACAATATACAAACTAATACACAAATCAATGCAAAGTGTTTAAAGCGCCAGGAAAACTCAACCCATCTATCATACTTAAGGGGGGAGGGGGTCATGGAGTTTGGCAATTGCCCGAGTCACCAAGGCCCTGGGGAAGGAAACTCTGTCTCTGGGAACTGACAGCCTGATCCAGCATCTCTCTCCTGAGCAGGGACCCCAGTATGGCATGAAGTGGATAAATGGGAGAGAACTCCTGCCCTGGCTGCAGGGAGAGCCGCCGCCCCTGTCTCTTCGTCCCCCCACTGGCCACTCATGGAGGGACCCAGCCTTTGGGGTGGCCGTTGTTTTGGGGCCCTGAGGCAGGGCGTGGCTCCAGGCCTTGTGCTGGGGATGACTCAAAAGCATTGGTCTTGGTTCCCTTGTGGCCCAGTGGGTAAAGCTTCTCGTGTTGTCACTGCAGTGGCTCAGGTCACTGCTGTGGTGCTGGTTTGACCCCTGGCCCCGGAACTTCCATGTGCCATGGGCACAGCCAAGGGAACAAAAATTGATCTCAGCTCAAGGTGACTAAGAGCCCAGCAGCACGGGGACCTGTGACTAGGGACAAGCTAACATTTCATTTCTCGTATGTGTGGGTTTAATATATGTGTCTTTATTTTCAATAAAAATTATATATATTTAAGGTATAAAACATCTTGGTATACATATACATAGTGAAATAACTGCAGCCAAGCTAATTAGCACATCTGTCACCTTATATCATTACTTTTCGTGTGTATGTATGTGTGTGTGTGTTGAGAACACCTGAAATCTACTTTCTTAGCCAATGTCCAGTGTTTAGTAGAGTATTACATTATACACCGTAGTTAGCCCACTGACATAAGATCTTTAGACTTATTTGTTCCACATGACGGCCACTTTGTGTCCTTTGACTGCCATCTCCCCATTTCCCCCATCTCCCTGCCCCTGGCAACCCCCATTCTACTCTCTGCTTCTAGGTATGTGACTTTTTCAGGTTCCACATATACGTGGGATAGATCCTACAGGACTTATCTTTCTGTGTCTGGCTTATTTCACTCAGCATGATGTCCTTCAGGTTCATCCCTGTTGTCAGAAGTGGCAGGGTCTCTTTTTTAGGGCTGTATCATATTCCACCGCATGTATGTGCCCCGATATCTTTATGCATTCACCTGTTGATGGACACTAGGTGTTTCTGTGCCTTCACATGCTGCATTGAATGTGGGGTGATCCTCAGCTGTCACCAACCCTGTTCTTCTTACCTTCTGCCCATCTTGGGTGACTCACTTCTTTCTTCATTCTCTGAATAATAACTGTCTACCTCAAGCCATTTCTTCCATTAATGTCTTAACTTTGTCTCAGCCTTATTAAATCTAGAAATTTCTTAACTTGTATAGGAGGTGAATAAACATAACATTTATAGCAGGCCATGCAGCTTGCAAAGTCCTTCTGGGTGCATGGTTGGTAGTTTCATCTCCATTTTAACAGGAGAGGAGCTGAAGCTTGCAGAGGTTAAACACTGTGACCAGGCTGCCAGAAGGGAACATTCTGGTAGAAGAGTGGAATTGTAGTTGTGTTGCATTTCTCAAAGCTTTGACTGCAAAAGCTGGCCTCTGGCAAGGAGACTGTTTGCCCTCGCTTCGTGGTGACTCTGGGGAAGGGTTAGCAAGTTCATCTTTTATGCATATTATTACAGTTTCTGACCTCATCCTGGGTGCTAGCCGTGGGGCAGAGGGGCCATCAGGCACCAGCATTAGCCCCTGAACCTTACTAGGACGGAGTAAAAGATGGTTACTGAAAGAATAATCCAACATTCAGGGTAATCCTGCTCCAGAACAGGAGGAAGGATGAGAGAGCCACCAACAAAGCTTTCGTGTAACTCACGTGGTAGACCCCGCATAGGAGGCCTCGCCCGTCCCCCGCTTGGAGGCTGTATCCACACCATCCAGCTAGGTATGCTCCCGACTCGCCCTCAGGTATTTCCGGGGAAGGAAAGAAGACGGCCTTCTTCTGGAGCTCATCCTGGGGACTGTCAAAGCCCTTGCTTGGGGGTTCATTCCAAATCCCTCCTTCTGGAGTTCCCACGGTGGCTCAGCGGGTTAAGAACCTGACTGGTATCCATGAGGACATGGGTTTGATCCCTGGCCTCACTCAGTGGGTTAAGGATCCGGCATTGCTGTGAGCTGCAGCATAGGTTGCAGATGTGGCTCTGATGTGGCGTTGCTGTGGCTGTGGTGTAGGCCTGCTGCTGCAGCTGCAATTCAATCCCTAGTCTGGGAACTTCCATATGCCATGGGTGCGGCCCTAAAAAAAAAAGTTTAAACAAATAAATCCCTCCTTCTGTAATTTCGATCCTTGATCTTTGGTTGGTTTGTGTTGTGTTATGATGTCTCAAACCTGTGAGGCCATTCCCTAAACCTATAAGCTGTTGTCTGTGCCCGTTTGGATCACCTCTGCAATGCATGGTCACTGGTGGGTGTCCAGCTGGAGCTGGACAGAGGATGTGGACAAACCAGAGGCCCCCTCTAGGAGAGGGAGCCACACATGGCGTGGCTGGGCCACATCGAGAACAATCCAACAGTCTGAATTCTGGGAAAAAAAGGACTTACTTGTTGATTGAGGTTCCAGAGTGGCACGTCCCCATGCAGGACTGCAGAGGGATGGGGAGCACAGAGATGGGGTGCTGTGGGGGATGTGGCTGGAGAGGAGGGCAGGGAGTGGGACGTGTGGGCTGAGCGTCAGGCCCGGGAGTTTGGTCCTGCGGGCAGTAGGGAGCCACTGCAGGTCAGTGTGCAGTGCGGCCTGTTAGGTATGTGCTCAGAGGTCAGTATGGGGGGGTGGGGCTTGGAGAAGACAAGACCAGAGGCCAGGAGTGCCCTGGACGGCTGGGGAAGAAACGTTTGGCTCTTCCACGGAGCTGGGAGCTGCGCGCAGGCCCTGGTCAGAGAGGGTACCCTGTACCTGCAGCGGATCGCGTGGGGTCTGGCCCTCTGAGGACAGCAGCCGCGTGAAAGTCCATGTCCGCCCTCTCGGTGCTGTCCGGGTGCACCACTTATTCCAGCATCTGGGTCTGGGGGCTGCTGGGAAGGCGGAGAACTCCAGGCTCCCTTCAGAGGCAAGGCCCCCGGAGTGGTTCCCAGAGGAAGGGGCAGCAGGCGGGCTTCCGCATACCTGGTCCCTGATTCTCCACGGTCAGAAAGAAAGCAAAAGGGTTCTGATTCTCATAGGTACACAGAGAGCAGAGGCTGCAGCTCATCCTGGGAAGGTTTGGGAGCAGTGGCACGGCCTTTACCTGGAGGGGCCCTTGGAGGCCCAGGCCTGTCCCACCACAGACTGTTTTTTTTACATTGAAGCAAATATACAGCACAGGAAATTTCCCATCTTAACCATTTCTAAGTATACAGTTCAGTCACGTGTAAACGAATTTCCAGAATTCTTTCCATCATGCAAAGTGGAAACTCTGTACCCACGAGACGACAGCTGCCCGTCCCCTCCTCCCTCGGCCCCTGGAAACCAACCTTCCACCTCCTGTCTCCGTGGGTTTGCGCCAGGCACGTCTTCTCAGTGGCACACGTATTATTTGTCTTTTTGTGTCTGGCTTATTTCACTTAGCAGAATGTCCTCAAGGTTCAACCATGTGGCAGTACCAGAATTTCCTTCCTTTTTTAAGGCTGACTAATATTCCATCGTATGTATGAACTCCGTTTTATTTATTTGTTTGTTGATGCACACTTGGGCTGCTTCCACTTTTTGGCTGTTATCTCTTTAGACCCTGCTTTCAATTCTTTTGAGTATTTACCCCAAAGTGAAATCGCTGGATCATCTGGTAATTCTGCTTTTAATTTTTTGAGGAACGACCACACTGCCTTCCACAGTGGCTGCTCCATTTTACACTCCCACCAACAGCCACCCGTCTTTTTACAACATGACTGTAAGCTCCAGGGCCACCACAGGAGGCAGGGACGCAGACTGAGTTATAGCCACGCCGCGCACATAATTCAACCCTCAACTACACAACTGCACACTCGCGAGCCCTGGGCTGGGGGCAGGGGGCAGGGAGCCGTGGGATTCGTCAGCCAGCTGTAGCTCAAAATTACTTTTGTTCAATTTCAGCGCCTTGGGTTTAAATGTAAAAAAAGTCCCCTAAATGTCCATGCAAGAGACAACAGATGTTTGGAATAAGCTTTTGTGTAAGGCTAATTGCCTCATGCCCTTTATTTGCTTCTTTTTTTTAATGATGAGAAATTTGAAAATGTCTCATTCTAAACAGAAATTTTTTTCTGAGGATCTGCAAGGACTGTCTTGCTACTCGGTTCCATGGCATTACCTGGCAGTCGGAAGATTCGAGAGCTAGTGCTCCCTGATTTATGGCTGCTCTGTTGAGATACAGTGCCGGGGACCCTGGCTGGGCTGTCCTCTCAGACGCCCTTCCCTGGGAACTCACACCCTTCCTCCAGGCTTGGGTTCCCAGTAGCCGTTTTTCTGCTGTGTTTCCCCATCTGCCTGGTTCCTGACTGAGGGATTCACCCTGAGCCACCCGGAAATCATTCAGATTCTTCCAATACTTTGGGTTTATGTCTGAGACCGGGTCGGCCAACCAGTCAGGTCCTGCTGCCTGCCTGTTTTTGTAAATAAAGTTTTACTGAAATGTGGTGAGGGAGGCAGCCGGCCCTTGGCGGGAGGGAGATCAGTTAGTCTCTGTGAATGGCTGGGCCAGGGGAGGTGAGAGCCCCACACTCTGCCAGGTGGGCTGGGGAGGAGAGAAAGCCAGTCTGCAGAGGGAGAAACGGGAAGCAGAGAGGCCTGGAGAAGGGGCACATCTTGCTAGCCTCTGTGACTTCAGCTTTGGCTCCATCCTAAGACTGCTGTGTTTCATGACTTTCTTCTAGACCCTGATGATAAAATCGCCTTCTTTGCTTAAGCTAGCTCAAACTGAGTCTCAAGTTTCAGCAACTAGGAGTCCTGATAAGTACTCTGGAGAAGCTCCCTGCCTCTTGCACACGTCAGTGGTGGACCAGCACATCAGAGCTTAGTCAAGAGATCCCATCTTCCCTGGAGAGACATTTCTCCAAAGAAGAGATGCAGATGGCCAACAGCACGTGAAAAAATGCTCAGCATCACTGATTACTGCAAATGCAAATCAAAACTACTATGAGGTATCACCTCACACCAATCAGCATGGCCATCGTAATAAGGCCACAGATAACAAATGCTGGAGAGGAGACGGAAAAAAGGGAACCCTCCTGTGCTGTCGGTGGGAATGTAAATCGGTACAACTACTATGGAAAGTAGTCAGGAGGTGCCTCAGAAAACTAAATGTAGAACTACCATGTGACCCAGCAATCCCACTCTTGGGCATAGATCTGGATAAAACTTTCCTTGAAAAAGACATGTGCACCCTTATGTTCATTACAGCACTATTCACAGTAGCCAAGACACGGAAACAACCTAAATGTCAACGGACAGATGAATGGATTAAGAAGATGTGGTATATATACACAATGGAATACTACTCAGCCGTAAAAAAACAAAATAATGTCATTTGCAGCAACATGGATAGAACTAGAGACTCTCTAAGTGAAATAAGTCAGAAAGAGAAAGACAAATACTGTATGATATCACTTATATCTGGGATCTAATATACGACACAAATGAACTTTTCCACAGAAAAGAAACTCATGGACTTAGAGAACAGACTTGTGGTCGCCAAGGAGGAGGGGGAGGGAGTGGGGTGGATTGGGAGTCTGCGATTAATAGATGCAAACTATGACCTTTGGAATGGATAAGCAATGAGCTCCTGCTGTACAGCACAGGGAACTATATACCTAGTCACTTATGATGGAGCACAATGGAGGAAAAGGTGAGAAAAAGAATGTATATGTGTGTGTCTGTATAGTAGAAAATTGCTGTATAGTAGAAAATTGACAGAACACTGTAAACCAGCTATAATGGAAAAAATAAAAATCATTAAAGAAAAAAAGAGAAAGAGATCCCGTCTTCCCTTCATCCTTTCTCCCGAGCTCTGGGCCTCTCCTGGGCCTGCCAGCGAAAGCAGGTGTGCACAAAGGTTGGCAGCTCGGCTGACGCAGAGAAAACGTTGTTGGTGAGGAGCCCAGGATCAGAGCCCCGGTGCGTGACCTCTTGCTCTTGACCGACAGCCGCTACGTCCTCCTGGCAGGAGCCGGAGTGCCCTCCAAACCTTGTGTGCCGCAGCAGCTGCAGCCAGAGGAAATGCCAGAAGCTTCCAGCCCTGGCCTTTCTGCCCTTGAACACCTTGAAAGATTACTCTCAAGTCCACCTTGAATTTCCTTTTGCAACTTTTTAATAAAAACGGACTCAAACGTAATCTTGAGTTGAACACTTCTCACACCAGCAGCCTGTTAAAGTCAAACACAGTGTTTGGGAGTTCCTACTGTGGCACAGTGGAAACGAATCTGACTAGGATCCGTGAGGATGCGGGTTCGATCCCTGGCCTTGCTCAGTGGGTTAAGGATCTGGCGTTGCTATGGCTGTGGTGTAGGCCAGCAACTACAGCTCTGATTCAGCCCCCAGCCTGGGAACCTCCATGTGTCGTGAGTGCAGCCCTAAAAAAAGCAAAAACAAAACAAAAAAAACAGTGTTTGGCACAGAGGAGATCAGACTCAAGTCCAATTCATAGCAGAATTCAAACAAATTTTTGATGAGAACCTTTGGTTCAAGATGGTAGCTTGACCAGGTTTTATCTTTGTCACTTCTTAGATTTCACTGGAATAAAATGATAAGTAATGTCTATCCTATTAAAGAAACTAGGGAGAAAGATGGCCACCGAGTAAGAAAGTTCAACATTTTCCTGGAAGATGGAATGCATGGGGTGTGTGATGCATGCAGCAGTCAAAAGACATTTCTTGGAATAGAAAGGGACTGCAGTGAATGGGAACCAATAAACCTGTTAGAAACCCAAAGGGTTCTGGACTCAGAATTTGCACGCGCAGTTGGAGGCAAGAGTAAGAAATGGGGTTCACAGAGGAGGGGTGGCTGAGTTAGTTTGGGCTACCTGCCACATTCTGGTTCAGGTTAACCTGGTATCTGTTCCAAGACAACATGTAAAGGGTCTGTCTTTACATTTAAATCAGCCCTCTGGAGAAGGCTAAGGTGTCTAGGAGATTTTGGTACTCTAGGATAGAGCCTCAACCTTCTGAAATTTGGGGAGTCCATCACTGGACTGTTAAGTCAGCCCCTTATCCACTCACCATAAGGCCAAACCTGCCAACCAGCATGCAAACCAGGCAACATTTCACACCCCACTGAGAGTTCTGATCTGAGTTCCAGCGTACAGACCTGTTGAAAAAAATAGATCTCTTTGGTTCCAACACAATGCAGAAAAACTCACATCGGCTGCCTCGTCCTTTATAACCTGAGGAATGACAACCAGAGTTCACAAAAGCTTAAGAACCAGAACCTAAAGTGACAGACCAAGGTAGACTTACCCCAGTGGAAATCTGAGTTAATTCAGAAAAAAAAAAAATCTTAGAATTTGTACACTCAAATTCTTCAAGAGTATATTGTATCCACAAAACAAGGTAAGAAGTAATAAAAGAGGACCAGAAAGAATAAGAGGCAGATCTTATGATTAAAAGTTTTTGATTATCAAAATAAAAATTTCAAAACAGGCTTGGCATAGAAAGTCAAGGGAGTCTCTCCAAATGTGGAAAACAAATATGAAGAAAAGAGAAATGTTGGAGAAAAATATTAAAGATATGCGAATGCCTCTTGAGGTCAAACACGAAAGGGAAAAGAATCACAGAGAGAATAGAGAAAATGGAAAAAAGCAAAGAAACAGTAGAAGAAAATATGTCAGGGTTGAAAAGGACCTTAATTGTTCAGGTCTCAGAGTATCCAGCAAAAAATAATGGAAATGACAACAACAAAACAAGCCAACACTTTGACACTTTCCTGCAAAACTCTAGAGCACCAAAGATAATTTGCAGATCCTAAAATCTCCCAGAGAGATCAGATAGGTCACCGTAAGGGAACTGAATTCAAACTCACAACTCATTTTTTATCTATAACCCTCAGTGTTCCAGGACCATATTCAATAATAATGCCTTCAAAGTTCCAAGGGAATAAGACAATTTTTTTTTTTTACAACCCCAACTGTCAATTGGGCAAAATAGGGGCATTTAATTCCCTTGTACCCTTTTTAGGAAGTTATTTGAGGATGTAACCCAGCAGCATGGGCATGTAACAAAGAAAGAGAAAGATGGGGAATCCGGGAGACAGAATTCAGCCCAATCAAGGGGAACTCTCGGGTCCCAAAGTCACCAGCAGGTGGCAAGTCAGGAGCACAACCAGTTCTGCAGGAGGGCCCTGACCAGGGGAGTGTCTAAGAGAAAAGGTGACTCCTTGCGAAAGGGAGTATTGTTGAGAGGATGGAAAATCCTGAGGTATGAAAAATGCCTATTATTCTAGGAGAAAAGTAACATATTCAGAAACTCCTGGAAGAACAAGAAACTGTAACAGAAAGTCATTATCCAGATAGAAGGAAAACTCTATCATGATTTTAAGCAATTGCTGGAATCTGAGAAAGGGAATTCATTGCACCTGACTCTGCTGGGACCAGTCTTCGGCCTGGGGACTGTGGTCTCAGATTGCAGGAGGGGATTTGATAACAGCAGCCCTCCTTGTTTGGGCTGTGAGCCATATTTATATGGTGATAATAATGTTAACCTTGTCAGAAATCAACATTTAGAGGCGAGCTATGGAAGCTTAGAAGATGGGGTCATGGTTGCAGAATATAAATGTTAACTTGTCGATTTCTTTTTTCTTTTGTCTTTTTAGGGCCATACCTGTGGCATATGGAGGTTCCTAGGCTACGGGTCTAATCCGAGCTATAGCTACTGGCCTCCGCCACAGCCACAGCCACAGCCACGCGGGATCCTACTCATATCTGTGACCTACACCACAGCTCACAACACCGAATCCTTAACCCACTGAGCGAGGCCAGGGATCGAGGCTGCGTCCTCATGCATGCTAGTCAGATTCGTTTCCGTTGAGCCATGACGGGAGCTCCAACCTTGTCAATTTAAGTGATCCTTCATCCCAGGGAGTTTGAGGATGGAAGGGAGAGGGAAAGGCTGGGGTGTCTGTGTTCCCAGCTCACATGAAGGAGAGTGAAAGTTGCTGGAACAATAAAGGGAGGCACAGAACGCGTGTTATATAACGTTGTGGAAGGACCCCGACATTCTCTAAAATGTAAGGTGAAACCACACACCTTGAGCTCGGTCTGAAAGGAGGGCAGTTGAAGGAACATTTACGTCCCTATATTTAACGGAGAGGAGTCAGTGGATATTGTTAAGAGTCAATAAACCAGCCTTAGGGTTATAAACACCAGTTGGGTGAAGACAGTCGCCACCAGCAGGCGCTGTTGGATCCCCTAGGTTTGAGGTAGGGTCAGGTGGGGCCTTGGGTGGCCCAACTCCGGGCTGCTCTGGGGCTCAGTCAGCCTTTTCCGCATCCCCAAGTGCCCTGAGTGACTCATAGCGCTTGCTGTGTGCACGCTCAGCAGAAGGAAGTTAGGGAGTGCTGTCTGTGAACCTGTGGGCCCTGCACTTTCCCAGCTTGCTTCACGGTCTGTCCTGCTTCCCTCATGTGTTTGCGCTGGAGATGGAACGCTGCACAGGGCTCCGCGCCATCGGTCGTGGCCTACAGGATATTGGCCATCAGAAGTGAGGTTTCGGGGCTCTTCAGAGCCAGGGAGGGCCTGCCGAGTGCCACAGAAACGGCTTCCCAGCCGATCCTGGAGTCGCGGTGCGGTGCTCTGCCGTGAGGTCTAGTGCTTGAGTGGGGCCCCCGTCTCTGAGGGTTTCCCTGGAGGTGCTGCAGTGATTATTATAGTAAAGGGCCTGCATGCCTTAAGGAGGGAGAAGAACTGAATGTTTTGCTGCCGCATTAAAGTGTTTGGGGAGTTCCCGTCATTGCTTAGTGGAAACGAATCAGACTAGCATCCATGAGGACACAGCCTCGATCCCTGGCCTCGCTCAGTGGGTTAAGGATCTGGCTTTGCCGTGAGCTGTGGTGTAGATCGCAGATGCAACTCGGATCCCGTGTTGCTGTGGCTGTGGCGTAGGGTGGCACCTACAGCTCTGATTTGCCCCCTAGCCTGGGAACCTCCATATGCCGTGGGCGAGGCTCCAAAACGCAAAAAAAAAAAAAATGTATGGAAGAGTCAGTGAAAAAAAAAGCCTAATGAAACTCTCCCATCGCCTGTGCCAGGGGTCCGTCCTTTGAAGTTACAGAGGCCGCCGCTTGGCAGCAGTTAATGCAACTCAGAACAGGTCTTCACCTGAGGACGCAGTAGACGTTCTCGGAAAAAAAGTCAGAAAAGTGAGTGCTCTGAACTTTCACTTCCCGGACTGAGGACGGCTCACCTTCAAAGGAGGACGCGGTCCCTTGAAGATGCCTCAGAATCCCTTCAACCCCAAGTGATTGAAGCAAAAACAAAACACTTAAAAAGCACCTCAGAACAATGGAGAGCAACCTCAGGAGAAAATAACAGACGATCTGAGTGAAAACACTCATTTTCAAGAAAGTCTAGAACTGCTTGCCCAAGAAAAGCAAAGAGTGCAGGAACCAAAGACCAGAGAACAAACAAGCAAAATGCTTGAGAACACAAAGGCGTGGATGGAGCGGGTCTTGAGTGAGGAGGAGAGGCTGAGTCGAAGATGGCAGGTGAAGACGGCGGCGTGAGATTAGAGAAAAAGAGTGAAGCGGAAAACGGGGACCCCCCTGGTCTCTCAGGCAGAGGCTGATTTGAAGACTCACTGATCCGTGAACTTAAAAATGTCCTTAAAGAGGCTTGGCGAAAAGCAAAACCCATCCCGGGAGAGTTCCGTGAAGAAAACCAAATGAAATGAAGAGCTTTCGGGACAAATGGAACGTCTCCAAAAAACTGAGCAAGCGCCTCCGGGGCCCGCGGATCCACAGCCTGAAAGCGAGATTCGGAAGCTGCAGCTGAATCCACATGTCGTGCACATTCGGAGAAAGTCAATCAGAGAGGAACCAGACTGCTTAAAAATGGAGAAGAAAGGTCTCCAAGTGTATAAAAACGCGAACCACATAGGTCTGTGGGATCGTGGCCGGGGACATTGACAAAGAACGGGAAAGGACTGCTTCCTTCTTTCCAAACCCGATTCTCTTCTGTGAGAAAGTGCTCCGGCAAGCTGGATGCTGTCTGCCGGCAGGGGAGGCTTGGCGAGCTAAGAAAGGGAAACGCTCTCCGTCAGCACTGGCCAACGTCTTCGGGTTTAAGATCTGGCCTTTCCCAAGTGGCTCTTTCGCTTAGGATGTCGCCCACGCAGCCCTCGGGGGCCAGGAGTGTCAGGGGACCCCCTGGGTTTTCAGATTCCCCCAGGAGAGAGGACAGTGACGCTGTGGGGGCTCTGGAATCTCGGGGCTCAGGCAGGTCCCATTCAGCCTTCATAGTCGCTGACGGCAGCAAGACGTTCACCTCTTAAAGTCATTTTGATTTATCCCTTCGTAGTTTAGCTGCTGTTATTTAATTGATGCTACAATTGGTCTTTTTTAAAGTTTGATAGCGCTAAAAGAAAATAAAAGGTAAAAAGCCACCAAAAGAGCGGAGAATGGATCCATCTAAGAAATTGCCTCTGGGAAGGGACATGGGAAAATGCGGAGGGGTCAGCTCATCCGAAGCAACCAGTGAGATGCGCCCTGGGGCTCACTTCCTGCCCCCAGGAGTGTGCAGTTCAGCCGGGCCTGACTTCAGCCACCTCTCTGGGGGGGATGGGGGCCCAGGGACCCGTGGGCTCTGCTGCCGCTCTGCCTTAGAGGTGCTCCCTCCTTCGTAATCCCTCGGTTATATCCGTACCACCTGGCGCTAGCCGTTTATGTATGTGTGCTCTTTTGAGATAAATTAAAACTGTAAAAAAAATTATTTACTGAATTTTTAGTGTATGACAGGCACAGTCCTAGGTTCTGAGGGCAGGAAGGTAAACAAATAATTGGAGATAAAATACACTTTGGGTGACTGAAGAAATAAGATCTGTGTTTCTTGGAGCTTAATTATCATTTATCAAAGGAAATTGTGACTTTTCTCACAACTCAGGCCTCTGCCCGTTCTCCACACCCCCCCCCACTTTTGCCTGCCTGTGGAATGAGTTATTTGCCAATGTCCCAGGGTGGGGACTTCTACAGTGACCAGACTTTCTTCTTTTCTTTTGCTTTGTGTGTGTGTTTTTTAGGGCCGCACCTGCGGCGATCGGAGGTTCCCAGGCTAGAGGTCGCACTGGAGTTACAGCCGCCGGCCTACACCTCAGCCTCAGCCACGCCGGATCCGAGCTGAGTCTGTGACCTACACCACAGCTTACCAGGATCTTTAGCCTGAGCGAGGTCAGGGATCAAACCCACAACCTCATGGATCCTAGTCTGGTTTGTTAACCGCTGAACCACGATGGGAACTCCCTAAAGTGACCCGATTTTCCATTTGTGTATATCTTTGGCCAGCCTTGAGGAGGTCCTCAAAATGCCAGATATTTGTAGTGGTCAGAGAGGCTGAAGTTGCAGCTGTGTGACTTGGGTCAGATTTGGTGTTCATGGGGGAATATACGCGATGCAAATAGGATTTGGCTTTGCCTTTTTTTATCAAGTGGCTTTCTCTCCTTTTAAATTCTAATATCTTTTTTAAAACAAAATCCAAAGCAAAACAAACACTCCCACAATCGCAGCCATTTCTGTTCTAGAAGAGTCGAGCTGAGTCATTTGGGGCCAAGGGGGCCGTGGCAATGCATTCCACCCCTGTGTTCTGTGTCTGAGTGTTAGGTCCCTGGAGGTCACGGGCTCAGTCTCATGGATCCTTCAATCCCTAGTCCTCAGGACAGAGTACACAGCTAGTGCTCCAGAAAAAAAAAAGGTATTGGTCAATAAAAAAAGTAATTTATACTATATGCTAAAATAAGATGTGGGAGTTCACATTGTAACTCGGTGGATAACAAACCCACCTGGCATCCATGAGGTTGTAGGTTCGATCCTGGCCTCGCTCAGTGGGTTAATGATCTGGCTGTGGTGTGGTGTAGGTCTCAAACGCAGCTCAGATCCTGTGTTGCTGTGGCTATGGCCTAGGTCAGCAGCTACAGTTCCAGTTAGAACCCTAGCCTGGGAACCTCCATATGCCTCGGTTGTAGCCCTAAGAAAAAAAGCAATAAATAAATAAATAAAATGAGGTGCAACAAATGATTTGCTAATAAATTTATTTCTTGGATATACGATTTGGTCCTGAACACATAAAACATATGGTCCACCCATCTCCTCTCTTTCTCACCAAAAGCTGACTGAATGAATAGATGGGCAAGTGGTGAGCATTTGCCGGGAGAGGATGCCACCCTCTGCCCTGTGGGTACAACTTCTCCAGCACGTTCAGAGAATAGAGAAGTCACAATGCCACGTATTAAGACAAAGGCAGCATCTATCCCATTTTCAATATCACTTCAACAAAACGAATCTCCTTTGGGTTTTTGTTTCTGTCTTTCAATGGTCTGTTGTGGTAGTGCTCAACACATTAAATGGTGGTTTTCTTCCTACTCTTGTTTCTTTCTTTCTGTTTTTCCAGGAAGCCACAATTGATTGATCAAATGTTTCACTGCGTATTGTCCTTTCTCCCTGCCTCACCCCCAGCATTCTGATTTTATTATGCAAGGAGCCGGCTTGAACCGAAGCAAAGAGCACAGCCACCCAGACCCAGGGATAGGACACAGGTGTTTGAGGTTTACCTGAGGTCAGCTGCAAAGTTTCTGTCACCGGTGGGCTGGTCCCTAGTCATCAGAGAGAAGAGGGGCTTCGAGCCAGGCAGGCCATGGGTCAGGATGAGCCAGCAAGAGCAGAAAGGGCTTTGGGAAGGGAGAGGAGAGCCAGGCTGCTCCATCGTCCTGACTCGGTTGCAGCTGTCACCGTGAAGTGACACAGTTCCCTCCCCACAGTCTTCCGCTCTGATCCAGCCCACAAAGTTGTAGATGAGCTTGGTGGCACTGTATTACAGTTGAAGGTGAATCCTTTTTTTTTTTTTTTGATCCCTGTGAGCTGAAGGAAAAGCTTTACTCTGTCCCATGTTTCCCCATCTGGAAAGCGTGGCTTCTAATATTTGCCTACTGGGGAAGGCACAGAAGTGTCCTGGCAAACACTAGCCTAATCAGACTGACCTCATCATCCATCACACAAAGAAACCGAAAGCCGCGGCTGGCTTCCCTCTCGACTGAGGTCTAAACCCTTGGCGGGGGGTGGGGGGGGGTGGCAGCCACTTCCTGCTCAAAGGAGGGCACTGCTGAGGGATGTTTTATGGGCACTGCTGCTAAAAAGAGGGGATACAGTAAAACACAAAGACACAAGTGCTTTGAGCTGGAGATCTCATCCATTCTGCTTGACAGACATAAATTACTGATCAGACTCAGGCATTTCCCCTCTTGGTCATCACCCGATGAAGGGGGAGAGCTTTTATTTTCTAAATGATATATTGATCCGATAAGATTATTATTACATCATCTCTATTGCCCATCACCACTCACAATGGGAGAGCATTATAGAGAAAATGAATGCTCCCTCTGGAATGGGGTGTAGTGTGTGTGTGTGAGAGAGAGAGAGAATGAGAGAGCATGTGTGTGTAAAGCTGTCTGACAGAAGAGGACAGGGAGTTTCATTATTAGTTGGTGGAGTTCCAGCATCACATGCAAAACCCAGCATCTCTCCTGGGACCCTCCTTGGGGGCTTGCAGTGGAAATTAGCCACTGACAGGAAAGGGCGTGGACAGGATGTAGTAGACCAGGGCCTTCAGGGCCTAAGGAGCGAGAAGAAAGGGCTCTTGTCAGACACCATAGGTCTTCCTTAAAGGAGGGAGGGAGAGTCCGAAGAATGGAATTTCAGGCATCTGGTGTGTGAAGAAGGGGGGAAGAGGCTGAGGAATGGGGTCCTTGACTGCGGGACTCCCAGCCTCTCTCATAGCATGCTGGATGGCGGTCTTGGGGGAGGGCCTCCTTCACTCAAGAGCTAAGGTAGCCCCAAAGATCATGGGGAACTGTCGTGTCCCAGGGCATGTTATCAGTGGGTTAATGACCCAGGGTGAAGTTGGCGATGTTGACAGAGGGCAGAAATGCGGTGGGACGGTGGACTTGTGAGTGGGACTCCAAAGCAGCACCGGCTTTATAGCCACCTGGCCCCTGAAGATGGCCATGTCTGGTCCTCAGCTACTTCTCTAGGTCTTAGAGAGCTGAGGATATTAATGGGGGATTTCTCTAATTTCTGTAAGTCTAAGGGAACAGCTATTTCTGGGGAGTTTTTCTCTCTTGACTAAACGGACTGTTGCCTAGAGCATCATAGCAGTGTGCCATGAAATCTTGGTGCTCCTAGGAACTCTGAGATAGAGGACACGACCTCACAACCAAGCCTTGGCCAGCAAGAGATCAGCTCTCAGCTTCAGTGCTGGGTAATCCACAAGGCTGACTAAGCACGAGCATGCCCAAGTGTACACATACTCACACCACCCAGAAACCCTTACAAAAGGTGTAGATATTTGATAGTATGAAGTAGTTTTCCTGGGCAAGAATCTGAACCAGATTGGACTTCCTTACCCTTATGGTTTTAGCACTGTTTTAATTTTGAATTACACATAGTTGTGGGGGGGCTCATAACATTTTGGGGACCCTAGAAAATTTGGATGTTTGTACCAGGAGTCCCTAAGAGGAAGGAGCTGTGACAGGTAGGTTTTCCTCTTAGGAAACCTTGGGCCCAGTAGACTTAGTTACAGCTTGAAGAGTCATCAGCCTCATGGAGACCTGGAGCCTCTCATCTCATGAATTCTTATTAACTATCAATATTCAAGTTTATACTTTTTTTTTTTTCTTTTGTCTTTTTAGGGCTGCACTCGCAGCATATGGAGATTCCCAGGCTAGGGGTCGAATCAGAGCTACAGCTACCAGCCCTACAGCACAGCCACAGCAATGCAGGATCCGAACCGCATCTGTGACCTACACCACAGCTCATGACAACATGGGATCCTTAACCCACTGAGCAAGGCTAGGGATCGAACTCGCAACCTCATGGTTCCTAGTCAGATTCATTACCACTGCGCCATGACAGGAACTCCCAAGTTTATTTATATACTTTTGGAACACAACATAGTGGAAAAAGACGCAGCAGAAATTCCCATCATGGTGCCACGGAAATGAATCCGACTAGAAACCGTGAAGTTCCAGGTTCGATCCCTGGCCTTGCTCAGTGGGTTAACGATCCGGTGTTGCCGTGAGCTGTGGTGTAGGTCGCAATGCGGCTAGGATCCTGCACTGCTGTGGCTGTGGCATAGGCTGGCAACTGTGTCTCTGATTGGACCCCTAGCCTCAGGTATGGCCCTAGAAAGCGGGGGAAAAAGAAAAAAGACAGCAATATAAATTTAGGTAAGGAAACCAATGGGGCTCTATTCCCCTATCTAGGTCACTTCTACTTTGTACTTGAACTACAGCCAGGTCTACGGGGCTCTGCCTCTTTAGGACCCTGCCTCCCCCTCAGAGGGGAGCCAAGAGGAGAGACATATGACCATGGGACCCCTGACAGCCCAGGAACAACTGACCTTTAGGAATGTTGCTATGAACTAGTACATTTAGGGTGAATAAACAGTAAGGTCTCACTGTACAGCCCAGGGAACTATATCCAATCTCCTGGGATAGACCTTGATGGAAGATAATATTTAAAAAAGAATGTGTATATATATGTATGACTGAGTCATGGTGCTATGCAGCAGAAATCAGCATAACACTGTAAACCAACTATAATAATAATAATAAAAAGAATGTTGATATGGACTTCTTTAGGAAGAATGGTGGCCACCAGGCCCTGCTGAGAGGACTCCATAAAGCTGTGATGGTGGGGGAGGTGTCCCGGGGGGGATCCGCTTTCCAAAGCAGGTATGTTCTCCACTTGGGAAAAGAGAGAAGAGCCCTAGACAGAGAGGGACCCTCTCCAGACCTCTGCCCATAGATTACAACCAAGCATGTCCTCCTCGGTAGCAGAGGCGTCTTATCACTCTTTTCCCAGAAAGCCTACGCTAACACCCTCTTCAGACCACAAGGCATACAAACTTAGCTTTCAACATTTTATACCTTCTCAATGCATCTTAACCACCAGTGTTTGTCTGTCTATCCTGCTCAAACTCCAGCCCCATTCCTTTTGAGACAGTCTCCTTAGTGGCTTCCGTACACATTGAAATCAGTTCCAAAGTTCAACAGAACTAAGTTCTGCCGAAGCTCCACCACTTCTCTTCCATCCCTTTTCCTCATTCAGCTTCAGTTTTCTCAGCTGTAAAGTGGAGATGATAATGTACCTACTTCCTCAGCCTAGTGCCTGGCCTGTCATTAGGTACTTGATCCGTGTCAGCCGCTGTAATACGTATAATGATGATGCGGATGATGTCCGTGGGTCAAAGAGCCCCATGGTGTAGGATGAGTCTCAAGAGTTGTGCTGGCGATTCTGGAAAAGGGTGTCGGTTCTGGAGCCATCACAAATGCACAATTTAAGAAAATGTCTTTGAATATGTAGACAGACAAGAAGCTCTGTGTTTTTAGGCTGGCTGCCTTTGGTGTGCTGGACCAGCCAGCTCAGTGACTCTGCTTATACTACATCTGCCTGTCTGTTTGGTGTTGAAGTTAATCCATCTTATTTTTGCAAACCCAAGAATGTTTCAAAAAAATGGTTTTTGTAGCCATCTTAGAAAAGAGTGATACAGTTATCAGTTAACGGAGTAACCTAATGTTCCTTTTTTACGTTGCTTCATTATTTTAGACTTATCTTAAAAGCTTTCCAGAAACGTGAGGGAAGGAAGGGACTCTAAAAGGAGAAAGGGTCCCAAGAGGAAAATGAGGGGCATCGAAGTCAGTGCTCTAGTGGCCCGTCGTTCCACAGGAGCTTTGTCCAGGACACCACGGCAGAGATGGTGGTGTTTTTGTTTTGTTTGTTTTCCTCCACAACAGATGCTTACCTTACAGCTAATGTCTGTCGTTGTGAGACTTTATTTGCCAAAAAAAAAAAAAAAGAAAAGAAAAAAGAAAAACAAACTCACAGCTCTAATGATTGGATGTCACCGGAAAAATTCCTTCTCAAGTTCTTTGCACCACATCGATTTCACAGAGAGGATCAGACACTTGCAACTGGCATCTCAGCCGCCTTCGTTCATCCTGTCCTTACTCACTAGGGTGCCACGAGGGCTGACGCTGGCGACATCTAGAAGGCCCTCTCACACCCTTCTGCCAGGGTGTTCTTGCCCTCCTCCTCTCTCAGCAGTGGTGGTCGGGCTAGTTTAAAAGACTGCTCATAATTCCCCTTGCGGCTCAGTGGTAATGAACCCAACTAGTGTCCATGAGGATGCAGGTTCCATCCCTGGTCCTGATCGGTGGGTTAAGGATCCAGCATTGCCATGAACTGCGGTGTAGGTCACAGATGCGGCTCGGATCCCATGTTGCTGTGGCTGTGACATAGGCCAGCAGCTGTAGCTCCAGTTTGACCCCTAGCCTGGGAACTTCCATATGCCGAAGGTGAGGCTCTGAAAATAAAAAATAAAACAAAAGACTCCACTCATCTCATTCACACTGAGGAGTGTGATTATCAGTGACTTAAGAGTGCTCTCTCCCCACTATAGATGCTTTTTAAAGTTGAGGCACTGCCTTACCCGAAAGGGAAGGGTCATAGGATGGCGGGATTTCAGCCCTCAGGTATACGCTGTGGCGGGGGAGCCCTGAGGAACAGGCGATGTAGTATAAGCCTCTTTTCAGAATCTCTCCAAATTATACCGCACAAGTGACCTTTACTGTACCTGCAGTTTAAGGCTATAGCAGCAGTTATATTCTGCAGAGAGCCTGCACCTAAAGGAAGAAGGAGGTTTGGAAAATACAGCAAAGTCTTGCTGTTCTGTACTAGGCCCTTGACATTCTTAAAGGATATGGCTTCACACTTTAGTGAATTATTACACTTGAGAATGATACGAAGTCGTAGAATTCCTACCCTCACAAGGTAATAAAGCCCATTTGATAAATCCAGTGCCCCTTTCCGACCCACGAAGTTTCCATAAACATGGGACTCGGGTCATCTATAAAGATGGCCCGGACCCTCACGTGATAGAAGTGCCCTCTCTACTCCCCCATGCTCGCTGCTGCCTTTATTTGGAGACCCAGTTTCCCACAAAGCCCCACAGGCTTTATCACCTCCCCACGGGGTCCTGTCTCCAGATGACACACGGAGGAGAGCAAAGTCCCCAGCCAAGTGCCCTGTCCGTGCTCAGGCCCACAGTGCGTGATTCAGGTCTGTGCCTCGGCAAAATGACTAACGACTCCCATCACGCGTCATAAATTATGGGATCATTCATGAATAGTTAAAGCCTTGAAGGCCAAGCCCTTGAATGCCAAGGGCTTCCTGGGCTGATGCAGAAGTGACTTTAACACCGGAGCCCGAGGCTGTGAAACATCATCCTTTGTCCTCCCCGGGGGGCCCAGTACGGACGGCTTCTACCCCTTTGTACCGCCCGCAGCCAGTCTTATCTACTGACCGTGTGTTGGTCTCCTGGGGCTGCTGTAGCAAATCCCACAAACCGGGGGCTTAGAACAACCGAAACATACTGTGAGTTTCTTGCAGTGCTGGAAGCCTTGCTGTCTCTGAAGGCGCTGGGGAGGGAGGGACCCGTGCCAGGCCTGTCCCACAACCCCCGGCAGCCGCAGACCTCTAGCTGATTGCTTTCGTCCCATGTCTCTGCACATCTCTCTGTGCATGTCGCCGTCTCTTCACATGGCATTCATTTTATAAGGACACCAGTCACTGGGTTGAGGGCCCACCCTGCTCCAGCATGACCTCATCGTAACTGATTATGTCTGCAACGACCCAGTTTCCAAATCAAGTCATATTCGGAGGGAGTGGAGGTGAATTTAACCCATGAATTTTGCCAGGGACACAGTTCAGCCCACAACAACCTCCTAAACTTGTTTCAGATTCTGCTAATGTTTGTGAGGAAGCCACTATCAGGAAGTGATCAACACTGAGTCATTTTAACACTCAGAAAAGTGATAAACACCCAGTCTAATTTGTTCTTATGCATTTTGTCACTCCTGTGCATGCATGGGCATGTACACACACACACTCACACACCAACTTACTTTAAAAAAAAATTTTTTTTAAGGCCTCACCTGGAGCACATGGAAGTTCCCGGGCTAGGGGTCGAATCGGAGCTGCAGCTGCAGACCTATGCCACAGCCACAGACACACAGGATCCGACTTGCATCTGCCACCTATGCGGCAGCTTGTAGCGACGCTGGATCCTTAACCCACTGAGGGAGGCCAGGGGTCAAACTTGCCTCCTCATGGACACTACATCGGGTTCTTAACCCACTGAGCTGTAATGGGAACTCCCCCAACTGCTTTTAAAGAAGCTTTACCCCTCACACCTTTTGGGATAGAAGATAACTATGTCGGCTGGCGTGTGGGAGTCCCAGCCCAGGCACTGAGGGGTTAAACGTGGAGGCTGGAAACTCCCCTCAGAGGCCGGCATTCATTCACAGAGGAGGCCTTAGGAGAGTGGAAGCAAGCATGTCTGCCCTGCTTAGCTCTGGCCCGGCTTGTTGTGAGGCTGTCCTTTGAGAGAAGGAATCTGATCACCCCGAAGGTGACCATGCCACCCCCCCACGCCAAAACCACAGGGCAATGCAGATAGCCCCGCCCGCCCCCATGCCCTGGCTGCAATGAATGAGCAATGACACCCAAGCTGTCTAGGCTTCCAGATAAGTCTGTCCCTGTCCTTTCTTATCTCTGAGGCCGAGAGCACATAAGCTCTTTTCAGGCGCTCCGTCCCGAGCTGCTCTCCAGAGCCGCAGAGCTGGCTGGGCTCGGCCCACCTCCAGGAGCAAGGGCTCCGTCCGAAGCCAGCTCGCTGCTCGGGCTGCCTGAGCATGTGGGTGAGGGGTTGTCGGCATGGGGCTGAGATCTTAGAAGTGTGCTTGTGGTTGGTGCCTTCCTCAACTGCAAGACTCTGACCGCCCAGAGGAAGCGACAGATCCCTTGGTCTGCCCTCTCCAGCTCTCTCATTTCCATTCTCCTCCCCTTGGTGACTCTGTATGGAACAGCCTCTAGGCCTGAGACCGGCACCTTCTTCAAAGGGCTTCAGGGTCCCCAAAGTCTTTGCTCTCTCTTTTAGGGGAGACCTGCCCCCTCAGGTAGGGGTACAAGCCAAGTGGGAGCCAGTCATGACTGCAGGGCCAGGTTTCCAGCGTCCCCCTGTGACTAGAGCCGCCGTTTTCCTTGTCAGTGGGCCGCGTGCACTCACTGAGCTATTTATGTCGTGGAGAGGCTGATGACACTGGTTGGTCTGCCCTCTCGCCCAGCACCCCCCATGGCTGGAGGGCAGGGTGTCAGGACAGGAACCAATCTGATCTGCTCCTGGGGGCATCAGACGCGGAGTCGGAGAGTTATCTTGATTAGACAGTCGCAGACTTTGGGCAGGAAGGCGTGTACCACTGCGGGCGCACCTGCTCTGCCCTGGCTGCATCGGGTCCTCACGGGCATGATCTCGTTATTCCTCACTGTCACCCTTTGCAGCAGAGCTCATCACCATCATTTTTATTTTTTGTATTTAATTTTTTCCTTTTTTTTTTTTTTTTAGGGCTGCACTCATGACATACGGAAGTTCCCAGGCTAGGGTCCATTCGGAGCTGCAGCTGCTGACCCACATCACAGCCACAGCAACATCGGATCCTTAACCCATTGAGTGAGGTCAGGGATTGAACCCGAATCCTCACGTATCCTAGTCAGGTTCATTAACTGCTGAGCCATGAAGGGAACTCCCATCACCATTGTTTTTACAGAGGAGGCCAAACACGGCACCGAATCCCTCAGGGACTCCTCAGGATGGCCACTGACCACACAAAGTTGGTGTTAAATTAAAAAAAAAAAAAAAAAACACAACACTGTTTTGGGAATCACCCTGACAGAGTGTCTCCCTGGACGAATTCTCATCAGGCCTCTGTCTTCTCAGCTTGGCCCTGACCTTGAGCTTCTGTGTCTGTCTCTACATTGTCCAATTTTAGGAAGAATCCTGCTGAGTCAGTTTAGCCAGGACCTTTCCTTGTTATCCGAGCACGCTACAATCTATTTGGGTTCATCATCCTCCACCAACCCCCAGGTGATGTCTGATCCCCTGGCCTGCCCTCAGCAAATATCCTGTTAGGTCAGTCTGGGCAGAAGCCCCCCAACCCTTACCCCTGAGGTTTTCTCATAGTAATTTTCCATCCACGGACCCGCCTGCCCTGCTCCCATTTCTCCTCGTTGTACAGGGAGTTGAGCCCGGCCTCTCTCCTGGACTGCAAAGCCCCGTTGCACTGGTCCCTCTGCGGATTGCAGCGCCATTCTTAACTGATCTTTAACAACTGTCATGAGTAACTCTTTCTTTACCAACATCAAGAGAACGACCAGTGCCTTTAGGGGTAGGAGAGGAGGAGGCGTCTATAGGCAGGGAAACTGGTCCTAGCGTTCATGGTCTTCTAGGTCATTGGAACCTACTGGAAAACTTCAGTGAGCAGGCCCATCACTGCCACTGGCAGAGGAGCCAGAAAGAAGGGAGGCATTTGCTGTGCAGCTCAGAGCAGCAGCAGCTTTTGTGGACAAACGCACCTTCTATGGAGGAGTAACGATAAGAGCTGGAGGAAATGCCCAGGAGTCTTTGAGAGGTGCCCCGGGCGGGAGAGGAAGGCAGAAACGGAGCGAGTAGCAGCCATGCCGTTCTGCTCTCTCCCTCTATACGTACTTAAGTATCCAGTTTAAAAACGGAGATCTAGGAATCCCCGTTGTGGCTCAGCAGGTTAAGAACCTGGCTAGTATACAAGAAGATGTGGGTGTGATCTCTGGCCTCACTCACTGGGTTAAGGATCCAGCTTTGCCTCAAGCTTCAGCATAGATCATGGATGCGGCTCGGATCTGGCATTGCTGTGGCTGTGATGCAAGCCGGCAGCTGCAGCTCCGATTCGACCCCTCGCCTGGGAACCTCCATATGCCGCAGGTGCGGCCCTAAAAAGAGAAAAAAAAAAAAGGAGAGAGAGAGAGAGAGAGAGAGATCTAATATTACTTAGACAATCAAAGAAAAGCAGTCTGGGATTTTATTCCTATTTTCCCCCTTTCCTGAGAGCTCGTGGAATTCCTGTTATTAAAGGTAGAAAAATACCACACTAGCTCTCAACCAGGACAAAACCAGCCACGCTGTCATTGCTCTGGTACTTGCTTGAAGTCTGATAGGACAGGTGTCTGGCAGTGCCAGTTGTCTTGTGATGAAAGGCAGCCCCATGCCAGTACCAACAGCCGAGGGCGCGTACTGCGGTTCTGATGGGAAGTGGTAGGGGGCGGCCCAGTTTTGTCATCCTCACAGATCCAGGCACAGGGGTGTAGGAGCAGAAAGCAGCAGAATGTCAAGTTCTAAGCCAAAGCAGGAGCATGTGGCAAGCAGAGGTGGAGCGCGCGCGTTAAATCCTCCATACACTTAGAATCCGAGATGTTTATGATGCTGGCTAAACAGCAGGAATTGGCAAACAGTGTCCCCATAGGCCACATCTGACTCGAGGCCTGGTTTTGGAATCATGGTTTTTCCATTTTTAAATAACTAGGGAAAAAAAATCGAAAGAAGGATAGTATTTTGTGATAGGTAAAAATAATATGAAATTCACATTTTAGCATCCGTAAGTAAAGTTTAATTGGAACACAGCTGATTTGTCTACATACCGGCTGTGTCTGTTTTCGCACTATAATTGCAGTGACAGAGACTCTGTGACCCACAAACCCTAAAATATTTATTATCTGGCCCTTCACAGAGTATGTCGATCCCTGGCTAAATGGGGTTTAAATCCTAATTCTAACACCTACAGACTGTGTGACCTTGGGCCAGTTCTCCAGCTTTCTTAAACCACAGATCTCTCATCTATAAAGTGGAAATGCTAGTCACACTTGCATCTTGGGACTGTTAGGAGGATTTCTTGAGACAGCAGATGTAAAGGAAATTCTTAGCAGAGGGCTTGGCACAGAGTAAGTGCTCAGGGAAGGTTTGCTATCATTATTCTCTTACACTTCTCAGGGAAAGGGCTTTGGCCTCTGTGACAGAGATTACTGGTTTGCTAACCCTCTGCATCCTCCCAATATGCTTCTCTGAGGCTGGAAAAGCAAAATATATGTTTTCCCAGTCTCCCTGCATCCAAGAATGGCCATATGACACACTCTGGCCAATAAGACATAAAAGGAAATTTGTTTTGAGTGTTCTGGGAAAGCTTTTGGGCTTTCCAAGTGAAAGGGATAGCATCCCCATCTTCCCGCCTCAACTGAACATATGACATCTGGAGCTGGGGCAGCCATTTGGGGCCCAAGAGGCCAGTCTCCCTGACGCCGTTAAACTGCTGAGTCAATGTCATTAGCTACCTACCTTCACACTTGTTGTTTGAGAAAAATAAAACCCTGTTTGTTTAAACCATTCCAAGTCAGGTTTGCTATTACTTTTAACAGAAAATGTTTTTGGTTGTCAGGTCCTTTTGGAAGTTGAGTGGAAGGCAGAGGAACCATGTGCCGGAATGGAGGGCTTTTGTGTGAGGAAATCTGAAGTGACCCATAGATACAGGGAGATACGTGTATACCTTTTGAGGAGCCCAGTTCAGAGCTCAGAGTGCTTTGGCGAAGAGAAATGCCATTGTCAGAGCATAGCAGGGACAGGTGAAGAAGTTTCTAGCCTTTCTTCTGTAGAGCTGATAGGGAAGAACAGGTCCTATGAGTATTTTTGAGACTGCTAAGATGGAGAGGAAATGAATGCAAAGATGAACCATCAGGCTAATTAAAATCGGAGACTTCTGGAAAGCACACCTATGTTATATTACTCCGTAGAGGGAGCTAGCGATCTGAGGACAGTCTGCACATTGGATCCAAGCTACTCTAAGTAAGGGCAGCCCCAGGAGCGCCTGGAGAAGCAGTGCAGGCTGGTCCAGGGAAGGGTGGTCCTGCCCACAGCTGGCCTTGACCCACTTAGATTTCCAAGAGTGAAGAACTGGTTTGTGGGAGGCGAGGATGAGAGAAATAGCCTCAGTGGGATGGGAAATAACTGTTTCTTTGCAAGTCGGTGGTCCTCCCTGGGCCAGTGTGAGAAAGCTTTGTCAAAAAGAGGAGGTTTTAGTTTAAATGTACAGTTTCTTATATATTTTCTGTTTAGCGAGGTAATGCACGTGCGTTATGGCACATTCAGACGATGCAGAGAGGTATAAAAAGAAAGAAAAAAATCACTCTGAAATCCCTATGCGCCCCGCCCCCCCCGGGCAGCCACACTTCCAAGCCTCCTTCTAGGCATAGATTCACATATAATTAGAAGTTTTATACAAATGGGATCCCATTATGCTGAACATGCTTTCCTGTTATTTTCTCCCCTCGCTCTCTTTTGCATCCTATTTTTCATTTGTAGAACAACTTCTCGTTGGTAACTGTAGACGTGCACTCCCCTTCGTGCTGTTCACACCACGTTCCTTTGGACGGCTTGCTGGGGGCTGGAACTGGGGGACTGTCTGGATGGTGGGAAGGAGTCGTCTGGCCATTCTTTGCCTGGAGGGGATGCTGTAGAATACTAGGTTGTTTTTCTTTGTTTTTTAGGGCTGCACCCGCGGCATCTGGAGGTTCCCAGGTTAGGGCTCTAATTGGAGCTGTAGCTGCTGGCCTACACCACAGCCACAGCCACACCATAGCCACAGCCACAGAAATGCAGGATCCGAGCTGCATCTGCAACCTACACCACAGCTCACGACAAGGCCGGATCCTTAACCCGCAGAGCAAGGCCAGGGATCAAACCCACGTCCTCGTGTATGGTAGTCTCACTAAGCTGCAGTGGGAACCACAGGATAATAAGTTCTTGATGGAGTTTGAGTCAACGTGTAGGTTAAGATGGGGAGACAAGGAGGCAGGTCAGGAAGAGGCAAAAGTGAAGGATTCTGTGAAGCAGTGAAGAATCAACTATACTTCGATTAAAAAAATCAACTGTAATTTAAAAAATTAGGTGTTCCCGTCATGGCGCAGTGGTTAACGAACCCAGCTGGAATCCATGAGGACTCGGGTTCAATCCCTGGCCTCACTCAGTGGGTTAAGGATCCGGCGTTGTCGTGAGCTGTGGTGTAGGTTGCAGACGCAGCTCGGATCCCGCGTTGCTGTGGCTGTGGCGAAGGCCGGCAGCTACAGCTCCTGTTAGACCCCTAGCCCGGGAACCTCCATATGCCGCGGTGTGGCCCTAAAAAGACAAAAAAAAAAAAAAAATCTACTAAACTTACTAATAATAATAGTAAAAGACGTGAATGGCCTTCCGTTCTCCCGCCCCTCCATCCCAAGTGCAGTGCTGGCTCGTCTCACCTCTGCCTGCCTCGAGCTGTTTCAGGGCCCTCGGGCTGGCTGCATGCCCGCCTGTACCCTAGAGAGTCCCTGGGGCCTCTTCTCTTGGGCAGAGGCCCTGATGACTGCCTGGCCCTGCCTGAGATGGTCAGAAGCAGGGCACATGCTTCACTCCCCTGAAAGCAAAGGAGGCCGCATTGCCAACCAGGATGTGAAATGGGTGAACAACGCTCGCCTGAGAACCTGCCGGGAGATTTGCTCCGGGCACCTCTTCCCTAGTAAATAAGCCCTTTCCCCAGACCCAGGATAGCTCAGAAGCTTGTTTGATGGGGGCACAGAAACAGAGCGAAGACACTAGAAAATGATTTCCTAGATTCTATGCCGAGGGGAGGCTCGCTGTCTTAACACTTCGGTATCTACCCTCCGAACCTGGTCTCTGAATTTCAGTCGTTCCTTCTTGCACGTCCTCCATTCACCCTTTACCCCTTTCCGTACGGTCCTCGATATGGTAGAACACACGGTTCTGTGAGAGCCGGGGGTCTGGGGTCTGCCCGGCTCCACATCCTGGTTTCCTCACCTACCAGCTGTGTGACCTTGGAAAAGTTGTTTGGCTTCTCTGATCGCCTGTCTCTTCATGTGTAAGATGAGCAGATGAACATTCCCGTCTCACATGGGTGCTGTAAGCACGCCTTTATTTTCACAGCTTCGGTTCGTACTCAGAGGGAGCGTCCGTTGAGCTGGTTTCCCCATCCTCTTCCATTAGCATCGCTTTTCAGACTCGGGCAGCGTACGGATCGTGGCTGGCTTTCCCCTGTGTAGGTGTGCTGCTGGGAGCTCCCGGTGGAAGGAACTCATCCCAGAGCCTTGGTTTAAAATGCTTTCCGCAGGCACCATAAGGGACAGAAGTGAACACAAGGCAGTGATTCGGGTCTCCTCAGGACTCCATCCCTAAGTCTTCTTAAATATGTTAATGAGAACCAGAAATAAACTTTCGAAACTCGCAGGAGGAGGTGGCAAGCAGTGCTTGGGGCCAGTGAGCTGATGGGCTGCAGGCAGATGTGAGTGGGAGAGGAGACGGAGACTCTCCGAGCACAGGGGTGGTGGGAGGGAGAAGGCGCGTCCGCCGCCCCTCCATCTGCCCTGCAGAGGGGCCCGTGTTCCGGCCACACGCCCCGCATCAGCCCAGGCTGATAGAACGAGCTCCTGGCTTTGTGGGTCTGGGGGTGGAGCTTCCTTCCTCCTTTTACAATTAAATCCTGCAGGAGAGAGGGGGACCAGAGCACCATGGCTGGGTTCTGTATCTCTTTCTTTTCCCCTTGCATGTTCCTGTGGCCTCACTCTGATGCTCAAAGATGCTGTGCATGGGCATGAAGCAGGAACTGGCTGAGAATCAAAGCTGGCCAGCTAGGCGATCCTCTGGGCCCTAGTGTTGCCTAGCGCTCAGATTTTAACCAAAGTGTGACTTCCTGCCACCCCAGGATGGTGGGAAAATAAAAGAAAACAAACCCCAGGAGTTCCCATTGTGGCTCAGTGGGTTAAGGACCCAGTGTGGTCTCTGTGAGGAGGCAGGTTCAATCCCTGGCCTTGCTCGGTGGGTTAAGGATCTGGCATTGCCACAAGCTGCAGCGTAGGTTGCAGCTGCAGCTCTGACACGGTCCCTGGTCCGGAAACTTGCATGTGCTGCAGGTGCTGCCATAAGGAGAAAAGCAAAACCCAAAACCCAAGTGCAGTGAGTGGTAGTTTTAAAGGACAGACTCAGTTCCTGCGAACTTCAGGAAGGAGGGACCCCACCGGATTCAGAGGCTGAACAAGAACACCACCTGCCCGTCCAGTCCACGGCCAAGCCCCAGCGCATGCTTTGCTGGCTGTTTTGGTGGCGAGCACAGGGATATCCTTCTTTTCCCGCTTGCTCCCCTCGTCTTCGTGCCACCCAGAGCCAGACCTCGGGCCGAGGCCTCTGCTGGGCTTGAGAGCTGGGCATTTGGAACCTACAGCGAAGCTCCTGACACAGGTCCTGGCAAAAAAGAGCAGAATAGATGTTCCTGCCGGGAGCCAGGTTCCCTCTGTCCATGGTTTCATGGACAATGAGGCATGAAAAACACATTCAGCTGATTTCTGCCCTGAGCATGACATTCCGACATCCCGGACGCCGCAAAGATCCCACACATTTCAGAGATGGGAGCCTGCATCGGGGGTGCGAGGAAGATTGGGTCTGAACCACTCTTTCCCCATGCGTCAGGGACAGGCTAGAGTCGGAACGGGGCGGGGCGGGGGGGGAGCAGCTGTCACCAGCAGTGTTTTATTTTGTTTTTAAAAATGAACTCAATCCACTTCAGAATAGAAAACAAGCATTAAACACGCCACTTTATATCCCTCTCAGTTCTTGTCCCTGATTTGTCAATAATTATATACCTTTTTATGTAGCTGTAATCACTGTGTACAGTGTTTTATGTTGCTTTCCCTCTTAACATGATTTAGAATGCATGTTTTCTGTGTATTGACATGGTTTCAGTCTTGGATTTCGGTAGCTGTATGACATCCTATTAAACTGATACCCTTTAATTTGTTTAGGCAAGCTATTCCCCGATTGCCGGACATTTGGCTTGTTTCCAGTTTTTCACCACTAGAAACCTGGCCGGCAGCAGCATCTTAAGATGGAGCAGTGTTGATGAAAAGCTGAAATGTTGCTGACTTTATTTTCGCTGGCAACCAGATTTAGAGAGAGCCTCAATATTGCTCCTCCCAAATGCAGGAGTAATTAAACAGCTGTCTTGAAGGATGGCTGGGTGATTTATAGGCAGCGAGATGCGTTCAGTGGGTTTGTCAGTATCCTGCGGCATTAAGGATACGCTTGTTAATTATCTGTGGTTAATATGATAATTTAGGAAAAACAACACCTATTAAGAGTTCTTCATTAGGCAAAAGCCTTCTCCTTTTTGAACAAACAAAGCCTCCAAAATTAATGATCCTCACCTCCGATCTGTCACTGGGCAGGAGCAGCAGAGCGTCTCTTTTCTTTTTAACGTTCCCACAGTGCCCTGAGTCAAAAGGAGCTCCCTCTTGGAAAATCCTGCTAGGCCCTGCCCCTGTCGTTAAGACTGCTTCTTTCCAATTCGTTTTTTTCCCAGTGTCTCAGAAAACTTGTGCTCCATCAGTGGAACTGAGAAACGTTGACCTGTTTATTTCCGGGTCTTCGATGGAACCAGTAGTCATATTCTTATTTCGTAGGTGAGAAAAAGGAGGCCTCAGGCCCAAGGACTTGCCTGGGGTCCCAGAGGCAGGCAGGGGACAGGCAAGGGGACCCAGATTTCCTCCCTTCCACCGATGCCCTGTCCCAGCCGCATGCAGATGAATGCAGCCAGCCAGGCCCAAGAGCTATAAGGAGATTCTTATTCCTCTGGAAGCTTTAAGCTTATTTCAGCCCCAGGGAGGGAGGGGGGTGGGCAGAGAAAAAGGGCAGCGTAATGTGACAATATCTGGAAAACCTGCGGAGAAATAACCTGTTGGCACATAACCTCGTCTTTAAACTTCAATGAGTATCGAATGTAACTCGTGGGCTGCAGTCAGTCACTGCTTCCCAGTGTCACCCAGTCATCATTCGCCGCCCGGTCTTCATATTTCATTAGGGTCCAGCAAACTCCATCAAAGCCATCAAGAATAGTTTTCATATATGGGGCCTCTGCTGAGCCAGCATCCTGTGGCACAGATTCCCTGTGTGGGGGTGATGGGGAGGCAGCAGTCAGGGGTGAGTGGAGAGGAAGCTTTCTTGAGCTGGAGGCCCCTCTGCGAATGCGCAGGTGCAGCGTAGCGGCCCCCGGCGCCTTCCGCGTTCCTGTAGGGCAGCACCAGATCCTGTTTTAGAGAAACACCAGGAAATCCTCCACTGTGTCTTTTGGAAGCGTTAGGAAGAGGAAAGAAACGTGACGCCTATTTCGGGCCGGGGGGGTGGTCACTGTCACTTGTGCTTTTCAGAATAAACCTAAGAGGTCTGTGTTATAATCCTCGTGGACGTGATGGAGAAAGTGAGGCTGGGTGAAGCTAAATCCTCGGTCAAGGTCATGGAGGGATTAAGGTGCAGCAAGGTGCCTTTAAACTTAGCTGCTCCTTTTATCTGCCACTCTTGCCCTCGCCCCCATGTCCTTTGGTGACTCTGACACTAACTTGGGACTCCAAAGGAGGCAGGCAGGGCAGCATGGTGTCACGGCAGAAGCTAAAGGCAGAGGCAGGTCCTCAGGCCTGAAGGAGCAGCACCTTCGCCCTTGGGTGTCAGGGGTGGTGGCTGGTTGTGGCCTCTGAGGACAAATGGGACACTGTCTTCTGTAACTTCGCCTGCATCTGCATCTGCATGCCCACCTGGCCATCTTGGGGGGCCCTGCTAAATTCAAAAGAGAGATGGACCGGTCCTGGTTTTGAGTCCGCACTGCTGTTTAGCTAAATACATAGTCCCACGTAACCACTGAACTTTCAGAGCCTCAATTTCCTCTTTGAAGGACCGAGGTGGTTAGCACCCGTTTGGACGACATCCTTAGCAAGGTCAAGGCAGGTCAGTTGCAAAGGGACTGAAGCATCGTTGTTATTAAAACGAACATTGTAGGTGCTGAGAGAAACGATTGCGTTTTATCTCCCTCCTTCTTCCCAACAGGTTTGCCTTCTGGGACTCCCTTAAATACTCTTGCCAGATTTCTTCGGAGGGAAGGACCAGCCTCCTTAGAGATGACGGCAGGGTGGGGTGCTTGTTAGAACACAGATTGCTGGATCCAGAATCCAGAGGGTGCCCAGGCTCCTGCCCCGTTGGCTTGCCCCCGCGTGGTTCTTAGACTCTCGCTGCTTTTTCCACCCAGGGGTGAGCCCCGCTTCCCTTCTTGGCACTGGGCAAGGAAGGGCGGAAGGGAGTGAGTGGGTGTTCGTGTTGGTTTGTCTGCTTTTTGCGAGCGGCCAGGCCTGGCTTCCATCAATCCCCTGACCTCCTGCTTTCCCGTCAGTTTGACAGATCAGAGGCGTGTCAGCCCCACTTGGCTCTCCTCTTTCAGAGGCTCACTGAGTCTGGGGGCTGGTGTGCTGACATGGAGAACACTGAGTGGGCCCAGAACAGCCTCAGGCTTGCTGTGTGACGTCCCTGGAGCTCTCTGCATCTCTGAGCCTCAGCCCCACAGCCAGGAGAGGGATGTGATCCATTGAGCGAGACCTGGCTGGTTTTGTCTCTCAGGCCTCGTGGGTTGTAACCCTAGTTTTCATCAAGGCTGCACCTTCTCAGGGTGAAGCTGTGTGTGTGGCTTTTTCGCTCAAGATGCAGGGATGGATGAGACTTTCCAGTTTCTGAAAATGCCCCAAAGTGGACACCTCCACTGTCAGTGTGGAGCCTCCTGCTTCCTCGAGGTGAAGATGCAGCTTAAAGGAGGGTCTATTCCCAGACCGGGACGTGCGGGGGGCAGGGGGGGTGAGCGGTGGGGGCTTGCATCTTTGAAGAATCACTAGGACCTCATCCCGAGGCAGCTGGGATCCTCAGGCCCGCGTGTCCACATCTCTGTGTGGGATCAGAACACGGGTGGAGAGGAGGTGGATTCTTGCACTGGGTTGTTGTTGCTATTCTTCTTCTTCCTCTCCTTCTCCATCCCATTCCTCTCCTTCTCCTTCTCTTTTTTTTTTTTTTTTTTTTTTTTTGGCTGCACCTATAGTATATGGAAGTTCCTGGGCTAAGGATCAATCCACACCACAGCTGTGACTTGTTCCACAGCTGCGGCAACACCAGATCCTTAACCTCCTGCGCCAGGCTGGGGATTGAGCTCACAGTGCCGCAGAGGCAACACTGGATCCTTAACCCCCTGTGCCACAGCAAGAACTGGATTCTTGATCTGGCACTTGAACCCGGGACTCAAGGGGCAAGAGCCATGTCAGAGGAAGGAAACAGGTTGTGGCTGAAAGAGGCTCAGCAGAGGATGAGAGGGGCGGGTACTATCCCATCTCGCCCGGCTGCCCTAGAAGAGGCGCGATTTGTCCACCCGGTTGGGGTCCACCCCTGAGTCCCAGGAGCCCCACTCCTTCCAGAAAATCCTTATCCCGCAGATACTCTGCTGCCAGACACAGGGTGCCATCCCCATTGCCACCCAACTCACTGGCAACCCTGCCTCCCCTCCACCTGTAAGTGACGGGTGTATTTCAAGGCAAAGTGCAGCCCAAGGAGGGTGATTTCATACTTCACTTATTTCATCTTCCTCCGTGCCTCTGTGCCCCATCCACCTTTCATTCAGAATTCTCTTTTCACCCTTGACTGATCTGTCCCTCTCCTAATTCTAAAATCTATTTTTTCCTCTCCCCGCCCGAACCTGCCACTGAATTGTGTCCGTATCACTGTCTGTTTCTATATTTCCTTTGTAATTCAGCCTTTTCTTCCCATCGTACCCTTTCAGGCACAGCACTGGGTCTGTGAGTGGGGGTGACTGCCCGTGCCGAGCCCCCCTCAGACACACCAGGGCGAAGGTCCATCTCTAAAAGGCTGCTTACTTCAGAGGTCTTGGGCTGTAAAATTAGAACATCTGCTCACGTCTACGCTCCCTACAGGGAGGGAGTTGATTCTATGGTTTTGGGGTCTGGGCTGTTGTCATATATTCACTGTATTTTATTTTTTATTTTTTTGCTTTTCAGGGCCGCACCTGCAGCATCTGGAGATTCCCAGGCTAGGGGTTGAATTGGAGCTGTAGCCTCCGGCCCACACCACAGCCACAGCAACGCTGGATCCGAGCCGCGTCTGCGACCTACACCACAGCTCACGGCAACGCCGGATCCTTGACCCACTGAGTGAGGCCAGGGATCGAACCCACATCCTCATGGATACTAGTCGGGTTCATTACTGCTGAACTCCCATTGCTCTGTTGTAATTCATGGGAAGGTAATCAGCTCATGACTAGCTATGTAGAAAGTCTTCGTAGCCAATTTCCTATGTCACGGTGGCTCCCCCAGGCAGTGCGGGCTTAGGGGATGTAAATTAATGGCCTAAACCTAAGAGGACTCCGAGATAGCAGTGACCGAAGACCCAAATGCTAAGTGTTTATTGATTCTTTTATTTATGATCCACACGTATTCCCCCCTCCCCCACGCTCCGCTTCCTTGACTCTTAGGAGTAGAGCAACTGGCCCGAGCTCGCTTAGCTCGCGCATTACCGCGGCAGACGGACTCAGGCCTCAGACCGGACTGAGTGCAGGCGAGGCAGAGCTTGGCCCTGTGATGCTGGCGGAATGGACTCATTCTGGGGTCTCTTGCTGGCCAGTTGTAGGCTTTTTTTAGCAAATTAGAAAAGGTGTCCCCTCTGATTGGAAGCGGTCCTACCTGTTCATGACAAGTCTACTTGACGGCCTGCACAGCACGTTTGCCCAAACCGAGGACCCTCCTCCGTCTTGTCGCTGCTGAGACAGCCGAGTCCTCTCGCTTCCCAGGGGCCAGTAGACCTGGGCACGCCCTGGCCGGGGAGACTGCCAGATGGCTGTATGTCACGTTCTGTCTCCCTGCCACAAGCATTTCCTGGTTAGGCTTGCCCTGGCCTTTGCCTTTTTCTTGTCTCAGGCTTTCTATTCCTTTTTGGAAATTGGTGGGATTAAAAAAACAAAACAAAACAACATGTGTTCCCATCGTGGCGCAGCGGAAACAAATCTGACTAGGAACCATGAGGTTACGGGTTTGATCTCTGGCCTTGCTTAGTGGGTTAAGGATCTGGTGTTGCTGTGAGTTGTGGTGTAGGTTGCAGACGCGGCTTGGATCTGGTGTTGCTGTGGCTGTGGCTGTGGTGTTAGGCCGCAATAGCTCTGATTCGACCCCTAGCCTGGGAACCTCCATATGCTGCGGGTGCGGCCCTAAAAAGACAAAAAAAAAACCCACTTACAAAACATTCTCTGAACTCCACCGGTGCTCACACGTGGAGGCTGTGCCCAGCTCTCTTACGCTAGTTTACACATGACTTGGAGTTCCTAAGCTTGTTTCTTCTTTGAATCTCAACTCTCCTATTAGGTAAGGGCCTCAAAGGACAGTATTTTCCACTCGAAAAGCCAGATGTGCACAGTGGCGAGTACAGAGCTGAGTTTCTGAGCCTGCCTCATGCTGCTGAATTTTGGCTGAGTACGAGGTGATCATCCTGGGGAAAGGAGGCAGGGTGGCCGCGACACGGCCCTGACCGGTACACCTGAGTCCCCACCGTTGCCCCGAGAGACAGGGGTCTCCCTTCTTGCCGCCTTCCCCCACCTTAGCTCCTGAGAGTCTCCTGGGGCAAGTCTTTGGTCTTAGAGTCAGAGAAAGTGGGTAATGTCCTGACAGTCGCCCCCCTAGGGGCCTGGCTGACTGCTTTCGGCACTTGAAGACATTTTCCTGATGGAAAAGGAGGAGGTGGACGATTGAGCAGTTTCCTCCCGGGAGGGGCCCAGCAGCACTGGGAAGCCACTGGGACTTTCTTGCCCTCCGTGTCGCTTATCTCCACAAACCCCCACAGAGCGCCTTTGAGGGGAGAAAGGGGTGCGAGGATGGCCTCCAAGCCTGGGGCAGAAAGGCGGGCAGGTGGGGGCGTCTCTGTGTGAGTTATGGCCAGACGCTTCCTCTCACCTCTGTGCTGGGATCCGGGAGCAACCTGGCCCTGTAAACGCCTCTCCTGGTGGGGCCACTGCGGTCCATCCACTCTAGCGGCAGCTTAGAGTCACCGGAGACGGCGGCGCCCCGGAGCCAGCTGTCATCCCGCTGGCTGCCCACATTACGCCACAGTGAGAGCCTTTACACCATGGAAATTAGAAAACGCTACCCACCCGAGATTTTGGTCTAGAGATGGTGTACGCGCAAGCCACTGCCTAGACCAAGGAAAATAACTGCGAGTCTAGACTGCACTCCCAGCTGATTAAACTCGAGTCTCTGTGTTTTGGCTCCAAGACTTGACGCTTTTTCAAGCTTCCCAGGCTGCTTCCGACATGCAGCCAAAGTTGGAGTCACTGTCCGGACCCAAGGCTCCCATTTCACACAGGACGGATGGAGGTCAAAGAGGTCGGATGACCCTCCCAAGTCCAGCAGCGTCCAGGGAGCCGGTAGCCATTCCCGGACTTTAGAGGAAGCACCTCTTATTCTGGAGTGAGAAAAACCTCCAAACATAGAGACTCATTTTTTTTAAGTATTTTTAAAATTAGAGTGTAGTTGATGTACAGCTGCGTCAGTTTCTGCTGTACTCAACGTGACCCAGTCGTTCATATCTACACGTTCTTTTTCTCATACTGCCTTCCATCACGTTCTATCGCAAGTGACTAGACATAGTTCCCTGTGCTGTATAGCGGGACCCCACTGCTTATCCATTCGAGACGTAATAGTTTGCATCCACCAGCCCCAAACTCCAGAATCACTCCAGCGCTGTTCTGTCTTCTTATTTGCTGTCCTTGGTTCCCCCATTGGGTGTCTCTGAAGGGACAAGAGGATCGTAGGGGCAGTGTGTGGCCATGTCCCCACATGAGCGGGGCGGCCCAGGACTGAGCAGAACTGTCACTAGAGGAAAAATAGTTCTTCCCTGCAAAGGGTCTCAGTGCCATTCCCACGCTTTGACATCTGACAAACCACCGGCCTGGGACTCCTCAGGGTTAGGCTTGCGGGCTGCCCTCGAACGCTTCTTGGGTCCTCTGTCCCAGGGCAGCCCCCTCATGTCTGGGACAGGGGGTGGGTGGCTGGAGAAGGCAGTGGGGGGCCCTCTTCTCATGGGGGGGGTGAGTCATAAAAACAGTTTACAGAGGGCTTTCACAGCCTGATCTCACTCGGGTTGCTGACCCTGGCTTATGAATGGAGGCGGCCGGGGAGAATGGTGAATTCAAATCCCAGCTCCATTGTCTTGGGAAACCCTTTCCGGCAAATAGGAGTCAACAGACCCCACCTTGCCATCCCTCTGCTCAGGCTGAGAGCATTTAGAACTAATTGAATCGCTAGATTAGCTAATGGAGCCTCCATTAAGACAGCGTGGTCCCAGAGGGAAGAAGGTGAAGAGAAAGCTCCAACCCCGCCGCCACCCAGCATCTTCCCGGCCCCCAGCACCACTGCCTGGGGCCTCGCGTCTGAGGAGGGTCCTGGTGGACCCCGTGGCTGGCCCCTTAGCACTGAGGACAGGGCTGATTTACGCCCTCCGTTCTGCCAGGCCTTTATCCCAAGGAATAAAAAGTATATGACGGTGTGTGATTTACCTCTGGATATTCTTTCTGGGTCAGAGCTTCCAGTTTGGGGGAAATTGAATCAAAGGTCATGAGGTGGGTTGCTGGAAGGGCAGGGAGAGAAACTCAAGTCTCGGGACTAATTTTCTTTCCATCCAGCCCAGCAGCCTCTTCTGCTGTGAGGGGGCATGGCTGTTGGAGTCCCTTGGTCATTCAGTCCGTTTACGAGGTGTCTCCCAGTGCCTGCGCTGACAGCGACGGGAGGGTGGGAAGGCCACCACAGTCCCTGAACGCGTGGCACCTGCGGCGTGATGGCTGGAACAAGGGCGCTCCGTCCAAATTTGTGGAGTGAGTGAACAAGGGGGCAGTTGGCTGACTTGGGACAAATGCTTCTTTTCTCAACATTCTAAGGTGAATGGCAACCCCCCATTTTGGGATGCTGATGAATGCTGTCTGATGTATTTACTGTTGCGGGTGAAGGCTAAGACCTTACCATCCCCTCCAGAGCCCTTTATCAGCATCCTGTTCAAAACCTTTCCATCCTCAAATCGTTGTCACATGACTGGTGTCCACTGCCCCTGCTAAGCACCGCAAGTGGGGTCCCCATCTCATCAACTAGCCCCCTGCCCCACCCCAAGGCATCTCACCCTGTCTGAGTTTTATTTATTTTTTATTTTTATTTTTGTCTTTTTAGGGCTGCAGGGGCGGCATATGGAGTTCCCAGGCTAGGGGTTGAATTGGAGCTACAGCTGCCGGCCTGCACCACAGCCACAGCAACGCCAGATCCGAGCCACATCTGCAACCTGGACCACCGCTCATGGCAGTGCTGGATCCTTAACCCACGGAGCGAGGCCAGGGATCGAACCCACAACCTCATGGTTCCTAGTCAGATTCATTTCCACTGCGCCATGATGGGAAGTCCAGAAGACACTTTAAACGTGGCCTGTGGATGGTGGCTGGGGCTGCCTGTCTTCCAGACTACCAACTCCAGCCTTTGCTGGACCCCATGACTTTCCACGTGAGGGAGGCATCCTTGCTTTCCATGGCCCATTGATGGGGGGGCAGGGGGTTCATCTCAGAACTAATGGGCCTCAGTGTGTTCAGCTATAAAATGGGCACAAGTTCAGAATAACATCACGAGTCACTAGCACTGGTGTGGGTGAGCCCGTTCACACCCACAGAGCCCATGGAGGACACCCCTTCTCGTGTCCGCACCTGCTCACATCCTGAAATTGGCGTGGTGTGAGTACTGACACTAGGTGAATGGGCAGATGCCATGACTCAGGGCTGTGCTCCTCTTCCGAGAGCCAGGGATTAGGCCTTGACCCACATACCACTGTACTCTAGGAACATCCATTCTGTAAGGATCTGGCAGCACCTGACCTCCCATTCACCCTTGGGTGGCCTCTAAGAAAGGAAGTGATCAATAAAGGGTTCTTCTTTGTGTCGAGGGCGGAGAGATGCGATTCAGCCCGTCACTGAGGGAATCGGGGAACGGAGTCATGGACACTGCTGCCCACTCTTGCCCTCTGGCTGTAGTTTCCACTGTGCCTTGAGCCCTGCACTCTTTCAGCCACCAGCCCCTCTGCTCCCATCTCCGGCGTCTGCCCTGAGCCTGGGATTTGCATCTCCAGGACAGGGCTACTGGCATCCTCAGAAGTTAGCCTGACGGGCTGGTGGGGGCTCAGCATAAACAGGAGATGGTGTAGGAAGGCGTTCTGTGAAGGACGGCGTGCTGTCACCAGGGAAGCTGATGAGCATTGTGGCCGATTTGGAGGATAGCGCTGTGCCCATCAAAGGAGGCGCCACGGTGAAACCTCACCGGGCAGAGAACCTCAGACACGCTGGTGGTTTTGTCTGTACTCTCTGCACATTAAATGCACGATTCCCAGACACTTAGCTGCCTTTTACAGACACGGGCTGGAATGCCACCTTGGTCTCTTGCTCCTTCCCCCCTTCCTCCAGCCCCGTCCGCCAGGAGTCTGCCTGCCACTAAATTGCCATGCCAGCAATTTTCTCAGCCGCTTAAAAGGCCATCAAGACAGCATCAAACTGCCTGTACATGCTAAACCCAAATGCTTATGGAGCAGAGCCCAGAGTGGGATGCTAAATTGGATTCTATCAAATCAACATCAGCTGCGTGCAAGCCGCTGATAATGAAAGGCTCTTAATGATGGCGTTCATCGCTGTAAAGAGATGACTAAGAGCTGAGAACGGATGGCTGCCGGCTCTGGCTGGGCTGGGAAGGAGGCAGTGGGGAGAGGCCGTGCTGGTGGGACTGTCCCTGGGTGGATACTGGGAGGAGGGCGGAAGGAGGAGGCGAAGAAGGAAGGCTATCTTCCTAGTGTAAGGACGGATATGTTCACAGACTTTCATAGCCTCCTTCCCAGTTTACACACAAAACCCCAGAAACACATGGAGATTGTGAAGGTAGGTAGGGCCACCCAGATAGGGATAGAAATTTTAAATTCTGATCTGGAAACTATTTTCCCATCACTCCCTGCCCCCACACCTTCCTGAATTCTTCAATACTGGATAGAAATGACTTAAAGAGAGGAGGAGGAGGGTAGAAGAGGCAGGCAAAAGGCTTGTCTAGGGTTCTCATTTCTATTCACCCCTCGACCAGCCTTTACTCCAGGTCACATGAGCTGCTTCTTCCATCTTCCTTGTGGCAGGTGTACTAGTTTCCTTTTGCTGCTATAAAAATTACTGCACACTTAGTGGCTTAACACTACACAAGTTTATGTGGGTCTCCCCAGGCTGAGATCAAGGTGTGAGCAGGGCTGCATTCCTTTTTTGGAGGCTCTAGAGGAGGATTTCTTGCCTTCCCAGCTTCTAGAGGCGTCCCCATTGCTGGGCTCTTGGCCCTCTTCCTCCATCTTCCAAGGTGATGTTGTTGCATCTCTCTGACCCTGATTATCTTGTCACATCGCCTTTCCACAGCCAGGAAAGGTTCTCCACTTTTAAGAACTTGTCTGGTTAGATTGGGTCCACCTGGGTGATCTAGGATACAGTCCCCTGGTCCCACATTGGCAAAGCCTCTTTTGCCAGGTAAGGTGCTATATTCACAGGTTCTGGGGGTTAATGCGTGGACATCTTGGCAGGAGGGCATCCTTTTGCCCACCACAGCGTGCAGAAATTGGAGCCTTGCTCTTCCAGTTTCTTTCATTTGGCTGAAATGCCTGGTGACCGGGATGGAATCAGATGTGATCCGCATTCACAGGCTTGGGTGCCGTGGCTGTGGACAGACAACACTGTAGAAACCGTGTCTGTGAGCATCACTGCCAGTGTCTTTACCAATTGGGGTGTCAGGGGAGGGAGCGAGGCATATGGGATGGGAGTTACCTTGAACCCTTTCCTCAAACTAGTAAACCAGTGAATGCTGCACATTTGTACAGTACTTTATGGTTTTTAAAGCCTTTTCAAAGACAGATGTTGAAACGGAGTAATACATAGCTGGATGGACTAGTAGAAGTTACATAGCTGGATGGACTAGTAGAAGTTAGACCCGTGTTGCAGAGGGAAACACTGGGGCTCAGGATGAGTCGATGGTTTCGCCTGTGTCATTGTTGGCCTCGTGACCAGGATCCAGTCTAGTTGTGTGACTAGAATGTGGGCAGTGACATATGCCAGATCTGTGGCTGCTGCTTTAGAAGCCCCTGCCTCCTCTTTGTGCTTTGGTTGGCTGAATGGAGAAGACCCAGCAGAGGCCCCTGAGGGGGAACCAGTAGATGTCAGGAGCCTGGGTCCCTGCGCTATTTCATGGAAGGCCACCTATGGGACTGGACTATGATGTGAGCAACAGATAAACCTTTACTGTAGTGAAGCCATTCAGATTTGGAGTCATTCATTGTAGCAGATGACCCTCTCTGGCTAATCCACTGTCTGAGATTGCCTGCCCATCAAGTGTAGTCAGGACTCCAACCCAGGCAGCCCGATTTGCTCAGCCACTACCATGCCCTGCACAGCACTGCCTTGTGGCGTTGTTGTGAGGGTTCAATGAGATGGCATGTAGTAGGCTTGGCACTTGCTAACCCCACCCTCAACGTGATGGTTACGGATATAGAAAGGGTTTAACTGGGGCCAGGGACTTTGCAGCACCTCTTGTAGTGTCATTGTGAACAAAATAGAGTAACATGGGATGAATAGAAGCCTCCTCCCTGGTTGAACAGTTGTCCCCAATGTGTGTTGTTTAATGAATGAACCCATGTCAACTGGGAAGTCCCCAGTGCTGGCTCATGGGAGGCCTGTCCATTCTCCTGAAGAACTGGACAGTGTGTCTGTCTGCTTTGACATTTTATCCTTAGAGCCATGAAGACATAGGAGGCATGATTAGCAAATTGATAGATGGAGCAGAGCTAGATGGGAGGGCTAATATGTTGGATGACGGAGTGAAGATTAGAAAAGGGTCTGGGCAGACCAGAACAATGGACTGGAGCTAACAAGATAAAAAGTAGGAGGGATAAATCAAAGTCCTGCCTTTAGTTCCACAATGAACTGAAGGAAGACAGGACGAGGGAGGTGCAACGCAAAACGGCTCATCTGTGGAAGTCCCCAGGTTCTCGTTGTCTGTTAACATGATAGGGGTCAAGAGCACACACAGGTTCTTTAAAGATGAAGACCCACCCCTTGGGCTGTACAGATAAAAGCATCATGCCCAGACTTGAGTCATTCACTAGCATGTGTATACTGAGTGTTTACTGTGCGCTGGGCATCGTGCTGGGTGCTGGGGAGGGAGCATGAACAAGACAGACAAACCCTGCCTCATGCGGCTGACATTTAGGGGTGCAGTTATCCTGAGCTCTGTGCTAATTGACTTTGATATCCTCTTCCTGCACCTCCCCTGCGCAACCGCATAGTAAAGGGCTTAAAAACCGTATGATATGGGGAATGGTCCAAGGAGCTAGGCACGCTGAGATTTAGGGAAACTCAAAAAATATGAAGGGGCATCCCCTCGAATGAATGCTACACATTGCAGAGCAAGGAGGACCGATGGCTGAGAAAAGGTGTTTGTTGTCTATGGAGCCTGGGGTGAGGCGCGTACACTCCCTCTGTCAGTTAATCCTCCCAACAGCTCTATCAGGTAAATAGAATTTCCCATTTCACAGATGAGGAAACAAAGGCATGGAGAAGTTACTATATCTTGGATGTGCTCATAATGCTGGCAAGTGGCTGAGACAGGATCTGAATCTCATCTCTCTAAATTCAAAGCCCCATGTTCTTTCCCATTTCCTACCCCAACGCAGATTTCACTTTAACTTAAGGAAGAAGTTTCTACCAGTGGCAGCTGTATATACGTGGACCCCAGTGTGCTTCCCTCACTAGGAGTTCTTTAGCAGAAGCTGGATGACAGTCTGTTGCTACACGTCACAAGGGCTTTCCATGGGTACCTGTGAAGCGAGTGGGGCAAGGTGAGTCTGGTTTCACAGCCTCTGTGCCTTTGCCCTCTTCGGCTACCTCCTAGCCTTGCTGGGCCCTTGGGAGTTGCTCAAACAGGGCATCTTCTTTCCCAATCTGAGGCCTTTGCACACATCAATCCCATCGCCCACTTTCCATAGCTAACCTTTGCCCATCTTTCTGGCTTCAGCCCAAACCTCACTTTCTGCAGGAAGCTGTCTCTCGTTCTCGACACTGGATTAGATGCACCTTCTAGTGCATTTCCTGGCCCCCTGTTCTCTTCATGGGAGCCCAGAACACCCTTAAACTGGTGGCTCCCTGGGGACGGGTACAGGGACAGGGATTCTGCCCTTTCCCCCCTGCCCAGCACACAGTAGGCACTCCATAACAGTACTAATGATTATTTTGGAGCCATGAGGACAGCTCACAGCCTTTGGGTTTTCCATCTTGCCTGTCCTCTCAGCACTAAGTGGGCCTGGGACTGGGCTTGGTGAGTTCCATGTGGGCTGTGCCATGGGGCTGGGGCAGCAGAGAGCAGCAGCGGCCACTGACCCCGGCCCTGCACTCTTCTCCACTGCGCTAGAATCCATGCGAGCCAATGGCCCCGGAGCTGGGGCTGGCAGCGGAGGTGCGGGAGCTGCCCCAGTGACCTCAGCGACTCTCCCAGCCTCTGTCGACTCTGGACTGTCCCGCTCACTTGCCGTGTGCCCTGAGCCCTGACCTCTCAGGACACGGGTTCGCCTCATGTTACTCTGTCCCTCTGTGTGATCCTGGCTTGACTCCCTGAGCAGCAGGCGGCAGGGAGAGAAGGGGGTTAACCAGGCGCCTGGTCTGCAGGGACCGCGGATGATGTCAGACAGGCTGCCCAGCAAAGACAAAAGCCTCTAATTGCTCTTTTCCTTCTTGTCAGAAGGCCGACTCCATAGCTGCTGTAATAAAGGCCTGTGGATGGGGAGGGGGCCGGCCAGCGGGGGAGCCAGCGCTCAGCGGTCAGAAGTGGGAGATGAGCGACAGCCAGGGGCCGGGCGCTGCGGTCCCGCCCCCGGCCCCCGGCGCCGCGGGGAAGATGGAGAAAGTCCATAGGATCACGTGACCTGGGCCGTGAGCGTGGTCGGCAGGACTTGGTCAGGCTGCCCCATGGGAACAGCTGTTCCCCGCTGCTCAGTGACACCCCTCCAGGCCCTCACTGGGAGAAGGCTCTGCGGGCAAGAACCCAGTGCCTGTGTTATGTTGTTAACACGCAGAGAGGACGTCCTTCACGGGGCAGACCTGAGAAGCCATTCTCTTGGCAGGGGATGGCCTTATATACTTAACATGGCAGCTTTATTTAAAGTGCCTGAATTACATGCTCCTCTCTGACCTTCACAGTCTGTTTTCAGAAGACGAGTTGAAGACAGTGAGTGATCCAGTTCACAGACAGGGACACCGAGGCACAGAGAGGCTAAGACCTTCCCCTAAGTGAGTTTCCTGGCGACAGAGAGCAGGGGCTTAGACTTAACTTTTCCTGGACGTTTCTCCATGAGGACACCCCTCCCCTCAAGCATTTGGGCTTCACGTGGCCACATGGACCTCATCTCATCTCCCAAGACTGTCTTCCTGCTGGTCATGCCCACGCAGTGTCCCCCGGGCCAGAAACCTGGCAGCCTTCCCTGTGTTTGTGACGTGCCTCCGTCCAGTCAAGCACCCACGTACTCTCCTGTGGCTCCCCGAAGGCCCCCCCTTCTCTGCGCCGCGGGGTCCGCCACCTCCCTGGGTCAGACCCCCATCACACCTCATCTGGACTGCAATGTTGCCATCACTTTGTCACTGGTCCCTTTGCCCGCAGTCTTTCTCCCTCTGACCCATCCTCCAAAAATTTAAAAATCTGGCTACATCTCACCTCTCCCTCCCTCCCCAACCACCCCAGTTTGAAACCCTTGAGTGGTACTCCTTATTCGCTGGGTAAAGCCTGTGTTTTTATCTGCTGGATAAAGTCTGTGTTTTATGGCGTCTGGGAACTGCAGACTCTATCTTTTGAATATATCTGCCCTCTACCTTACATTTTAGTAATACCAGGTCAGCAGTAGTTCTCCAAATGAGCCAGTTTTCCACTTCCATGCTTTTGCTAGTGTTGTTTTCTCTGCCTAGAACAACCAGAGAAGTGTTCTTTTCTCAGCCGATTCCTGGATCTTGTCTCAGCTAACATGACACGGTGACTCCCCTACCTGTCCTGTGACTGGACCAGGTGACACTCTTCCTTGTTTGTATAGATCCCATACCTTCCTCCAACATGCTTTTTGTGTGTCTGTCTCCATTGTAAGACCTGAAGTTCTTGAGATCAGGAGCCACATCTTTCTCATTTTAATAGCTTCAGTGCCCCTACTGCAAATCCATAAAAAAAGTGTGGATTTTAGAGAAAACACTATCTTTGGTTTTATTCTCAGAAGAGCAGTAGGTGGAATATTCTAGTAAAGATGGAGTGCTTTGTTTGTACTGATCCCAGGGGTCTTTTCCTAAATGTTCCAACTCAAAGTCAGTCAAGGTCAACCCACTCGACAGGTTCTCTGCTTCTGAGTTCAGGATTGTGGACTCCACTCTCCAAAGGGGGCTGTTTAGTTGGCCTGGAGAAAAACCTCTCTTTCAGAGCCACAGATGTTCCCATGACATTGGACAGCCGTCTTGGAGATCTGTTTCCTTGACCACGAGAAAGAGGTAGTGAAGATCCTGGAAAGGCCAGTGCAGACCTATCCTTTCTCCTGGGGAGGACGCACATCAAACTCCAGAGAGGCCCTCAGTGTTACTGCCTCATTCCTAGCAATGGTGGTGGAGGAAGGGGGACAGAGGGTGAGTGCCTTTTCAGGGAAGGGTGTATATCTCTGTGTGTGTGTTTGTGTGTGTGTGACAAACACTTGTTTCCCCTACAGTTTAGAGAGAGTGAATCAGTGTTGGGACAGAGTCCAGCAGCAGACAAGTAGCAGCGGGCTTTGCCTTGCAGGAAGACACTTCATCCTTGTCCATCCACGGGCCTAACAGTGCAACCTGCCTCTCCCTGTTTCAGCCTTTTACTTAATCATTTAATTATTTCTCAGGTCCAGGTGGCATGGCCACTGCCCTGGTTTTAACCCAGAGTAAAATTGTCCATCCTATTCTCCCCCATCACTCTTTAGAGCTCTTACCTGGACCACATTTCACCCGTCCTCTTGCTGTGGGCAGAAAAAGGATCGCGGGCCTCTAATCACTGCCTGGGGCCTCGGAGCAGCCAGCCATAAAGTGCAATATCTGCTCGTTTATTCCTGTTCATTCAATTGGCTCCAAATTGCTCTGAACGAATTCTTGAGCTGCAGAAGAAGCTGTGCAGGCTTATTTTCATTAGCGTGGACACTGAGCAGGGGGAGAAGGAGAGAAAAAAAGAAAAGACTTTATTTCCAGAGTTTTCTCTGTTTCTCACCCCCTGCCGTGGCCCCCCACCACCAGCTTCTTCGTATACGCCCACCCACCCACACACACACACACACACATACACACACACACACACACACACACACACACACACACAGTGCAGAAAACAGACCACCCTCAGGTGCCTGAATCTTCCGCTGAGACCCTGGATATGATCGGTATAGACCACTCACCCACATTAAATATATGACTTAATGGTGTTCATGAAGGGAAGAAGCACTAAACTTGTGCTTCCCTCCAGCAAATTCATGCTTAAGAGGAGACGCTCTATCTGACCATCTTTTTAGCTCTCTAGGGAGGGGCTGGAGGAGCCTGGTCAGGGGAGGCATGGTCCCAGGGAGGTCATATGAGCAGGACTGCAGAGTCAACTGCACAATGACCCGAAAACATTAATCATTTTTACCTCCTCTTACCATCAGCACTGTTCTCACAGACCAGCTCATCTTAGTGCCCTTGGGCTGAAAGAAAGCAACTGATTTCTCTGCTCTCGGTTCTTCTTGACTTCCTGCCTTAATGATTATAATCTCTGGAAGTTCTCAAGGATGTCTGATCTGAATCTTCCTTGTCTAACAGAAGCCTCTTTCTTTTGGGCTTATCTTCGCCCGGCCATCTCTGTCCATGTACTCTTGATAATCTTGAAATCTTGTTTCACCTTCCTTGATCTTCCATTCTCCAGGCCAAGTCATCCCAATTCCCAAGAGTCATAGAACCATGGAATGTGAGAGTTGGAAGAATTTCCTATCCTTTTTTAAACAACTTACATTTTTTTTCATTTTTAAAAGTTTTATTGAAATATATAGTTGATTTACAATGTTGTGATAGTTTCTATCTCAGAATATTGGGTAGAGTTCCCTGGGCTATACAGCAGGTCCCTGTTGGCTGATCATTCCATATACCTCAGTGTGCATATGCCAATCCCAAAGCCCCTAGTCCATTCCCCCCACAACCTGTCCCCTTTTGTAACAGCAAGTTTTTTCAAAGTCTGTGAGTCTATTTCTATTCTGCGTATAAGTTCATTTGTATCCTTTTTTAAAAAAGATTCCACACATAGTTGATATCATATGATGTTTTGTCTTTCACTGTCTAACTTTACTTGGTATGATAATCTCTGGGTCTATCCATGTTGCTGCAAATGGCATTATTTCATTCTTTTTGTGGCTGAGTAATATTCCATTGTATATATATATATATCAGATCTTCTTTATCCATTCTTCTGTTGATGGACATTTAGGCTGCTTCCATGTCTTGGCTCTTGTAAATAGTGCTGCAATGAACATTGAGGTGCATGCATTGTTTTACCAGATATGAAGTACTTTATTATTCACAGCAAAAGCAGTAGCCATATTGTCAGCATGACTGCATTGGTTCCTTGAACCCTGATTCCCATAAAGTGGGGATAAAGATGGTCAGATGATGCCTGTAGGCACAGGGAGTTCCATTAGAGGAGAGGAACCCTGAGCATAGGGAACCCAAATCTTTTATAACAGGCAATAAACATGGCTGCCCTTTGCTCTGGACTGAGACCCTATATCTTCCAGGTCTCTTTGCCATGTACACATTCTTGAAAAGGTCGTCTGTAACAAAGAACAGTCTGCACCCTGCTTGTAAGACATTCAAAACTGGGGAGCCCTAGAGCATTGCTTCCCAATATTTACTGGAATCATTACAATTAGGTGAGCAAATTCCCGTTTCTTTAACTTTTTGGCTTGTGTTCTGTCTCCCAGTATCCTCAGTTGTTAGGCAATTATCCCCTTGGGGCTCTGGCTGCCTTTGAGTTTTGTGTTTTTCCACCTTCTGGGGCAGAACCATCTAGACAGAGGTGATCATCTGCTGTAGGGATCGTCCTGGGGATTTCCATGAAAGAAGTTTATTTCCTTGTTTGGGGGGCTCCAAGGAAGCTGCACCTGGAAGACGTATTACCATCATCTCTTCAGTTCTAGAAAGATGAAGACAAATTGCAGGCAATTTAGAGACAAGTAACTTAGGTGATTAGGGGTGATGTCGGGGGGAAAAATGAAAAGAACTGCACATGCAAGCGTCTGCTCAAATTGTGTTACAGAAATTGGAGGAATGGGATGTGGGGCGATTTAGAGTGCATGAGAAAGCCTACGAGTGGCCTTCTGGATAGCCCTCTGACTCTGTTCCTCCCTGGCTTGAACTCCCTATGTATCAGTTCCCTCTCTTGTAAAACTGAAAGGAAAATGGTATGTTTGTGGGAATTAAAGAACATAAATACATATAATCAGCTAGAGAAGTGCCTTCTACATAGAAAAAGTTCAATATGCTGTTCCAGTAACACAGAAAATGAAAGCTAGAGTCTCAAAGAGCCTTGTATTGAACATTTCAGTCTACAGAGGAGGAAACTGAAGGTCAGAGGGAGAGGAGGCTGATCCATGAATACAAAACTAGTTATAGGAAGAGTAGGACTAATTAGAAGCCAGGTCTCCCCACAACTAACTTGGTGCTATGTGGAGATCAACTTCTTTTCTGTTGTTTAGTTTCCCAAATAAAGGTGTAATTTTCTGTGGCAAAATTCATCCAGGATATTTAAGACATAAGATGAGTTCCCATTGTGGCACAGCAGAAACAAATCTGACTAGTATCCATGAAGATGGGGGTTCAATCCCTGGCCTCACTCAGTGGGTTAAGGATCTGGTGTTGCCATGAGCTGTGGTGTAGATCACAGACGTGGCTCAGATCTTGTGTTGCTGTGGCTATGGTGTCGGCCAGTGGCTACAGATCTGATTTGACCCCTAGCTTGGGAACTTCCTTATGCTGTGGGTGTGGCCCTAAAAAGACAAAAGCCCCCCAAAAATTATAATTGCCCATTATTTTGACCTTTTCCTCCTTTTTTAAAAATTACAGTTGATTTGCAATACTGTGCCAGTTTCTGCTGTAGAATATCTTAACATGTTTTAAAGGTTAATGTCCACACTGAGGAGAAGTAGTTACAAGTCTATTAGGTTTCAAGTTCTCCCTCTGAGTTCCTTAAAAGAGGGTAAGTGCATTTATGACCACTTTTCTGAAATGAAACATCAAGTTTCTTTTAGAGACCTTCAGCTAAGTTCATTGTCTTCCTTACTTTGGGTGTTGACACCAATGGCTTTTCTTCTGGGGGCTAAGTAGGGGCAGCCGTAAGAGCTCTCTTTTCCAGAGTTCTCTTTTAAGTGCCTGTAGATGTGAGTGATAAACTTTATTCCAGATCATCCAAAATATAGAGTTCCTGTCGTGGCTCAGTGGAAACGAATCTGACTAGCATCCATGAGGACACAGCTTCAGTCCCTGGACTTGCATTGCTGTGAGCTGTGGTGTAGGTCACAGATGCAGCTCAGATCTGGCATTGTTGCAGCTGTGGCATAGGCCAGTGGCTACAGCTCCAATTGGACCCCTAGCCTGGGAACCTCTATATGCCAGAGGTGCAGCCCTAAAAAGACAAAAAAAAAAAAAAATAAGAACAACAGAAATCAAAAAGAAAGAAAGGAAGGAAGGAGGGAGGGAACAAAGGAAGGAAGGAGGAAAGGAAAAAAGAGAGGGAGGAAGGGAGAGAAAAAGTTTCTTCTTACAACACAGATTAAGGGTGCTGATGCTTTTTACTCCTATGGAAACTCACATTTTCTCAATCAAGTTTTACACTGATTAAAGGATGATTACTTTCCTATCTTATATTAGTCAAAATTAACTGCCAATCAAGTTTCTATCTGTATATGGCTATTGCTATCCCATTTGTTGAAATAATTCTACGCCATAAATTGAATCATGATATTTGTAGGGCGTCTGGACAGACTTATCTCCAACAAACAATTTCTATTACATTTTTGGAAATGTCAAAAATAGTCTAAAGCTTCTCATTACTATTTTCCAGAAGCACTAGGAACCATCACTGTTAAGTACAGGATAAAGAAGCAGAAGGAGGAGTTCCCACTGTGCGATAGTGGGTTAAG
>PVHT020000093.1:10956364-11130787 GCA_004024745.2 Catagonus wagneri | reverse complement strand
GACTTATCTCCAACAAACAATTTCTATTACATTTTTGGAAATGTCAAAAATAGTCTAAAGCTTCTCATTACTATTTTCCAGAAGCACTAGGAACCATCACTGTTAAGTACAGGATAAAGAAGCAGAAGGAGGAGTTCCCACTGTGCGATAGTGGGTTAAGGATCCATGGGTATTGTCTCTGTGGGTATTGTCTCTGTGGGAGGGCAGGTTCAATCCCCAACCTGGCTTAGTAGGTTGAGGATCCAGTGTAGCCACAGCTGTGGTGTAGGTCTCAGCTGTGGCTCAGACTCGATTCCTGGCCTGGGAACTTCCATGTGCTGCAGGTGGGACCAAAATAAAATAAAATGAAAACAGGTTTAAAAACAAACAAACAAAAAAAGAAGCAGAAGAGATCTTAGGAATAATAAAGTCCAACTTTATAGGAGGAACCGAGGCCCAGGAATTGGGTCTCTTGCCCAACGACTCTGGCAGAGGCCTCTGGGAGTGATTCTCGGCTCTACTGATGTCCATCTTTTTCTGGGAATGGCTGTGGAGTAGGGGGAGGCCCCAGGGTAACAACTGACCTGTTATGCTATTCTGATGGGTCCCTCCTGAGTTAGCTCTCAGGAGAGCCAGAAAGGGCTAGCTCTCCATCATGGACTAAAACTGAGCTTTTCAGTCTCTTTCTTCAAAGTCTGAAATTTGAAACAGAACCTGAACGGTTCTTGAGTGTGAGTCTGTGAAGGGCACTGTGTTCAGAAGGAATCCCACCTTCTCCTGATGCTGTGTGCCTGGGGTCACTCTCCTGCCTTCTCTTCATCTATCTTGATGTTATAGCACTTCCTTCAGTTTCATGAGATACCCTGATGGCTTTCCAATGAATTTCTCCTAAAAAATTATAGAGATCATTCAGAGTTGATTTCTGTGCTGGCAACTGAAAGAACTTTAACTAAAAGAGACACAGGATTAGTAAATAGCAATATTAGCATTGACACTTAGGTTTTGGAACTTTGATTCTAGTGCTCTTTCTTGTACAACATGCTGTAACTCAAAAAATGATCTAGAAGTCCTTGATGTAACTCTTGAGTAATATGATAATTATTAGGCAGTAGAAGTTCTAGGAAAAATAGCAACTGTTTGCCATTTTTTAATAGATTTTATTGGAGTATGGTTGACTTACAAAGTTGTGTTAGTTTCAGGTATACATCAAAGTAAATCAGTTATGCATATACATAGATCCATTTCTTTTCATATTCTTTTCCCGTATAGGTTATTAGACATTACTGGTTAGATTGCCCTGTGCCATAGGTCCTTGTTATGTATCTGTTTTATATATAGTAGTATATATGTCAAGTCGAACCCCCTAATTTATCCCTCCCCCACCTCCACATTTCCCCTTTGGTAACCATAAATTTGGTTTCAAAACCAAATCTGTTTCTGTTTTGTAAGTTCTTTTGTATCATTTTTTGTTAGATTCCACATATTCATGGTCTCATATATTTGTCTTTCTCTGTCTGATTTACTTCACTTAGAATGATAATTTCCAGGTCCATCCATGTGGCTGCAAATAGCATTATTTCAGTCATTTTTATGGCTGAGTAACATTCCATTATATATATGTACCACATCTTCTTTATCCAGTCCTCTGTTGATGGACATTTAGGTTGCTTCTATGTCTTGGCTATTGTAAATCATGCTGTGGATATACATTGGGGTGCATGCATTTTTTTGAATTGTGGTTTTCTCTGGATATATGCCTAGGAGTGGAATTGCTGGATCATATGGCAGTTCCATATTTAGTTTTTTAAGGAACCTCCATCAAGAGTGGTTTCACTACTTTACATTCCCAACAAGAGTGTAGGAGGGTTCCCTTTTCCGCACACCTTCTCCAACATTTATTGTTTGTATACTTTTTGTTGATGGCTATTCTGACTGGTGTGACCTCATTGTGGTTTTGATTTGCATAGTGATGTTGAACATCTTTTCATGTGCTTTTTGGCTGGCTGTCTTCTTTGGAGAAATGTCTGTTTAGATCTTCTGACTGTTTTGTTTTTTTTTCTTTTTTTGTCTTTTTGCCTTTATCTAGGGCCTCACCCGCGGCATGTGGAGGTTCCCAGGCTAGGGGTCTAAAAGGAGCTGTAGCCACCGGCCTTCACCACAGCCATAGCAATGCGGGATCCGAGCTGTATCTGCAACCTTCACCACAGCTCACGGCAACGCTGGATCCTTAACCCACTGAGCAAGGCCAGGGATCGAACCCGCAACCTCATGGTTCCTAGTCAGATTCATTAACCACTGAGCCACGAAGGGAACTCCTTCTGACCATTTTTTTAATGGGGTTGTTTGGGTTTTGGGTTTTTTTTTTTTTTTTTTTTTTGGTGTAAAGATGTATGAGTTGTTTGTATATTTTGGAGATTAACGCGTTGTTAGTCACTTCATTTGCAAAGATTTTGCTCCTGTTCTGTGGGTTGTCTTTTCATTTTGTTAATGGTTTCCTTTGCTGTGCAAAAGCTTGTAAGCTTAATTAGGTCCCATTTTTAAAATTTTTGCTTCTATTTTTATCAGTCTACGATATGGGTCAAAAAAGATATTGCTGTAATTTGTCAAAGAGTGCTCTGCCTATGTTTTCCTCTAAGAGTTTTATAGTATCCAGGCTTACATTTAGGTCTTTAATCCATTTTGAGTTTATTTTTTTGTGTATGGTGTTAGCATTCTAAATCCACTCTTTTACATGTAGCTGTAGAGTTTTCCTAGGACCACTTATTGAAGGGGCTGTCTTTTCCCCATTGTGTATTCTTGCCTCCTTTGTAGATTAATTGACTATATGTGTGTGGGTTTATTTCTGAGCTTTCTATGCTGTTCCAGTTGGTTTTGTGACAGTGCCATACTGCTTTGATGATAGAAGCTTTGTAGTCAAGTCTGAAGTTGAGGTTCCTGGTTCCTCCAGCCATTTTCTTTTTCAAAATTGCTTTGGCTATTGGGGGTCTTTGGTGCTTCCATACAGATTTAATTTTTTTTTTATTCTAGTTCTGAGAAAAACACCATCAATAATTTGATAGGGATGTGCTCAATCTATAGATTGCCTTGGGTAGTATGGTCATTTTGACAATGAAGAGTTTTCTAGTTCAAGAGCATGTTATGTCTCTACACATGAAAAATAAGCAACATTTTTGGGGGTGGGGGCAGTTCTTATTGAAAACTCTGTTTCAAATTATGAGTTAGAGAAAGCAAAAAATCCCATATATATCTGAATACTTTGTTACGTTGAACTGGAATAATGGATTCAGTTTACTCTAAAATGAGATATTATAATGCAGTCCCTGAGGCAGATTTACCAAAGCATTAATATACAAAATACATTCTCTGAAGAATTAGAACGACATTCTCTAAATTTTGAAATATATTTCACTAGCATGTTTACTAATAGCACTTTGTTTTCTATGCAGTCCTAGAGGGATGCAAATCATTGCACTATAGACAAATGATGATGCCTCTCTTCAAGGGTGTGAGGGGAAAGAAGAGGATTTTCTATTTTACACTGTCCCTGTTTTATCAATAGAGAAACCAAGGCGTTGAGCTCATTTAATTGCTCAAGATTCACTGTGAGGGGAGGGAGAGGTGGGGTCAGGAGAAGCAGTATATTGAAAATTCAATCCAAGTATGGGCTTACATAAAGAAAGAATGAAATAATGCCATTTGGAGCAACATGGATGGACCTAGTGATTATCATAGTAAGTGAAGTAAGTCAGACAAAGAAGACAAATGTCAGATGATAATACTTATATGTGAAGTCAAAATGATGCAAGTGGGCTTGCTTGCAATACAGACTCACAGACATAGAAACTAATCTTATGGCTACCAAAGGAGAAGGGGGGAGGGATAAATTAGGAGTTTAGGATTAACAGATACAAACTACTATAAAATATATAAGCCACAGGGACCTACTGTACAGCACAGGGAACTATATTCAATACCTTTTAATAACCTATAATAGAAAAGAATATGAAAAATTATATATACATCACTTCTCGGTACACCTGAAAGTAGCACAACATTGTAAATCAACTATACTTCAGTAAAAAAGAGTGGGATGACCCACATGCACATGCAAAAACGCTCAGCATCACTAATTATTAGAGAAATGCAAATCAAAACTATAATGAGGTACCTCACACTGGTCAGAATAGCCATCATTAACAAGTCAATAACTAACACATGCTGAAACCAGGTATAATGGAAAAAAATAAAAATCATTAAAGAAATAACAAATGCTGGAGAGGGTGTGGATAAAGAGGATCCCTCCTACACTGTTTGTGGGAATGTAAATTGGCACAACCACTATGGAAAACACTATGGAGGTACCTCAGAAAACTGCATATAGAACTGCTGTATGGACCAGCAGTCCTACTCCTTGGGCATATTTCTGGACAAAACTTTCATTCAAAAAGATACATGCACCCATATGTTCGTTGCAGCACCTGTTCACAACAGCCAAGACATGGAAACTACCTAAATGTCCATCAACAGATGAATGAATTAAGGAGAGGTGGTACATATATACAAAGGAATACTACACAGCCATGAAAAAGGATAAAAGAATACCATTTGCAGCAACGTGGATGCAACTAGAGATTCTCATACTTAGTGAAGTAAGTCAGAAAGAGAAAGACACAATACCATATGAGATCACTTACATTTGGAATCTAAAATATGGCATAAGTGATTCTATACTCAAAACAGAAACAGACCATGGACAGGGAGAACAGACTTGTGGTTGCCAGAGGAGCGGGGGAGAAAGTGGGATGGACAGGGAGTTTGGGGTTGGTGGATGCAAACTATTACATTTAGAATGAATAAGCAGTGGGATTCACTGTACAGCAAAGGGAACTATGTCCAATCTCTTGGGGCAGAACATGATGGAAGATAGTATGAGAAAAAGAATGTATATATATGTGTGACTGGATCACTTTATGCTGTAAACTAGAAATTGACACAACACTGTAAACCAACTGTACTCTAATAAAAATTAAAATTAAAAAATAATTGATGGGACATTGCAAGTCAACCATACTTTAATTAAATTAAAAAAATAAAAATAATAAATAAAATGTTTTAAAAGTGTGGGCTTAGCTTTTGAAGTGTATTTTGAATGAGGGGAGAAAGGTGTTAGTTTGTGTGTTATTTATCGTTATTGTCCCAGTGCCTAGTACATAAACAGGTGCCTAATATGGACACAAGGAAAGAAGAATGGTGGGAGGGATGCTGGAGAGAAGAGAGGAAGGATGGAAGGAGGGCGGGCAGGAGGGCAGGAGGGCAGGAGGGCAGAAAGTCAGTGTGCTTCATGGAGGCTATGAAAAGAGCATCATTTGAAAAAGGTCCAGTGAAGTCCTTGGGACACACGCCCAGGTTAACGTATGAGGCAGTTCCCATGGAAGACCTGTAGCCACTGTGACAAAATAGGGGCTAATCTATGGCAAATGGAAAGGGTGCAACACAGGAGAGGAGGTGGGGGGGGGGGAGGAAATCAAAACAAAACAAGGAGGGAGAGGTTGAGGTTGACCCTGGGCAGTAGTGGCTGGTGTGTGTTGGACTCTCAGCTGCCTTCCTCAGTGCTGGGCCTGTTCCTTCCATTGTGCTTTTCAGCTTCTCCCCTCACCCAGGGTGCCTGCCAGTCTCCTGTCCTAGGTCACAACCAGTCTCCTGGAAGTGGAGACACTTTCATAACTTAGGAAAACACCAACCTCTCTTTAAATTGTTAACGAGACCGTGGGGACTTAGCAGAGTTAAGCCTCGGCCTGCAGCACTGACTGTGTGGGGATGGGAACTAAGACCATCAGCCAGAGATGAATATCACAGCGACCGTCCTGAGCAATTCCTGCTTCTTCTCCAGACACCTGTCCTTTTCCTTCTCTTGACTCAATCCCCCTTCATACACCTGGGCACGGCTTGTCCACGCCTGCAATCTTTTCCCTGCTACCACCTGGTTGGTGAGCCAAGCATTAAGGGGTCTAGTCCCAAGCCCACACACAGAGAGGTTGGTGTTTTACTCAATGAAAGTGTCTCGGTTTCCAGAAGGCTGGCATCTTCTCAGAGCCAGCCAAGACTCCGGCTGCAGCTGCACTGCCCTGTCCCAGGAGGATGTGAAACCATAGCAGCTGGCTCACCAGCCTCCGTGGTGCACCCCAGAGCCTGCCGCAAGGAGAATTCTCAAAGAGATCCCATCTCAGTGAAGAACCTTCTTCCTTTCACCTCAAAATAGAGCAGCTCAGAGCTTTAAATGGCCCCGAGTTCATGCAGATTGTGAGGGATCCCACCTGAGCTTGCTCCTGGAATAAGAGGATTGTGCTTTTGACCCAGAGGCATGGCCTTCCTCCTTGAGACGTGGTTAATGCTCATTGGTGTCACAGACAGACACACAACATGATAGGAAATTTTAGAAAGAAGGGTTAAGAAGGGCAGTACGGGGGTGGATTGAAGTGATTGGGCATAAGAAAGAGAGAAATTTTTAATAGGACTAGGAGGGGTCCATCTGGCCACAGTGGTTAGATGTCACCAGACACTTGCAGATGTCCACCCTTGGCAGGGTCACCCAGGGGGTTTCCATTTTCATGAGCAGATGATTAGGACCTGGTGGAAATAATGTATTTTTTTCTTTTTTGGTCACCCAGTGGCATATGGAGTTCCCAGGCCAGGGATCAGATCCGAGCCGCAGTTTTAACTTACGTGGCAGCTGCAGCAAGGCCGGTTTAACCCACTGTGCTGGGCCGGGGATCAAACCTGTGTCCCAGTGCTCCAGAGACACCACCCATCCTGTTGCTCCACAGCGGGAACTCCGGATGGGAATAATTTAAATTCCACAGAATGCAGTGATGACTGAGTGGAGAGCGTTAAAGGCAAGCAGTATAGTTTAAGTGTATGAATAAATTGCGTGTGTTTTCCAAATTGATAGAAGAGCCTGCTGTATCAAGAACCTGGCCTTTTTATAAATCCATATTGGCTTCTGTTCCAACCATGTTGAGTACTCCTCTGTGATTCTGATATCAGACCCTTTAAGGGCTTATTGGACTAATAACCTCTATCACTTGATACCTTAGTTTCCCTTCCGACTGAGTATTTGTTTTTTTATTTCCTTTTTATTTGGCCACATCAAGTATATAGCACAAACAATTCAAATTCATGCCTTCATAAAATTGCAAGTCACGTGGGGTGATGGACTTCCTGGTCAGAACAGTGTAGGTTAAATCTCTAAATGCCAAGGCTCTGTCTTTGGGATGGAAGCAGGCTTCCCCGCGGGTGCTTTAATGGGGTTCCCACTGGACTCAGGTCCATTTAAAACTCTGAGCTGCTCTATTTTGAGATGAAAGGGAGGAGGTTCTTCACTGGGATGGGATCTCTTTGAGAATTCTCCTCGCGGCAGGCTCTGGGGTGCACCAGGGAGGCTGGTGAGCCAGCTGCTATGGTTTCACATCCTCCTGGGACAGGGCGGTGCAGCTGCAGCCGGAGTCTTGGCTGGCTCTGAGAAGGATGCTGGCTTCGGGATCTTAGCGGGGGGCATGCAGCAGACAGGGAGAGCCCAGCATGGGGTGCATGCGAGCCAGGCAGAAGAGGCAACAGCCCCTGCCAAGTTGATAAAGAGCACTGCTGTGGATCCCGAAAACGCTGAAAGTACAGAAGGGGGCGGGGAGGAGAGGGAGCCCAGTTTCCCACAGGGAAGCTTCAGCGCCTCCTTTCTGGTGTGATTCCCGTTAACCGTGGCAGACAGCATCTTTCAGAGAGAGAGAGTTGGGGGTGGGGGAGATGATCAGTTGTTGTTCGTATTTATTGGTCACCTTCCATGAGCCTCTGTTTTAATGAGGCAGGAGGAGAATGGAGGAGAAAGGGTCAGCCTCTAAGGGTGAGAGAGTGGCCGTCCACTGTGTCAGCGGGAGGGCCACAAGGCCACGAGGTCACTGGGCTGGAACCTGCTCATTGTGTCCTTCAGGCGACCTGAAGTGGGGCAGTAACTCAAACCTACCCAGGGTTGGGAGGAAGCACCTGAAGATGCTTGTTTCAGTGTTTAGGGTTGGAGTCTCCTCCAGATGGTTTTGATTCTCCCCCTATTTTAGAAAATAATATACATATAGTTGCAGAAGAGGTAGCCACAGAGAAAAGTAATGTAATAGAAGAATGCGTATTTTCACCAGAGTGTTATCACCATTCCAATCTTCTATACGTGTGGTTTATATAGTTATAGTAGAACTATATGTACTGTATCATATCTTGCTTTTTTTACTTATCTATAAAGTACATTTTCCACATTATTAAGAGCTCCTTAGAGTATGTTTTGAGAAAGGCTTTTTTTGGTATAAAATAATAAATGACCGTTATAGAAAATTTGGAAAAATACAAGAAGTAAGAATTCTCATAATTTCACCACCCAGAAAAGGATCTCTCTTGATTTTTTTTAAATTTGTTTCCCTTTTTTTTTTGTCTTTTGTCTTTTTTAGGGCCACACCTAGGGCATATGGAAGTTCCTAGGCTAGGGGTTCAATCGGAACTGTAGCCGCTGGCCTACACCACAGCCATAGCCAAGTGGGATCCGAGTTGTGTCTGTGACCTACACCACAGCTCATGGCAACACGGGATCTTTAACCCATTGAGCGAGGCCAGGGATTGAATTTACATCCTCATGGATACTAGTTGGGTTTGTTAACCACTGAGCCACGATGGGAACACCGATCCTCTTGATATTTTAGTATATTTCATTCTAAGCTTTTTTTCTATGCGCATACACACACGTGTATATATATATATACACACACACATATATACACACATATATATACATATATATAAAATATATATGCTGTATTTTCCTTCATGAAATTTCAGTCGCGGAGTATATGTAGTTTTTTATGTTCTGCTTTTTCACTTACATTATTAAAATTGTTTTTAATCATGATTTTAATGTTTGTGTAGTGTTCCATTGTATGTGTCCACCAGTCTTTATTCACTGTGAGCTACTTTCATTTCCATTGTGTTGGTTATTGTAAACAATGCAATGATGGTTTACTTTACATCTGTCTTTAACCTCCTGTCTCTTGGTACCTAGAAATGAAGATTGTTTTTTTGGAGGTTGATCTGTTTTTTTTCCTTAGTGTCAGGTAGCAACTCCCATTCTCATAGCCTGCTGAAGCTCTGCCCATACAGAGTCCCTGAACTTGACTCAGAACCTGCTGGAAGCCCCCGGTGGTGGGGGTGGTCTCCTTCCTACAAACCTCATCTTTTTTAATCAAAAAAAAAAAAAATTGTTTAGTTAAGTGGGCAAGGATCATGAGCAGAGGCTGAACACCCACGCTCTGTGGTCTAATGCATTGATACATAGCCACTAACCATATGCAGCTGTTAGAATTTAAATGAATGAAAATTAAATCAAATTAGAAATTCAGTGTCTTGGTCACACCACCTACCTTCCTTGAAAGAAAGCCAGTGGCTCATGGCTACCTATTGGGTGTGCAGACACAGAGCACTTCCACGGTCACAGAAAGGGCTCTAGGACAGCACTCGAGAAAGAGCACCCCAGGCCCTTCATGCCTGGTTCCCTTGTCTTGGGGTCTCCCTGAGTTTGTCCCCCCTTTCAAGCCCCTTCCCCTAGAGCAGAGCGTGGGTGTTCAGCCTCTGCTCATGATCCTTGCCCACTCTCTGCTTGCGCATGCCCACATTTCAGCCTTCTGTTAGTCTGATTAATAGCTGATCTTTGCAGGCAATGGTGGAGCTTAGAGCAGATTCTTTTTCTCTCCGGAGGAGTGGGAATTTGTCCAGAGACCAGAGCGATAAGTACACAAATAAGCTCTGCTGGCCTTACTCCTGGAAATCTTGAGACTCAGTGGGGGCTGTGGGGGGAATGGAAACCCTAGCTGAAGAGGAAGCTATGGCCTGAGCACTGACCGGACCCTTTCTCCTCAGCACAGGGGAGGGACAGTCCTGTCAGTGCACCCAGGGCGGGGCTGACAGCAGCGCTGGGGTAGAGCGTCAGCCATCCCTCCCCTTCCTGTAGGACTAGCTCCGGGTCATTGGAGACCCAGTGATTGGCAGGCAGGCAGGGACCGAGAGGCCTGATGCATCAAGGAAGACCAAGTGTGTAGGGTGCGCTGCTAAAACATACCAGGTGACTGAGAGGCATGGGGCTTGGGACTCAAGATGCACACCAGCGCTGGCCCAACACAGCTCCCAGCCATTTGCATTCACATTTCAAGGGTAGCACCAGCATCCATATGACACCAGCCAGCTGTATAGAAAGGCCTGCAGGCATTAATGACTTTGGGAGACAGCCTGGTGGCCAAAGAAGGTCTTGTTACAAACTAATATTTGTTTCGGAGGCAGATTCTTGACTCCAGAAGATATTGTGTTAATGACCTTTCCCAGCACCGACCCTCACTCCTGTCCGCAGCCTCTTTGCAGAAGACATTAGCTCAGTGGGAGGAAAATGAGGCCTCTCACCTCTGCAGGCATCCAAGTGGCTATTGGACTCCTAGGTCCAGAAGAACAAGAGCAAGAACCACACTTGTCTTGCTCAGGGACCTTCCCCAGGGCAGGCATCATGTAGGCTCAGTATGTGTTGAATGAATAAGCAATGGTGGTTTTGCCACTCAAATTCGTCTGACCTTAATCAGTCTCTGTCTGCCCCCAAAGGACAAATACATGCGACTTAGGACCACAGAAGGCTTTTCCTTGCCTTAATATTTTAATTATATTCTAATATTTATATTATTTTAATATTAATATTTAATATTCCTAATATTTTAATTTTTATTATAACATATTTAATATATACAAAAATATATGGGCTTTCCCATCGTGGCTCAGCAGAAACAAATCTGACTAGCATCCATGAGGACGCAGGTTCGATCCCTGGCCTTGCTCAGGAGTTGGCGTTGCCGTGAGCTGTGGCCGTAGGTCACAGATGCGGCTCAGATCCTGCATTGCTGTGGTTGGGGTGTGGACTGGGAGCTACAGCTCTGATTTTACCCCTTGTCTGGAAACCTCCACATGCTTCCCTTTTTAGGCTGCGGCCCTAAAAAGACAAAAAATATGTTGTATCTACGTAGTAAAGTAACAAATAAAGCATGCCATTGAAACACACACTGCGGAAGCCATCACCAAAATGAGGAACCAAAGTTTTACCAAGACCTTGGACCTATACTCTCATTCTCCCCTGGGGGCAAGTGGCCCTGCTGACCCACAGGATAACTGATGTTCTCAAATTTTTGTTAACTTTCTGGTCTTTTAAAATCTAGTTTTACCTACTCATCTGTGTGAATCCTTAAACAGTATGTCTCATTCTGTTTACTTTTGAGTTAAAAAAAAAGCACATTGATTGTAGTCCTTTAAGACTTGCCTTTTACTCAACGTTATGTTTCTCACGTTTAGCCTTAGGGCTGCGAGGAGACGGGTGACGTCCATTTTTCGCTGCTACTTAATATTCTGTCTGTGTGAATTTACCAGGATTTATGTATTCACTTTCTTGCTACTGGAGATTTGGGTTGTTTCAGGCATGAGATTTTAGTTGTGAGCACCTTGTCCACCTGATATACGTGCAAGAATTTCTCTAGGGTGTGAGCCCAGAGAATCGCTTGTGATCATGGGCACAATTTTACCTTTTAAGATGTCTCTGCATCATTTTTAAGAATGATTGTGTTAATGTCTACCCCCCACAGCCGTCTCCCCCCTTGCTCCACATCCAAACCACCTCCTGTTTCCCCCAGGTTTCTTAATTCTTGCCAGTTTGGTGACTGTGTCATACCTCATTGTGTTTCTCATTTACATTCTCCTGATCATTAATTAGGCTGATCATCTTCTCACGTGTTTTGTTTTTTCCTTGTTTCCTCTTTAGTGACATTTCTGTTCACATCCTTTGCTCTTTCTCTTTTGGGTTATTGTCTTTTTCTAAATAGACCTATAGGACTTATTTTTGTGTTCTGCATACTCATCCTTGGCGGATGTCTTTCAGATGTTTTCTCCCAGTTGCTACTTAGTTATTTAATGGTATCTTTTGATAACTCAAAATTCCTTTTTATTCTTGAACGGAAGTTCTTGATATGAATTGCCAACATTTATCAGTCCTTTATTCTTGTTTCTTTTCTTTCTTTTTTTTTTTTTTTGGTCTTTTTAGGGCCACACTGTGGCATATGGGGATTCCCAGGCTATGGGTCTAATCTGAGCTGTAGCTGCTGACCTACACCACAGCCACAGCCATGCCAGATCTGTGGATACTAGTCAGATTTGTTTCCTCTGAGCCACGATGGGAACTCCGTGAGTAGACTAAGCCAAAAACTTCTGTCTGTGATGCTGAGGTCCCTGTGTTCAATGTAGGAAATTCTCAATCTCTTTTAGCCTTGGGCTATCCTTTCAATATCCTTCTAAGTCTGACGTTCCTAAGACAGACGAACAATCTGACATAAATGTTACAGTTTACCCAAAGGCAGGAAGAATATCAGCTTTTGGCTTGTAAACCAGATGCACTGGATGTGAGAGTCCCAGGAGGGAAGTGGCGCAGTCTCAGGATGGGCTGTAGACTGCGGTTTGTGCTTGTCACGCATGAGGGGGAGAAAATGGAGCAGAAACACGCTTCCCGAGATACTCAGCAAAGTGCTCTTTCACCAAAGCCTCTGCTTCTTGACAAACAGATTCTAAGATGCATCTGGGGATCACCTCTGATGTGGGAAAATCCAGGGTCAGAGACATGTCTGGCAGGAGTAGAATCCATTCACTTGTCCATATGGTTACTAGCTACTGGGCACCTGCTATATTCCAGGCAGTGTTCTGAGTGCTGGAGATGCAGGCCTGAACAGGACAGATGCGGGGCTGCCATCCTAATAGGGGGAGGGAGATAATACACATAAATAAATAGACAAGATGCTCTTAGATGGGCCCGCCGCTCATCTTGAAAACTGCACGGTACCGAGAGAAGATTTCTCTGAGGAGGTATGAACGGCAGGAAGGAGCAGCCCTGGGAAGATCTGGGGGGGATCGTACTAGTCCTGGACCAGCTAGTGCACAACCTCGAGGTGCTGTTTAGGGGCTTGAAGAAGACTTGTGTGGCTGGAGGATGAAGAGAGAGAGGAGCAGTATAAAGATGAGGTTAAGAAGATAGAGAATAGCCAGGTCCTTTGGCCATGGTCTGGAGCCTGGGTTTCAGTTTAATTGAATGGGAACCCACCGGAAGCTTCAGAACAGCGCGTGAGATGCTCTGGCTTAGAAATGGAAAGCGATGGCCTTCTTCAAAATATGAGGAGACTCAGACTGAGAGTCAGTTAAAAAGTAGCAGAGGCCCCAGACCTGGGCCCCGTATCCCAGGCCCAGCAATCTTTCAGCACCCACGTGCCGCATCCAGCAGCCTTCCCTGGCTGGCGGTCTGCGGTCTGGCGCTCCGTTTGGCTGGATGTCGTAGCAGGAATCTCTGAGGTTTACTGGCTCGTCTGCCAGGAGGGCTTGGGGCTACAGGAAGAGAAGCATTCAAGCTTAGGTGGCTGTGGATTTTGGATGCCTGTGTGTATTATATCATTCCTATCTCTTCCAGAGGCTTTGTTTGGATTGATTGGAATATTTATCAAGGCACTATTCAATTTTTTATAGAATTTGGAGTGCGGTTGCCTTGTGTCTGCCTCTCCCTGACTCTCCCCTTACAATGTCAGGGCCATCCCCACGGCCTCTGATGCTCGCTGAAAACCCAGCATCCGTGCTCTCCCCTTTCTCTGCTAGGTAACACTCAATCCTTCAACAATCAGTGGAGCAGCTGGGCTCAGCCCTCAGCAGCTCTGGTCGCTTGTCCCAGGGAGGGCTGGAGTTGTCTTCCACGCTCTCACAGGTGTCCTTTCACTCACAGGAGTCTCACACCCTGTCCCCCACCATCTGATGCCTTCCCGCTGGCTGCCCTGACCTCCTCGGGAAGCTGTCTGCCCAACGTTCCTTCTTCACAGCCGCCCATTCTTTTCTTCCAGCTCGTGGTCCAGGCTGTCTGTAGACTCAGGGCTCCATCACTGCGCCTGCCCTTGACTGTCTGCGGTACAGAAAGCCCAGGACAAGGAGGCCTGGGGTCCCACTGCAGCTTTCTGGGTGACCTTGGGTGCGCCTGTCAGGGAACACATCTATAAAATCAAAGAATGGCGCCAGGATTCTCAGACTGTCCTGTGGGACCCCAGGTCTTTGTCTGCAGAAGTGGCTTGAATTTTATTCAAAAATATTTTTATAGCTATACTAGAAAAATACAACTCCAGGGGGTTATATGCCAAATATCAACATATTAAAAACTGATATATTAATTTGTTTTGCTGGGCTAACTCATACTGCACAGACTTTAGAGTAGAGCTTTTTTGTCATCTGTGTGTGTGTGTGTGTGTGTGTGTGCGCGTGCGTGCATGTGTGTGTGCGCGCACATATGTAAATGTATATGTATCTATTTTTTAACATGTCATTGGTTTGGAAGGTTGTAATTCTGCACCGATTTGTTTAAAATTCAGGCCTTGGCATGTCTGCACCCAATAAATCATACTGGCGAGTACATCACTGTGGTACATACCTTCCACGAGCAATTAACCGCCAGGCGAGTCTTAGACACACGTGCTCTAGGCATGCTCTTGTCATATGTAACCATCAGTTGTGTGAGTCTGAGTGAACATACAACAGGCTGCTTTGTGGTAACCCGTCACTGAAAAACTGGGGAGAGATGGATAAAGGGAAGGGTCTGTGAGTCACTTATCTTAATAATTAGGAATTACTTGATACTGGTGGAAATGGAAGGTTTGCTCAGAAAGAGAGTCATGGTGTGTGTGAATGTGTATATGACTGTGTGTGTATATGTCAGTGTGATGCTGTGTGTGTGTGTGTGTGTGACTGTGAAACTGGAAATGGGTTGGAAATTAGGACTGAGATTTGGTCTTCATCCTAGCCTGATCCTACACCTAGTAGGATTTTATTCCATAACTCTACAGCTCCACCTCTTCCACGAGATGAGGCTAAGAATCCCTGCCCCTGCCAACCTCACAGAGTTACTGTGAGGAAAAAATACATGTAAACACGCTTGGGGAAAATGTTAATTTACATGCTGATAATTTACTTAATTTACATGGCCATGCAGGACGGTGTTATCATCAAGGAAAGTGAAAAGAGCCTGAGAGTGCAGTTATTGGTCAGAAAGGTGAGGAAGAGAGAACAGGGACCAAAAAGAGAATGAGCATCTAGAAGCACAGGCCTGATTAAAAACTCGACTCTGAATTCTATACTTGAGTGAGCGCCTTGATTCCAAGGTCAGAAAAGCATTCTGTGTGGATCTGACTTGCTGCCTCTCTTCCCAGTGGCTGGCCCCCATTTCCCTGCCTAACAGTGGCACTTGCTGCCAAGGTGCAGTATATTATAGACTAATTAAGGCTGTTAATGATGATGGCAATCGGTAAGTAATCTGCGATATGGTCCTGATCTATCTCTGTCACCCTCCTCTCATCAGGCCATTAAGGTGACAAGCTTCATAGAACACAGTAATCTCCCCTCTGTCAGCTCCTTGGTGCTTTTCTCCCTAGAAGAAACTCTTTAAGGCTGAGTCACATGAAGGTATCACTGATGGGCCAGACCGACCCAGCTCCTCCTCCCTCCAGAGTCTGTTCAACTCACAAGACCTGGGCACGTGAGGATGCTCCTTCTGACGCTTCCTTCCTTCCTGCAGAGACTGGAAATGTGAAGTGAGCTCAAAGGAAGCAGTCATCAGTAAGGGACTGGATACATACACGATGGTCCGTGCAAAAGAGGATTTCTAGAGGGTTGCGAAAAGAGAAGGGGGAACTCTATCTACTGAGGTACAGTGATCCCCAAGGTGTATTAAGTGCTAGATGCAAAGCAGGGAGTATATGGGACCTGATGATGACCTGGACCCTTATGAGCGTCCTTAGCAATGGGTGGGTCACCCTTGAGGGCCACATGCAACTCTGCAAGCTAAGACACTCATAACTGAGAGGGCGTCTTGGTCCTCCTTGGTCCTCAGGCATTGGCTGAGGTCCTGACTGAACAGGAAACATCTGGTGGTTTCCCCACATCTGCAGGCTTTCGGCCGCCACAGCCCCCCTCCTCCTTCCCCGTGCCCTGGGTGGGCACACAGCGTAGGCAGCTGGTTTAGAAGTAGGCTTTGGGATTTTCACCGGGAGAAGGGACTGAGAACACACCCTCCCCATTGCTCAAAGCCTGAAACGGGGCTCCAGAAGAAGGAAAGTCTTATCATCAAAGGCTCCAATAGAAAATGCTTTCTTTCACTCTCAGATATTGATTCATCATCTCTGATTTTGGACAGGGACGTGCATGTCATATATTCTTTCAAGCTACAAATCAACTGCCATCTTTCCCTTCGTCGTCGTCTTCTTTAAATCTCCCAGGAAGGAATTATAGTAGCAGCTGGGGACCATCTATTTCCTTGGCACCAAGGCTGAAAGGGGGCCAGGATAACAAATGCCCCATTAGAGCAAAATAATGTCCTCTCCTGAATTGAGACATGCCTTTCCCGTCATCCAGCTCTTTGATGGTCAAGAAGCAGGGAGCTGGGGAGTCGGCTGCAGCCTGGGTGGCCCACACAGGGAAGCTGAGGAGAAGCTGCTGGTCAGGAGCTCTCTGAAGGCAGCCAGGAAGGTGGTTCTTCCTCAGAACTCAGATGAGGCCACCACATGATCTCATCTCAGCCCAGACCACGGTCAGGTCTGTGGTCTGCTGGTGGGCCAGGAGGCTTGACAAGATGAAGGGAGTATCTCTTGGTAGTGATACTAATGTTCTTGCATGATAGTAATTTCTGAATGTTGACCATTGCGCTAAGCACCTTTCAGTAATCCCATGATGCATTGCTGCTCTCCACGTGTTCTGCCTGAGAGGAGGTTGAGTGAGCATCTGGGAGAGCAGAAGTTGTGGAGGTGGTGTGTGAACCATGCTTTGCTTGACTTCAGAGTCCTTGTGGTTTTCAAACACTGGGCTGCAACTCATAGTAAGAAATGTACTTTATCCCATGCAGATATGTATTTGAAATTTAAAAATTTCAAAAGCAATATTTACCCTTACTAGCGTGTGATGCGTTCTGACTTTTTTTTTTTAATTCTATTCTTTTTTTTTTTTAAGGCTATTTAGACTCATTAAGTTGATTCACAACTCACTGATGGGTTGTAACTCCTCAGTTTGTAGACATTTCTTCTTGGTGCCTATGAGCCTAATTTTAACCACAAAGAGCAATTCAAAGGCAGGTATCTCTGGCCTTAAGACCAATCTGAATAACGAGGAGAAGAGCAGCTCCTCAGCTTGTCCTTGCTGCACTGGGGTTGGGGAGACATCAGAGGCCCTTCTGAGGGGGTGGGAGAGGAACCAGAAAATCCGGTGGCTAGAATTAAGAGCCCCTCTGCTGGATCAAGCATGGTATTGGGCTCTGTGGAGTCTCTGAACCTGCACATCCAGGTTCCTGCCCTGGAGGAGTTTATAATCTTCCTCCAGGAGCAGCCCCACGTGACGTGACTAAAGAGCAATACCAGACAGAGAGACCCCTGAAGGAATCTGAAGGAACACGAAGGACCACCACCATGACTTGTCACCCCAGCCTTTGCAAAACAGAGCTGCAGACCCAAAGGAGCTGCCTTTACACTTAAAACATCTTACATCCCCCCTCCTCCTTCTTAATAGACACTGCATTTGTAAGATTCAAGACTTCAAAAGGTCCGAAGGCCAGGCCATTATAATTCTCCCTCTATCACTGTCCTCAGCCACCTAATGTCCCATCTGTGCATAACAAATTTTTCTTTTTCTTTCTTTTTTCTTTTTGGTCTTTTTTAGGGCCACATCTGCGGCATATGGAGATTCCCAGACTAGGGGTTGAATCAGAGCTGTAGCTGCAAGCCTGTACCACAGCCACAGCAGTACCAGATCTGAGCTACATCTGTGACTAAACCACAGCTCATGGTAATGCTGGATCCTTAACCCACTAAGCAAGGCCAGGGATTGAACCTGCGTCCTCATGGATCCTAGTCAGATTTGTTTCTGCTGAGCCATAATGGGAACTCCATAACCAACTTTTCTAGTTTCTTGTATATCCTCCCAGAAATAGCCTCATACTTATACCAGTGTAAATTAATTTTAAAAAAAATTGTATCACAAATTATATCGTAGCATAATCACTGACTTACATCTGGCACTCAATATATGTTGGAGATCACTGCATCACTGCATGGCAATGAAGAGTTCTGCCTTCTTCTTCTTCTTTTTTTTTTTTTTTTTTGCAACTCTCTAGAAATTCTGGTTTGAATGGACCATGATTTATTTAACCAGTCCCACGCTGATGAAACATGGAGATTGTGCCTAACCTTTTGCCATGATGAATAACGAGGCAATGAGTGGCCTCCTTAGACTTGGTTATGTGTCTGCTGGACATGCTCCAACAAGGTGGGACACGCAGGACCTCCACCTCCACCTCCACGTTTGTGTCCTGCCGTGGCCCCCCTTGCTTGCACTCTCAGATCTATCAACCGCCTTCTTGGTTCTTCTCTCCAACTCTAAGCCTCTGCGTGTTTCTGCTTCTCCTTGGAATATGTGCTCCTTTCCCCCTGCCGCCCATCTCACCTCCCAAGTCAGCTTGAGACATACGTTCTCAGGGCAGCTCTGTTCATCCTCCAAACACTCTGTAATCAGTCACTTGATCCTATACTGAATGGCCTTCAAGTCCTTTCTCAGGCTGGAATTTTAATAAATCCGCTTCTATCTATGATACAAACAATCTGCCAGATAAAACAGAGAGGGAATTTTGTCATCACTTACTAGATGACAGAATTGTTGGCTTTCGACATACCTAACGTCATTTTAGATCCACTTGGATATAACCATTCCATATAGTATAGAGTTTATTACCTAGAAAATTAAAGAAAGAAAACTTAGAACAAATGAATCATTAAAACTTTCACTGAAATCTTGAGAAAATTCCTTTTCTGTTGTGTTTCGTAAGTTGTTTACATTATGCATTTCACTACATATTACTGAATTTATTAAAAACTCAGACTGCACAAGAACTTTATGGATATCCTAATTAAATTCATTTTACTGTATTTCACCTAACATATGTGTGCTTTTGTCCACATTTAACATTTCTGAAATTGGAATACGTCTTCCTAGTAATACTGCCTTGCGGTGCTGTGGACTGGGCAGCGGTTGATGCTGTTATCATCGTCTGAGACCTGGTCATGGTTGTTCCTACCACCATCACGCCAGCTGAGTTAGGTGCATTATTGATAGTACATGTTTTGAGTTTAATTTGTATTTAAAATATCTTCAAAAAGGCCACATTCTGATTTAGGACTGAAGCAAGCAGTTTATGCAAAAGGGCAAGGAAACAGAATAGTGGGTTGTCCGTTTTATATTAACAAAGCAAGTTTTTATCACTGGAAAGATAATTTAATATATTCTTACAGTGTAACAACCAAATGCTCTACAAGACTGTTATGGGCCGAATTGTGTCCCTCCAGAATTCGTTATGTTGAAGCCCTGACCTCCAGTGTGGACTTCACTGTGTTTGGAAATAGGGCCTTTAAAGAAGTAACTAAAATTAAATGAGGTCGTATGGATGGGGCCCTAGTCCAGTACGACTGACGTCCTTATGAGAAGGAGAAAAGATACCAAGGGTGCATGTGCACAGAGAAAAGACCGTGTGAAGACACAGCAGGAAGGCGGTCATCTTCAAGCTACGGAGAGAGGTCACAGGAGAAACCAATGCTGGCAATACCTCTGTATTGGACTTCCAGTCTCCATAACTGTGAGAAAAGAAAATTCTGGTAAGTCCACATTTAACATTTCTGAAATTGGAATACGTCTTCCTAGTAATACGTTAGCCCTAGCAAACTAAAAGGACCTAAGTAAGAAAGACAAGTAGATGATGCTGTGTTACATTTTGTTACTGATATTAGTGCGAAAGAGTTGTCTGTCCCAGGGCAGGCGTGAAAGCATCCAACATTCATTTTGCATAGTGGGTGTCAGGGGTTTGTTTACAAGGGCCCCGCAGCCAACAGTGGGGTATACTTTTAAGAAATGCCGTCTTATCCATCATCCGTCCATGGTGCCGTTTTCAACTCTGAGTGCAAAAGTGATTCACAGGACTTGGACTCTGAAAAAGATGTTTTAGGCACTCTGTAACGTTTTATCCTGGTTATATTTCCCTTTTTTGTCTGCCTAAGAACAACAAAAATCCGAGTGATTCTAAAAGTCTTCCAGTAAGTGTAAACGTTCCATGTGGTTCTAAAACACTGTGTTTAATTGGCAGGTTTTTTTTTTTTTTTTCCCTAGTGTTACATAAAAGAATGGAGTGTCACAAAGTCAGTGGCTCCTGGATTTGATGAAATATGCTTGAGCTGCCATAACAAAACACCACAGACTGGGTAGCTTAAACAACAGAGGTTTATCTTTTCACGGTTCTGGAGCCTAAAAGTCATGATCAAGGTGCCAGAAGTTTAGTTTCTGAGAGGCTTTTTTTCTGGCCTTCTTGCTGTGTCTTCACACGGCCTTTCCTGTGTGCCCAGGGAAGGGAGGAAAATCTCTTTCTCTTCTTACAAAAAGCAGATGAGGGCCCCACCTTTACAACCTCATTTAACTTTGTTTGCTTTGATTTTGCTTTTTTAATTTTTTTAATTTTTATTTTGTCTTTTTTTTGGTCTTTTTAGGGCTGAATCTGCGGCATATGGAGGTTCCCAGGCTAGGGGTCAAATCGGAGCTGTAGCCACCGGCCGACGCCACAGCCACAGCAACGCAGGGTCCGAGCCGTGACTGCAAACTACACCACAGCTCACGGCAACGCTGGATCCTTAACCCACTGAGCAAGGCCAGGGATCGAACCCACAACCTCATGGTTCCCAGTCGGTACCACAACTGGAACTCACGTGATTCTGTTTTTTTTTTTTTGACTTGAAGAAAATTTGCATTTGCACATCCGAGGACCATGACTTTTGCGGTTTGGTTCCCCGATGATTGTTTTCTTAGATTACCATCATACCGCAGCACCTAGCACACACTCTGACACTGCATAAATACTCCACGAGTGTTTGTGGCCTCATTGAAAACTTTCCGTGATCCTCTCTAGGAATGAGCGTGTTTCTGCTTTGGGGAGGAAGAGGTCTCCCATACACGCTTCAGACACCCATGTCAGGACGAGCTCCTGTCAGAATTCCCAATCATGAATGTCGGTGAGCGCGCGACAGTCAGAGCTCGGCAATCCTTCAAAATCGAGCCAACTCCTCTTGAATCACAGATGAGGAGGCTGAGCAAAATCCTTACCCAAAGTTAGTGAGTGGCAGGGCGGGGCGGGAGCTCAGGACTCCTCTCCAGCGTCCTTCCCACCTCCTGAGTCTGATCATCAGCCTGGAAATCCACAAATGTCCCGTGAAACTGGGTCCCCTGGCCCTAAGGCTATTGCAGGTTGATGCATGGGAGACGGGAAATTTGTTGTTGGAAAATTGCATGCAGTTTTTTTTTTTTTTAAGCGGGAGATGAAAACCTCAGGACTCCGTTTGGGAAGATGAGTCTTACATTCTGCAAGACCCCCTGAGTGGCCCCTTCAGCTGTGTGGAGTGGCAGCCACTCTTGCTGGGGACACTGGACGGGGGACGGGGTGGCTGGAGGCTTTAATTCAGGCTTAAAGCCTGAAAAGACAAGCGTTCATTTTTAGGTACATTTTCCTGTTGGTGACTGGGGTGTAGGGTTTGGAGGACAGCAGCTGATGACGGCGGAGGCTGGAAGCACAGACGTTTTATTTTACTTTACTCCTGTTCTCGTGTTTTTTTAATACAAGTAAATGATGTCAGCCTTCATGCAGTCACAGTGGTGAGGAGATGGGGCGAGTCGAGGGTTGTTGTCAGGAAAATGGCACAGAGAGAAGACTCCGGGACATGAGGTTTGATCCTCACTTTGGGTTGGAAATGGAAGCTGAGGCGCAGGCTGCCCTCCTATAGCAAACGGGCCCAGCAGGTGTCCAGACCGGAAGAACCGTCACTGCCCATTCAGAAGCAGGGGGCCTGCCCGGGGCGCCCAGGGTGGAGGTTGGGTCTCAGCACAGAGGTGCTGTTCTGTGTTACTGACCTTGGGGTCACATCCGGGGCTCCCAGGACAGGGCCACCTGCTGCCCGCAATTCTGACCTCACCATCCGAGGAGGGGGCTTTGCTGAGGCCCGAGCTGCCGCAGCGTTGCCGGTGGGGGGCCGACGCTGTGGGACACACGGGAGGGCGGCCCATCGGAACTGAGAAGGGCACACATGCGGTTTCCGAGGACCTTAGGAATCACTGGCAGCTTGGAAAAGATGAGATATCCGGCTTATCAAGCAGGCGGGACTCGAGGCCCTGCTCCTTGTGCACTGAATGTCGCCGAGCATTGGTCCCCACGGGCTGAGACCTTCCCGTTACACACACACACCACAGCACCTCTTACTCCCGCCTCGCTCGAAATGCTTCCCTAACGTCAGTCCTTTATTTATTTTTTTTCCTCTTATATTATCAGGGTAATAGAGACAGGAGCTGTGGTCGCTCAGTAACCATGGGGACTGGTGCCCGCCCAGCATCTTCTTTTGTATGATTTTTTACCCAGATCGTCTTATTTGGTCTCCAGCTTCCCCGGGCCCAGACTTGCCATGATGAGTGTGATCCGCCTGTGACACCCTGGGGCAGGCGGGGAGGTGGACGCGGCTGTGCCTGTGCGAGCGTGAGAGCGCCCCTCATCGAGGGCCAGGGCTGGGGGAGCTGGGATGCGGTCCCTGCCGAGCTTGGGCCGCGTCACTCAGGCAGCGCTGCTGAGGAGGAGGGCTAGGGCCAGCTGGCCCTTGGGGCTCCGGGCAGATGCCAGAACCCACGAGGCCAGGGGAGCCCCTGCTTAGTATCATTTTTGAATCAAGGAGTAGGGCCCAAGGTAGAAAACCTTATAGTGAGAGAAACAAGATGGAGCTGCTGTAAGCTTCCCGTCTTGGTTGGTGTTGGGATCTGGCCAAGGGGCCGGCGTGGGCCGGGTACCCAGCCTGCAGGAGAGAAGGCGGAGGCAGGGAAGTGAGGGGAGGCCTGGCACTCGCGGTTTGGGGGAGTCCTGCTCTGTTACCAGTTATTTGCTTGTTTGTGTATTTGCTGCCAGAATAACTGCAACTTGGCAAGGGTGGGGAAAGTGAGGTACACGGCAGGCCCATGCTGATTCTGCCAAGGGCTTCTCACAGACTTGAAAGACAAGCCTGATCTCTGTTTATCAGCCTTCCAGAATCTTCTCAGGCAGAAGCAGGAGTGGAGGATGAGAGGCAACTGAAGCAAGTCCAGGGGGCCTCGGTGCTAATTTTCTCCTCCTAGTTAAAGGGCACTTCCAGTGTCTCAGAACTTTGTGTGGCCTTCTGCTTGTGCACGGTGTGGAAAATTGCATTCTCACGTGCTCAAGGCGGCCAAGGCGAGCATGGCTTGCGCAGGGGGCCCTCTCTGCGACTCTTTGTCAATTCCTCCGTGACAGCTGCAGACTCAGAGACCACACTTCAATTATGTGCCCAGCAGGTGAGGGGTGCTCGGACAGGGGCCATCACGTCCAGATCGAGGAGGTAATTCATCCTTTTTACACACCCGCAGGCCGAGGGAGGGTGGTGCATACAGATTGTGGCCTTGGCCTGAGAGCAGGGGAGAAAAGAGGGAGGGAAGGAGAGAGAGGGAGGGAGGTGGGGGAGGGAGAGAAATAGAGAGAGAGAGAGCAAGAAAGGACGAGGGAGCTAAGAGCCAAGGGAGCCATCAAAAGCTCTTGGAATGGACCTGTAGGAGCACCTGTCTCCAAGTTCTCTCCCACTCATCCCCGCCGTCCCAGGCATTCCCACAAATGACTGTCTGAGCCTCAGACTACACCCAGAGGGCTTGAGGTCATTGCTTCCAGGGAGACCGGAGGTGAGCAGAATTCCTCTCACCTCAACACCCCCTCCATCCTTAGGGTTCAGAGGGCCGTGGTTTTTGCAGCCTTATTCAGATCCCAGAGGTGAGGGCTGGCGTGGGTGCCCCCAAGGGAGACCCGAATGATTCACCGCCCGAGGCCAGGCGCCTTGTGGGAAGAGCATGAGTCATAGGGAGCTACCAGCTGAGAAGTCTCTTCTCGGCTCACCGAAGGTCCCCGGTCCCCTCGTTGGGGTGCAGTGGGGGAGGGATGTGGGCGGTCGCCATGGAAAACCTAAATCCAGGGAGCCGCTGCTGCAGCGGCCTTGCCCTGGAGCCCAGGCGCGCCAGGGCAGATGGACATTCACGCAGCAACCGTAGGACGGAGGCCAGGCTGTGGGGACAGCAGTCACTGGCTGCAGAGTTCGGTCATTCCCGGGGTGCGATTGCTTGGTTGGGTCTCTGCGGCTCCCAAGTTCCTGGAAAAGCCATTCCCCAGAGGCCCCCGCCTAGAATACTGGACCCAAGGGGGCCCTCTCCCAACCCAGGGGGTGAGGAATCCAGGCTGCCAGCACCTCAGCCTGATTTTGCGGGCCCCTTCTCTCCTCGGCCCTGGCTCTGCTTCTCCTGGTCCCCAGTGCCCAGGCCCCTGCACTCACAAAGCCTCTCAGCTTACAGCCCCGGGGGAGTGTTTCTCAAGAGCTCCCCAGCTGACTTTCTGGCTCTGAGCCCCAGTGCGCTTGAAGTTCTAGTGCAAGGCCGAACCAGTCTGGGCCTTGGATCTAAGGTTCCGAGCTAGAGGTGTTTGCAGCCCTCATTTCCCAACCTTATCAAAGAGATTGGTGACTCTTCTCCCTCATCCTCCCTCTGCTCAGAGCTCTGCTCCCTGACTTCTGCCAGAACGGTTGCCCAAAAGCTTGGAGTCCCGGAGTTCCCGTCGTGGCTCAGCAAAAGCGAATCCAACTAGGAACCACGAGGTCATGGGTTTGATCCCTGGCCTAGCTCAGCAGGTTAAGGATCCAGCATTGCCGTGAGCTGTGGTGTAGGTTGCAGATGCAACTCGGATCCCGTGTTGCTGTGGCTGTGGCCCAGGCCAGCAGCTGTAGCTCTGATAAGACCCCTAGCCTGGAAACCTCCACATGCCGCGGGTGCAGCCCTAAAACGACAAAAGACAAAAAAAAAATTTGAGTCCCCTCCTCCTCCCCCAGCCTCTGGGCAGAGTTGCCTCCCAGTCTCACCACCTGCAGGTAAATACATGCCCTTCTTCTCTTTAAAAGTTGCCAGAGGAGTTCCCTGTTGGCCTAGGGGTTAAGGACCCAGTGTTGTCACTACTGTGGCTCACGTTCCATCCTGGGCCCGGGAACTTTGCATGCCGTGGGTGCAGCCAAAAAAAAAAAAGTTGCCGGAGACAGACATTCAATGACTTTTTCATTTATTTGTTTCAAGTTCAGTAACCTGGTACTTGGAAGATTCTTGTGCTGTCAGGTGTGATTTGCTGGAGGCTTCTAATGCTGTTGCTGTTGCTGTGATTGGGTTTTGCGGCCTCCTGAGCTGGTGGAGGAGGCGGGGCCAGCCTGGTGAGGCCAGAGGGTCAGAAAGAGCCAGTCCCCGGGTGCTGAGGAAGTGGCGAGGCATGGCTTCCTCCTCCGTCCTCCCTGAAGACTCTCGTAGCCGATGTCGGCACACACCGTTGCCTTTCCCAGCCGCTGGGACTGTACTACGCCGTGCCTTCTCGCTCTTGGGTTTGAATCCGGGCCTCTGTCTTGTGTAGTGCTGCTGCTCCTGCCTGGGCTGTAGCATCTCTCCGACTACCTTAGCAGCTCTTGGCACAGGGAACATCTATGTGCACAAAAGTGTGGTTCAGAAAGCCTCTTTTAAGTTTCTATCCTGCACCACGCACTGCGTTGGCATCAAGAGTGCAAAGGCAGGGATGACATGACCTGCACCCTCAGGGGCAGCGATGGAAACATGGTTTCTGAGAAGCAGAGTGACCCCCGTGGTTGAGCCATGCACACACATCCACAGGGCCCAGCCAGCCTAGGTGTGAGGTGGTGGCCAGGAGGATCCCAGAGTGGCTCCTTGAGAGGCCGAGACCTCAGTGAGGTCTTCAGGGGTCCATAGGAATTAGGGATCAGTCCGGCTAGGTGATCCAGATGGAGCATCCTGAGCAAAGGCGCAGACTGACTTGTCTGGCAAATGAAGGAAAGTCCATATTCCTGAAGGACCGAATATGAGGTGGGGTGTGGCATAGGATGTCACGGATGATGTGTGTCTGTGTGTTAGGGTGCTGTTCTGTGTGTATGTGTGTGTGTGTGTGTGTGTGTGTTGGGACACGGTTATTGTTGTTGGGTTGTGTGTGTTAGGACACTGTTGTTGTTGGTAGTGTATGTGTGTGTTAGGGCGCTGTTGCTGTTGATGTGTATGTCTGTGGGCACTCTATTGTTGTTCATGTGTCTGTGTGTTGAGACACTGTTGTTGCTGTGTGTGTGTGTTGGGACACTTGTGTGTATGTATGTTTGTGTGTTGGGGCACTGTTGAGTGTGTATGTGTTGGAACGTGGTTGCTGTGTGTGTGTGTGTGTGTGTGTGTGTGTGTGTTGGGACACTGATGCTTTGCGTTGGTGGCAGAGGACGGAACTGCTGTGTGTGCCATGCTCGGAAGCTCTGGCCTGATTCTGTCGGTGGCAGATGAGACAGTACTGAAGGGAGGGGTAAAGACGGACCGATATGGTCAGTTTTGCAGTTCAGAGAGCCGGGTCTGGAGGAAGAGGGATGGGCCATGGGGACACTCGGCAAGGCTATTGCCATGGTTGACCAAAGAGATGCTGGGCTTGGGCCAGGGAAGCCCCTGGGGAAACGTGGAGATTACTTAGGGGGTGAACCCCCAGGACCAGAAGCTCACCTTGAAGGACTCAGTTAGGGAATGGATGTTTGTTGATGGCGTCCCAGACGGGGAAGGAGGGACAAGCACAGGATGAGAACATGAGGGCCCCCTCTTTCTCAGTCGCCGGGAGCGGATTGTGTTTGTCCTTCTCTGTCTGGGGCAGTTAGCTACCCCGTTTCATTTGGAGACCTTTAGTCTCAGTAGCCCACTCAGAACACTGGCCTCATTGATTCCGTTCTTCTCTCCCCAACCCCACCCCTGCACTGGCCCAGGAGTATTTGGGGTTGAACGGAGCGTGGAAATTCCACTTAGGATGGAGGGAGCCTTGAACTGGACCAGGCACAGCAGGCTTTCCTTCCTGACACGTGCCCAGGCTTGACGCACCTAGTGGGCCTGGACACTCAGCTCTGGATCCCAAGACAGTGGCATCCTGGCGAGCCGACCCTGGGCTCCAAGGGCTATAGAAGTGTCACTGCGGTCCCCAGTAGTTTTCTCTGGACTTCAGCAAAAATGGAGAAAATGGTGGTGGGGGGGTAATGTAGCATTTTTCTTAGTCTGGTTTTACTTGGTTTAGATTTTTGCTTTTATCCTGAGGTTATGTTCTTCCTGTTTTGTGATGTTAGCAAGTCATTTAAAAAAAATGAAACGATAGTGATAATAGGATTTATTTTTAATGTGCTTATTTGGCAAAATATGAAGTTGGCAATCCTGTGTGGATCCACCCTCCCCCAAATTATTTTGAAATGTTCTTGGCATGGGAAAAGTCAGACTCTGAGAGCTGGAATGGCGATCAAGGGCCTGATGGGGCTCGGCACCCGCCAGCCCCAAATAGGGCACCTCAGCACAGTGAACGTTTCAAGCTGAAGGAATTAAGAAAAAGCAGGTGCAGGAAGGACTCTCTGACCTCCTCCTGAAGCAGGTCAGAGACCCTGTCGTGAGAGGTACCCTCCCTGTATCTGGAAGACAAGGAACATCCTTATCTCCAAAGTCAGAGGGATGCGAAGGAGAACCTGAGTGAAGAGGCCTTGCTAAGCTTCCCCCAGTTTCCTGCCCTTGGCTCATACCCGTTATCATATCAGATTTTCGCATGACTTTCCTCTTCATCAGACTTAGCATGAAAACATTCAGGTTTCACCACTTCTTTGAGTCTTCATTTCCTTACGAAGTTTCCCATGTCATGTAACATTTATATTAAATAACTGTGCATATTTTCTCTTGTTAATCGGTCTTGTTACAGAGACCCAGCTATGATCCTAAGATGCATAGAGAAGAGAAAGATAGTTTCTGTCCCCTCCAAGCTGACTCTGGGACCAGACAGTCTAGATTCAGACGAGGCTCCCACGTTGACTTGGCGCTATGACCACTGGGCTTCAAGTTCTTGACCTGTGAAATGAGAATCATATAGTACCTACCTTATAGCATTGTGAGGATTAAATTAGTTTACATGTTCTCTGTTATTATTACTTCTAAAGGTTTCTATTAAAGATATGATTTCCTTGTCCACCAAGAGCTGCGGCTCCAGAAATTCTTCCCAGGAGACTTGGAATGTTTCCCCCAGCTGACTAATCCCATCTCTTTCATACTCCTTTGCCATTTAGGGCTTTGATGAAGGGAAGGGGCAAAAAGAAAAAGAGATGGAAAGGAGAAAAAGGCAAGAGGCTGTTCTGGAGCCGTTTTCATGGACTTTAAGTTATGGGGCCAACAGAGAAACCTTTCTGAAAGACGGTCTGGCAATATCAACCGAAACCATTTTCTTCCCATTTCACCTAGCAATTCACTTCTTGGAAGTTATCCTATGGATAAATTTACCTGTATGCCTAAAGATACATGAACTGGTACATTTATTGAATCATTCATTTGTAAAGTAGCAAAATACTGGAAACAATTGAATGTCCACCAGAAGTTCTTGTTGAAAGGCATTCTCCTGTGGTACAGGGAGTTAAGGATCCAGCATTGTCACTGCAGCAGCTTGAGTTGCTGCTGTGGCTCGGGTTCGATCCCTGGACCAGGAAAAAAAGGATAAGAGGAGGATGATTAGTATGCTAACACTGGCTTTTGTCTCTTATCAGAAAATATATACGTTATTCCTGTCCATGCAGATCTGTTTCTGGAAGGACTCTGCCTCTAGTGGAAAAGAAGAGACTTGAGAGGCCCAGACACAGGGGTCTTACATTCTGTTGTTTTGATTTTTCATTTCATTTGATTTTTTACCATGTGCATGCATGTCACTTAAAATAATATCAAATACCATTACAAATAAAATAAAAATAAGGTTATGGGGCCAAATGCTTCATAAAGGAGAACCAAAGGACAATAAATAGCTGCCTTCTCTTTCTAGAAGCTGTTTAGCACCTTTGTTTTTTGTGGGGCTTTTTTGTTTTATTTACGTAATGAATTTTATTACATTTATAGGTGTACCACAATCATCACAACCAAATAGCACCTTTGCTTTTTGTTTGTTTGTTTGTTTTTTGGTGCTAGACCTGGCCCTTGGCTATATCGCAAAGTTGGAAGAGTCTAAATTAACTCTAGTAAGAATTTCTCCTCAGTGGCCTCTAATGTCTCTTGTTACTCTTAGAAAATAGGTAGCTGCTTGTCCATCTAGTCACTCTGGGAGTCACAGACACCCCGCCCCCCAAGGCCCTTTGTGCAGTGAGTGGGCAGTGATTCAGGGAAGTCTTTCTGACTTCAGAGAGAGATTGCTTAAGTGGGGGACTATCCCGGCAGAGCTCAAAGTTGAAGGGTCTGTCCATGCCCCTCAGTGGAAGACCAGCCCTGCTTCCAAGAATATAGCTTCTGGCATTGTCTTGGCCATGTGGCATAGATTTATTCTTGCCAGGAGCTATGAGGAAGGGTGAGAGGAGCAGCTCAGAGCATGGAGCAGGGAGAGGTTGGGTGGAATTACATGTCAGAGGAGAGACACTTCAGTGACAAGGCTCATCCAGGGGCACAGCAATCTTGGGATCTCAAGGCAAAAGATCAGCTATTAGAAGATTTGGAAAAGCTCCCAGCCTGGGGTACTACTCAGGGCATACTCACTAGACTGTATTCATTCCTCCCTCTAGAACTTGGCTTAGCTAAGTGGTCTACTTAAGATGCCATATGGCCCCCTTCTGACTCCCCATCCAAATGATACTCTTCCTTCAAGATCACTCAGTTCAATTCATTCATCAAACACTTGTCAAGTATCCTCTAAGAGCCAGATACTATGCTGGGTATTGGAGACACAGTAAGAATGAGGACTAGGCCTCTGAAATTGAGGTACGTGTCTCAGGGATATACAAAGCAATGAGATAAACATGATGTCTTTGCAAAGCATCAGTTTTCGGGAAAGAAGATTGGAGAAAGAAAGTAAAGTAAGACCACTTAAATGCCGATAATTTAAAATAATATTCTTATATTAAAATAAACAGATCTATTATGGAATAGGAGCAAAATTTACATATGTTTAAAAAATAAAACTTGAGATTTCAAAAAAACTGCATGTAAGTGGTTGACTTCTTTGGATTACATCCCAGACACTTGGGAGTACACATGTTAATTCTCTTCTGCCACTATGGGTGTGTTGACTGCAAAGTTTCAAAGTCCTTACTGTGTGTCTTGGGAGAGAATTGAAGAGTTTTAGTTAGGAAAGAGTCATAATAAAGGTTGCAGCTTAGAAATGTCACTTTCAAAGGATACGGGGTATACTTGCAGGTCAAATACTTGCATTTATTTTTACTCCCTCCAAAAACCCCACTAAAATGACCACAGAGAGTAAGGGAAGTGAATTCCCTGTGGACTCAGTGGGTTAAGGATACAGTGTTGTCTCTCCTGTGGCTTGGGTCACTGCAGTGGTGCAGGTTCAATCTCTGGCCCCAGAATTTCTACAAGCCTTTGTTGTGGCCGAAAAAAAGAATTAGGGAAGAAAAGGACAAAGGACAAGAGAGATGGTGACAAAAGGCAAAAGATGTTTACAGAATCATGGAATCTGGAAAGCAACGGGCTGAGACAAATGATTTATCAGTGTAGAGAAAACTGAAATATTGTTTGGAGATAAGTCAAGAAGAAGCTAACTGGTTTTCAGAAAGAACCAGGAACCAGAGGTAATGGCTTCCTCTGAAATCCTCTGAGATAGAGATTGTGCTGTGGGTTTCATGTGTGGAAACCCTAGCCCCCAATATAAATGTGTTTTGACATATGGCCGTTAGGAGGTAATTAAGATTAATTGATGACTGAATTACTTTGCTGTATAGCACAAATTGACAGAACAATGGAAATCAACTATAATAAAAATTTTTTTAAAAACAAAGAAGAGCAAGCAAATAAGCAAAACAAATGCTTAAGCCAAGTACATAATTAAAACCTGTCCCAAACAGGGGAAAAAAAGATTAGTTGAGGTTGTAAGTGTGGGGCCATGCTGATAGGATTAGCTTCCTTATGAGAAGAGGTACCAGAGAGTTCACACTTGCCCCACCCCCTGCTTCTATTCTTGACTCCCTCAGGTACCCCAAAGAAAGGCCATGTGAGGAGACACATGATGCAAAGATGGTCATGTGCAAGCCAGGAAGGGAGGTTTCATCAGGAACCATGAACTGGGACTTCAGGCTTTTAGAACTGTGGGAAAATATGTTTCTGTTGTTTAAGCCACCCAGTCTGTGGTGTTTTCTTATGGCATCCTGAGCTACGACACACCAAGGCACATCATGAATTTTCCAAATCCCATAGAACAAAGCCTAAAAGCTGAGAAAGAGAGTTACGGAGGCAGGAGTCAACATGATGTGGAGTGTTCTTATCAACAGTATTAAAAGTTAGAAGACTATGTAGAGCCATGACTTCAGAGTTCTGAGGGAAACTGTTCTCAAAATAAGAATTCTATACTGAGCCAAACTACCTCTAGTGTGAGGATGTGTGATGGTTAGTTTTATGTGTCAGCTTAACTGAACTAAGGGATGCTTAGATAGCTGGTAAAGCATTGTTTCAAGGTGTGTATGTGAGGGTGTTTCCAGAAGAGATTAGCATTTGAATCCATAGACTGAGTAAAGATCACCCTTGCCGTGCAGGTGGGCATCATTTAACCCACTGAAGGAGGCAGAGGAAGGGTGAATTTTCTCTTTCTTGAGCTGGGACATCCATCTATTCTGATCTCAGACAACAGCATTCCTGGTTCTTGGGCTTTCAGGTTTGGACTGAAATTACACCACTGGCTTCCATGGGAATCCAGCTTACAGATAGTAGATCATGGGTTCTCTCAGCCTGCATAATCTTGTGACCTAATCTTTCACTATACATATATATATATATGTGTGTGTGTGTATACATATATATATATATATATATATATATATATATATATATATAATCTCCTATTGCTTCTGATTCTCTAGAGACCCTGACTGATATAAGATAGAATAAATTTTTAGAAATGCAAGTCTTAAAAAATTACTTCCTGTGTACTCTTTATCAGAAGCTGCTAGAAAAAAAGTATTCCATAAGGATGAGGATAGATGAGCAGGATTAGAGAGATTTGGTCCATATTAGAAAAGAGGAAGGAGAGTTTCAAGAGGGACATCTCCTAGGAGAAAAATATGAAATGGATTGATTACCAGATGTGTTTAAACATCTCAAGAAGAGAGAGTCTGGTAGAGAGTTTGGAGACAGTTATTAAGGGGTACATAAAAGACTAAGCAAATGAGAAAATATGGCAATTAGTTATTTCAGGAAAAACCAAAAAACTGTACTAGAAAAGAAATGTAATCAGAGCATACCACATGGGTCAGCTGTGAATAGTATTATAGAGTGAAAATAACAAGAACAATAAAAAGTGTGATATAACAATCTTTGAAGAATGAAGTGTTTGTGTGTGTGTGTGTAAGATTTAAATCCTCATCATCTATGGTAGGAAGTCAGTAAATATCTAAAACTCAAAATCATCAGCGGGTTCTGGCATGCAGGCTGTTCACCGACGAGGACCCTGGGAAGGGAGGGCAGGAAGTGGGGATGGGCAGGGGGAGACATCATTCTGTGATGCCAGCCCAGCAACAGCTTCAGCTGACCCCACAGAGAACTCTGGAGCAAGAATAGCTCTTCAGAGTTGTCCCGGGTTGGGCTGAGATGGATAAGCCTTGGATAAGAAAGCTTTCTGCAGCTAAAGCAGCTCCTGAGGGGGTTGATAGCTGAGGGCTGGGCACCAACAGTGTTCTCAGAGCTGGGGCCATTTGGTCTTCACAGAAAGAGACTCTGGACTGTGCATGACAGTGTCCATTATTTAGCTGTCTCCAGAAGGTAAGAAATGATGACGACTCAACTGGGATGTGGCAGTGGGACTATGGAGGAGGGAACAGATTCCAGAGGTAATTAGGAGGTAAAATCTCCATGACATACTGATAGATTGGTTATAATGACTAAAAGGAAGGAGAAGTGAATTAGGACCATCTGGTATACCTCCAGGTTTCTTGCTGGGCGGATTGTGATGATGACGATGGCTAGCTTCATAGAGAGAGGGCCTCTTATATAAGAGAAAAGATGATAAATTCAGTTTGGGATAAGCTGAATAGTGAGACCTGTGGGGGAGAAGGCCTCCTTGAACCTTCTACCTCCACTACACAGATTTCTTCTCTTAATTATAGATGACTTTTATATTCTGGCCTCCACAGTCAAACTCTGAATTGTATTTCCTACTAGAGGATCTACTTCATGAAAGCAGGTTCTTTGGTCTGTTTCCCAGTACCTAGAGCAGACCTTGGTATTGAGTATGCAATGTATGTAGATATTTGCTGTTGATCCAGTGTTCTGTTCCTGTAATTGTCTCTTTATGTCTCACAGCCTCGGTGAGAATTCAAACCTTTCACTGCCTGATATCACAAATTATTTAACATCTATACACCCCATAGTACCCAGCATAGTGCTTGGCACAGAGCACACACACGCCAAATGCATCTAATTGATGAGTGCCCGAGGGGATCTCAGGTCTCTGTCTAGGACTCCACACAGCTCACTCTGCCTCCCAGCCCGTTCCCACCTTTTGTGATGTCCTCTCTGGTGCCTGGATATGACAGGCTCCATGTGAATGAGGTGAAAAGATAGTGTCCAGTAAAAGGGGGGAAATCCATTTAAAACATTGCAGAAATAGCTAGTTTTATTGGAGATTGCTCTGATTATGTGCATTAGCAGGTCAGGGAGGTGATTTTTTTAGGGCCAACCACAAAGTAATCAGAAAGGTAGAGTTGGACTTCCTGGTCACCATAACTCTGCTTCTTCAAGCTTTCGAAGAAGCTTGTGCTGGGCTGGGTGGGGAGGTGGAAGGGGAGGTCTTCTATTATGTGGTTGCGTAACCACCAACCCAGGAAAGCTTGGCTCAGCACCTTCCACCTCTCCTGGGCTTCGGCGTTTAACCATCAGGGTGGTGTAGGTTTGTGCAAATTGCCTAGCCCCCACTTTTGAGATGGAAAAAGCCAGTAGAGAAGGAACTTGATGAACAAAAGAGAAGATCTTGAAGGCCAAAAACCTGCTTTGTTGTCAGGGCTTAGTTTTCTGCAGGTGAAAATGCTTTTATAGCATTGACCATTCATGGCAAGGGGTTACTTTACCTGTTTTATGCAAGGAGAATAAATTGGGTGACCTAGAGGTAGAAGTCCTTGGCTTGGACTGTCTGTACCTCTCTTACTCAGACCCTTCTGTGTGCAGACTTACTGTTTATTCTTGCTCATGGGCTTCAAGGTAGGTGAACTTCTGAGGTTTTATGATGAAGGTAATTCTAAGAGTAGTGTTTTTTAGAGAGCCTAAATAGAGTAGCCTTCAACATTTGCTGGTGGGGAGTGGTATTTAATCTTGGAGTCACTAAGTGCCAAATCGGCAACCTGTGAATTATAAGGACCAAGTTCCTGACTTATACCAGGACATAGGAACTGTAGTTTCCAGACTCATGGGTCTTTACACAGATTAACTCCCAGATGTGACTTCCTGTGCAGACCAGGCTTGGAGTTCGAATTGGTCATGAAATCGACTCTTCACCCTGTGTTCTTCATGCCCCTGGAGATCCCTGGCGTGAACATCTAGGATGACTGTTTGGTTGGGGTTTGTGATCTGCGCTCATGGAACAGGCACTGCCTTTCTCAGAGTAAAGAACTAATCAGCAGGCTTGCGCTTATGGTCAGGGACAGGGGTCTTTATGTGCTTGGCATATTTCTGTGATCATAGTGAATCTTCCACCACCGTCACCCCCAGTGCTTACTGCTGTTATGGTGGGAGCATGTAAGAATCTTAGTGGTGAGGGTGGTAAAAAGAATATCAGCACTTGGAGCTTGAAGATATGGTTCTAATCCTGCAACTGCCCTTGACTGCCTGTGTGACCTTGAGCATGTCACCCGACTTCTCTGAAATTCAGTTTTTATTGAAAGAATGAGAATCATTGTCCTTTTTTGTTTTGTCTTTTTAGGACTGTACCTGCGGCATATGGAGGTTCCCACGCTAGGGGTCTAATCAGAGCTGTTGCTGCTGGCCACAGCCACAGCAACGCGGGATCCAAGCCGCATCTGCAACCTATACCACAGCTCACGGCAGCGCCGGATCCTCAACCCACTGAGCGAGGCCAGAGATCGAATCCGCAACCTCACGGTTCCTAGTCGGTTTCATTTCTGCTGCGCCATGACGGGAACTCCAATAATCACTTTCTTGATGACATGAAAGTGAGCTCTGAGGACTAAATGAGACAGTACAAGGGGAAGTGCCTTGTAAACTGTAAATGGCCATGTGGCCAGTATGCTATAACTCTCGCTGATTGCAGTGTGAAGACCGAACTTCCTTTACTCTCTCATTCTCTTCTTAAGCACCTGTTACGTGTCTGACGCTAAGCCAGGTACTGGGAATACAGTGGGCAGAAAGCAACGAAGTCTCTAACCTCATATCCTTGTGGCCCAACATTACAGTTCCCACATTCAGAAATTCTGGGCAGCTATACACTCTGGGCTTGCTTTCTTCTAGACCTTTGGCTGGGCCATCTGGAAGGGCCTTCAGAGAGGAGCTTTTCAAACTGTGCCTTGGGAGCCCAAGGGTCCCAGGAAGAAATCGCATGGGTGAGGGGCAGAGCCATCAGGAGGGACTTTGAGCCCTCCTCCCTGCCTTCAGCCAGGTTTGCTTTTTTTTTTTTTTTCCTGCTTTATTTCATTGTTTGAAAACTGCTCCTTTGGTGGAAGGAGCTGGACAGTCTGGCTGCTTGATCTTTTCTAACTTTTACATCTGACTCATGGGTGAGCCTCTTTCAAAGCCTCTTTCTTCGCCTCCCAGTGGTAGCCAGAGGCAGAGATTGCTGTTTGCCATTATTGGACTGTAACTAGGGTATGATGACTTTAATCTTAATACTTATAAAGAATGGGAAAGGGGCTGGATGGGTGACCAGTCACCTGGAAGGGTGGGTTGGCTTCCTTTCAGAGCAATAGGACAGCAGTCTGCGCAAATAGCTTTGACAGCCACCCAGCTGGGGCTGCTCTGCTTCACAAGAAGAGCTGGGTCTGCCTCTACCTGAGGCGATTTCTCTTCTCCAAAGACAGGCATCCTCAGCAGGTAACCTGGTCATCGTGTGCTGGCTTCACCCCTGTCCCCTAGCTCATGAGTGGCATTCCAGCAGCAATTGGCATTCTGGGTAGTCTTTGACCTTGGATGAAACGATTCTGCAGTGTCTAGACTCCCTGCAGTGATTGACCCTGATAGCTGACGGAACATTTTAAGGGAACAGAGTCCCCAAGCCAGGTGCTGACCAACAACCAGAGTTTTCCCAGTAAGTGGTCCTTCTCAGGTCACAGTGGGAACCAGAAAAATGGATGACATCCTTTGGCTAGCCAAACTGTGAGATATTTCAGGGTGTTTTTACCTTCAGCTAGCTCCTAATTATTTCGAGATTTTCCAGGAGGGACTCTTCTGCCCTGGGAGATAGCCCCCAGTGTCCCGGGAAATGTTCCCTGATATTTAGCACATAAAGACTCCCGTCCCTGACCGTAAGCACAAGCCTGCTGCTTAGCTCACATGGCTCCAGCTTCTGTCTCTTTAGTCAGAGAAAGGCAACGCCTGCTCCATGAACATGGATCCCAGACCCCACACCAGACATTCATCCTGGATGTTCACACCAGGGACCTCCAGGGGCATGAAGAACACAGGGCGAAGAGCTGATTTCCTGACCTGGAAACCAACTCAAACTCCAAGCCTAGTTTGCCCCGCAAGTCACATGTGTATATATAGTCCACAATTACTGTAATGAGCTAGTCCTCAATACATTGTATTAGCCTACCGATGTCTGCTGTGATAAACCCCAAAATGCTGGAACATGCTAGAAATTTGTTTCCTGTTCACACTAAATCCAAAACAGGTTTGGCTTGGTAAGTGTCTCTTCTCCAAGTGATTATTTCAAGGACCAGGCCTCTTTCTTCTTGTGGTTCTGGCATCTTCAGCACTTCGAGGCTTACCAGGCTTATTTGCATCAAGCCAGCGCAGGGAAAAAGAGCCTGGAAGGATGGTGTGAGGGAAGTCTTTCCAGGCCAGTCTAGGAGGTGGAACTTAGCCCTCCACTTATGTTTTCATGGCTAAAACCCATAAGGCTCCACCTAACTGCAAAGCAGTCTGGGAAATGTAGTCTAACTGTGTGCCCCAAAGCAGAGATTTGGTGGACAGCTAGCAGTCCCTGCCACTGCCATTGGCTGAGGTTATGTCTCCCTGTTTATCGGGTGGGCAAGAAATAAAGCAGAGCAAGGAAACCTGTCTTAAATAGCAGCAATATAGTTGACCTTCCACATTCAAAATACTATGGGGCAAAAAAAAAAAAAAAAAAGGGAGTTCCTGCCGTGGCGCAGTGGTTAACGAATCTGACTAGGAACCATGAGGTTGCGGGTTCGATCCCTGCCCTTGCTCAGTGGGTTAAGGATCCAGCGTTGCCTTGAGCTGTGGTGTAGGTTGCAGACGCGGCTTGGATCCTGCATTGCTGTGGCTGCGGCGCAGGCCAGTGGCTACAGCTCCGATTAGACCCCTAGCCTGGGAACCTCCACATGCTGCTGGTGCGGCCATAAAATAACAAAAGGCAAAAAAAAAAAAAAAATACTATGGAGCAAAATAAAACAACAGTGGGAAATTATATTTACTCATCTGCTCGGCAACCAGTTTAAAGCTTGATAGGGATGGCAGGAGTTTACAGAAATGGGTTCTCTCATATACTTGTGGGAGAGTAAATTGGTGCAACCACTTTAGAGAGTTATTTGTCAACATTTAGGAAAATTTAAGTGTCCATACGCTTTGACCAAGCAATCCGATTTCCCACTGTCTTTGCCAGAGTAGGACTCTCTCATTAAATATAAATAAGATGCTGATTGCCAGCAATGTACACAGACTAAGAGGTAAACAAGTAAATATCCAGCAGCAGGGGACTAAGTGAGTAAACTTTGGTATATTTTTGTTATAGGATACCATGAATGGTTAAAAATATAAGGTAGATTTATGTGGATGGACATGGGTGCTTTAAGACATATTCCAAAAGAAAAAAGTAAGTTGTAGAGCATACGTAACGAAGTATACCATTTATAGAAATAAAAACAAGAACAAGATAAAACTATAAATGTCTACATACTTATATGCTTATATGTAAAAGTACAGAAAATAATCTGCAAGGAAAAAAAACAAGAGAAAAGTTGTTGCTTTTCGGGTAGATTTGAGGTGGCAATTAAAATCAGCTTGGTTTTTACTGGGATTTTAATCATCATAAAGCATCATTAATGTACTACTTATTAAATTAAACATAAATTAATAAAAATAAGGAAATGAGGAGTTCCCTAGATGGCTCAGCGGAAACAAATCTGAGTAACATCCATTAGGATGCAGGTTCAATCCCTGGCCCCGCTCAGTGGGTTGAGGATCCAGTGTTGCCATGAGATGTGGTGTACGTGGCTTGGATCTGATGTTGCTGTGGCTGTGGCGAAGGCCGGCGGCTGCAGCTCTGATTAGACCCCTAGCCTGGGAACCTCCATATGCTACAGGTGGGACCTCAAAAGACAAGAAACCAAATTAAAAAATCTAACTATACTGGACTTTGCAAATATGAATAACAGTGTTATTTATTATATTCTTTTATGGTTGTCGTAATGGTTGAAGATCTTGAACAAAGAAACAAAAACTAACCGAAACGAGAATCCTCTCACAAAAACCTCAGAAGCAGGCCACTTATCTAGGGTTACTTCCAAAATCACATGAGTTCCTGGCACGAAGACCTCATGCATACTGAGTGTGTTATGCAATTTTTTAGGAACAGTGGGCGTGAATGTGGCCCTGGAGCCTTGAACACATTTACCAAAGAAAAGGAGCTTATCAAGAAAACACGGTGACAGGGAGTATTGCTGTTTGTCCAGCAGTTGTCAAATTAGGCTTCGGTTGGAGTGAGAGGTTCCACAGCTAAGATGAAAGAGCTGGTCACACATTTTCATTTCGTTTCTAGAATATGTCAGACACTGTCCTAGGAAGTGAAACAGAGCAACAACTAAGACAGTCACTGTCACTTCCCGTGGGGAGTTTACAGTCTAGAGATGTCCTCCTAATTCACAGATTACATTAATGCATAGAATTTTCTCCATTTTCAGTTTTTCTCCCATAAACTTTCCCTTTGGTTTTTGATACTGCTTGTCACCAGCAAGCCCAGATGGTTGCCATAAAGATGAACCAGTAGCAAATGAATATTAACAGGGAAATGCAGAAATAGTTTTTTAATATTTAATTTGACAACTCGTCTTGTTGGACATGCATGCCTGGATGTGCTGTTACATTTCATACACATGATATAATCATACTGTCTCCTACTAAAATTGTTGACTTGTAAAATGAAATTAAAAGTATAAATATCTTAGGGGGGCTATGGAGAGAGCATCATGATGTCCTGGCTTGGTACTACCTGAAAACCTTTGAAGACCACTGACATCTACTTGGATCTTTTGCAGAGTTGTTTATTTTGCCTAAGGGTCCAATGCAGACAGAAAGCGTTGCGAAGGAGGCTTTCTGGGATTTACACTTCCCTGACATTTTCCTGGTATTCTGAGTCATTTCCTTCTGAGCCACATCTTGCCTAGTCACGAGACAGTGTCTGGGTCATAGAAACACAGTCTAACAAATTTTTTAAATTTTCCAAATAGTTTCTGTCCTGTCCTTGCCTTTCTTAATGCCGTGATGCCTGCAGTGATGCTCCTTAAATCCACCTTCTTTCCTGGCCACTTCGCTCAGGTAGGACAGCTCCGCAAAACCTGTCTTCGCAAGCTTAGCCTTCTGTTCTTTGCCCTCTCCTCCTCCTGTCCTCACTGTTGGATATGATAAAAGAACATGCATCTCAAAAACACTGGCCAGAGTGAGCCTGGTCTAGAGGAGAGGAAGGAAAGACCAGGTGGCAGGCCAAGGTAGGCAGAACTGGAGGGCGGGAGGGAGCGAATGGCTGAGAACAGTCATAGCTTAATAATTACTGTCCTATCACATAATCACCTGTTTATTTACTTAGGCAAAAAATATGTATTAAGCACCAAGTGCCAGAGCCAGGGGATATAAGGATAAACTGAAGGAACGCAGCCTCTGCTTTCATGAAGCTTTGCCTGGTAAGACACAGAGAAGAGTAAGTGGGCATTTACGGCACTTTAGGACAAGGGCTGTGACCGGCTGCACAGGGTGCTATGGGAGCTCAGGGGCTCAGGCAGAAGTAGGAGGGGACGCTTCCTAAGAAGGCCACATAGCACACCGAGAAGCCAGACCCTGCTAGTTGTCCACTAATATTCCTTCTCCTCTTCTGCCTTCAGTAATAGCTTGTCCAAAGATCGCTATGTAGCTGGTCAATGTCAGCTTGGCTAGAGACTATCTTTCCCAGGGTTCCTTGCAGCTAAGTTCAGCCATGTGACTAAATTTGGGTCATGAGATCTGAACAGAAGCGATGTGTATTAACTTCTGGTTTCTGGCCCTAAGGTGAAGGCTGTGTCTTCCTTCTCTTATTCCTGTTGTCTAAAAAGGGGTGGCCCCTGGAGCAGCCATCTTAAACCATGAGATGGAAGCTCAATGGTAAAAGTGGCAGAGAAGAAAAGTAAAAAGAGCTGGAAACAGTGTTGGGCAGCAGAGTTGCCCTGCCAGCTCAAAACCTGTTGACTGTTATGTGGGAAAGAATTTTAAAATTACTTCCGGTGTCAGTTACTGTTAGTTTCTTTTAGAGCAGCTGGACCAATATAGCAAGCCATGTATCTTTAAAAGTTTCTAAGGTTTAAAAGAGTTCCAAATTCCTAATCCTCTCTTTAGCCACATGGGATCCCATGGTGTAATTTGAGAGCAGCCTTACATCAGCCGATCTGGGAAATGGGCTGTTGAGATCCAATGGAGAGGTAGCTTCCGTGATAGAAGTACTTTGCCAATTTAATTCCCTTGAAATTTTCTTAAAAACAAAGACCCACTGGAGTTCCTTCTGTGGTGCACCCAGATCGGTGGCGTCCTGGAAGCTCTGGGGACACAGGTTTGATCCCCAGCTGGGTGTCGTGGGTTAAGGATCTGGTGTTGCTGCAGCTGCAGCTTAGGTCGCAGCTGTGGTTTGGATCTGATCCCTGGCCCAGGAACTCCATGTGCCATGGGGCAGCCAAAAAATAAGAAATAAAAACAAAGATCCACTGCCTTAGAAGCTGAAAGAGTAAAAAGAAGGGTTTATGTATTTGGCCCCAGACTGAACTCCTTTCTGTTGGGAAGACACGGGACATGCAGAAACCAGGAACAGAGTCATTTTCACTCTCTGGCTTGGAGATCTTCAGGCCAGAGTTCAGGGAGGGATCTGGGGTTAGACTGGAGACTGCCCTCAATTCCGGGGCAGGACTGCCCAGGTGGCACCTTCCTGGTCTCCAGGCTTGCTTATCACATTCTGGGTCATTTCTTATATCTAGACCTCCTCTTAGCCCAGTTCCCTATTCTTCCTTCCTCCGTGGCACTATGGCTGGTTGTCACTACCAAGGAGCACCCCTCAGTGGTGCAGGCTGGGAGACCAGCCCACAGAGACAAACAGGACCATGACAGCATCTGGTTCTCTAGAGAGTATCAGTCAGGTTAAGTTAGGTTGTGCTGCAGTAACAGTCTCCCAAACCTCAAATCCAACATGGGTCAGTAGCATCTGTAACTTAACCACTTAAGGCTTCCTGGATGAACATCCATGATACCGCATTTCAACATGAGGCTTCAGGCTTTGTTGTAGCAAGAGAAGACAGGGCATGGATATTGTGAGGTTTGATGCCTCCAAGCAGAATTGAGATGTTTACGGGACATATAAGTCATGTAGCCACTCCTACCTGCAGGGGCTGGGGAATGCAGTCCTCCCACGTGTGTCTGGAAGGAAAGGAGAACTGGAAATATTGGTGAGCAGCAGCAGTGGCCACCATAGACAATGTGAGGGGGTGATGGGTGAACAAGGAGTCTGCAAAGCAGGCCTGCGCCCCAGGAGGTACACAAGATGATGCCCTGGGTGAGGGAAGAACACAGTGGAACTTCCAGTTATATTTATCCCTTATCACCTCCTTTTCAGCTATCTATTTTTTGAGTGTGTCTATTATACTTGTTATAATGAGTATGTCTATTTATAAGATGCATAATGTATATGTAGTGGTACATGATAATTTATAAGTAAATAAATATGCATGCACTGGGGGTGGATGCTCAAAAAAGTTCGGTGGATGGAGCAAGCAAACAAACATGTTTGGTGACCACGCGACCAGAGGATAGAACACAAAGACCCTTAGGCTGTGAGTACCGAAGGCTCCTTGAAAATAGGGCCTGGAGCCCTTAATTCCAAAGTATCTCAGTTTCCTTGGCTGTGAAATTCCCGTCATGATGCCCTTTTCAGAATCCTCTAGGATTGCTACCTAAAAGGTTCTTAAGGAACAGAGGCTGAGACTGGGCTAGAATTAGGTTGAATACCTTTTTACTTCTCTTGCCTGTAGCCAGCAAATGTGAAAGCAGCTGCAGTGCAGAAGGATTGCAAATGTGCATTCAGGACGGATCAGGGTGCACAGTGCCTGGTGTGAGCACGTTGGGTGAGTGCTGGTGTTTGTTGTCAGGCAGAAAGTGCTGCCTCCGTCAGGAGAGCGGTGCTGAGGGTGGCGGTGGGCATAACAAGGGGCCGAGGACATCATCTGCCATTGCTTTCCCTGGAGAGGCAGAAAATCTTTGTAAGAGTCACTCTGGGGGAAGAGTGTTACTGGGTAATTCTGGCTGATGGAGAGAGAGAAAGGGCGAGAAAATAAACGTGTGCATGCGTTTGTGTTTGTATGTGTGTGCATGTGTGTTTGTGTGTGTGTGCGCGTACATGCTTGTGTGTTTGTATGTCTGTTAGTTTTTCTTCCTCTGGTTAAAATAGGGACTCTCAGCCCCGGTACCTGAAAAAAAGGGGAGAAAGTCCGCAGAGGGGAGACTGGCACAGGGAGTGAGAGGCAGGTGCGGCGGGGAGAGGTGTGGAGAGAAAGTGTCGGAAGACGGATCTCAAAGTAAACAGCAGAAATGACTATTTGTTGTAGCCAAAGCTGTCAGCAGTCCAGGAGATGAAAGCCTATAATCCAGAGGCCTCAGGAGACCGTTCAGCCCAGAGGGCTCCTGACTGCCGGCCGATGGGCAAGGAGCAGCCCCACCCCTGTGGCTCCCACTGAGCGGAGGGCGTGGGCTGCCCTATGTCTCCGCGGGCGGGGCCCAGGCAGAGGCTGAGAACTCGGCGTGTGTGTAACGCAGCATCTTTCCCTTTAGAGACCCGCTCCCCCTCCCATCCCCCACCTGTGTGAAGGACACCATCGAATTTCCAGTGGTAGAGGCTCAACGCCTAAGCCAACTCCCTGACACCCGCTTCTCATTCAGTCAGTTGTTGCTCCTGACAATTTGCCTGTTTCGCGGATCCCTGTCCTCTTCCTCTCTGCGCCTCTTCCCCAAGTCAGGAGAAAAAAAAAAAAATTGCATGTTATAAATTCCTGTACTGGTGGGTTCCCTGGGGGTCCAGTAGTTAGGACTCGGCGCTTTCACCACTGCAGCCCAGGTTCAGTCCCTGGTCTGGGAACTAAGATCCCACATCACGCCACTGCACACTGCAGCCAAAACAGAAACAAAAACAAAACCTAAGTACTAAACAGTATCCCTTAGGACTTTCTAAAGCTTTTTGTTTTGTTTTGTTTTGTTTTTTGTCTTTGCAGGGCCGCACCCACAGCATATGGAGGTTCCCAGACTAGGGGTCTATTCGGAGCTACAGCTGCCGACCTACACCACAGCCACAGCAACGCAGGATCTGAGTTGCGTCTGCAACCTACACCACAGCTCATGGCAGGTGTAGGTGTAGGTTAAGCCAGGTCCTTAATCCACTGAGTGAGGCCACAGATCCAACCCGCAACCTCATGGTTCCTAGTCGGATTCGTTTCCGCTGAGCCACGACGGGAACTCTCCAGGACTTCTAAAGCTTTAGTTGCATGCAAGAGAGACCAGCATTCTACAAGAGAGATAAGCAAATGGAAGAGAGGGATTTGAGCTTAAGAGTAAGGGACATGCCGAGGGCAGGATGGCAGGGGAGGCCCCAGAGGAATCTGGAAGCTGGAACCTGACAGCCGGTGGGACCCAGGCGGCCTTCTCATGGCCACTTGACTCCATCTCTGTCTGCCCATCTGCCACCCTCCTCTTTCTCCTCAGCTTGCTTTTCTCTGATGCTCAGCTCACCGTGGGAGGTGCCTCCCGCCGCTCCTGGTACTTAGCCCTCCTCCATTCAGGAGACACGAGTACGCTAATAACTTAGACTCATCAGGCAAGTCGCGCCAGGAGCCCCTGACCTGTGGGGAAGTCCAGGAAGTCGGGTCATCATGTACAGTTGCGGCCACGTCTGTGACCTCTCCAGCCTTGCCTCAGTTCTGTCCCTGTAGATCTCATGTTTTTTTTTTTTTTGGCTGACTTTTTAAAATTAAAGTATAATCGATTGACAGTGTTGTGCCAATTTCTGCTCTATGGCAAAATGAGCCCATCATACATATGTATACATTCCCTTTCTTATATTATCTTCCATCACTGGCTATCCCAAGAGACGGCAGATAGTTCCCTGCGGGGATCTTACCTTTATAACCTGCTCTTGGCCGCGCCCCTGCCGTCTTCTGTACCTCCCGCTTTCCAGCTTATTTTGGTAACTCATTTTATGAAAACCGTAGTATTAAATCTGTTCAGTCTTTGCCCTCAGTCTGCCACATGCTGTTTTCTTCCCACCTCAAGGGTGCTAGACCTGTCCAGTACTGGGGCCCTGGCTACTGAGCACTTGAAATCTGACCAGTTGTAATTGAGATGTGCAGTAAGTGGCGAAGACACCCTCGATTTTTAACACTTAGGGAAAAAAGAATGTGAAATAGCTTGTTAGTAATTGTTTATAATGGAGTTCCCATTGTGGTTCAGAGGAAACGAATCTGACTAGCACGCATGAGGACGCAGGTTTGATCCCTGGCATCGCTCTGTGTGTTAAGGATCCAGCGTTGCTGTGAGCTGTGGTGTAGGTTGCAGATGCGGTTCCGATCTGGCGTTGCTGTGGCTGTGGTGTAGGCTGGCGGCTGTAGCTCCGATTCAACCCCTAGCCTGGGAACTTCCATGGCATATGCTGTAGGTGTGGCCCTAAAATAGATAAAAAATAAAGTAATAGTAATTGTTTATATTGTTCTCATGTTAGAATGGTAACATTGTGCATATACTGAGTTAGGTAAAATGTAACCTTAAAATTAATTTCACCTGTTTACTTTTCACTTTTTTTAAGGTGGTTACTAGAAGATTTGTTTCCCTTTGTGACTCATAATTCATTTCTGCAGGATAGGGCTGAGCTAAACCACAGTCTCTGGAAGGGCCTGGGCTTTCTCACTTGCTGCCTTTATTCTAGCTGTTTTTCCTTTCCCCCTACCCAGCTCCTACCCACACTGCAAAACCTCCCTCCAGTGCTGCCCAGTGAAGCCCCATGTCTATAGATACTTCTCTCTGTAGCTATTTACCTTCAGAACTGTTGAACTCGTTTTTTCTCTTTTCTTTTTGGTATTTTTGAAACACATTTTTGGCACCTTTTACCTTTATTTTAATTATTAGTATGTGTGTGTCATCTCTTATATTGCGCTGCAGGTCCTTGTGACCGTGCTTCATTTCTTTGTCCATCTCAGGCGTAGATACCCAGTAAGCACCTGTAACTGACTGGAAATACAAAATCTGAAAGAAAATCGCTTTTGCTGCAGATTGGTTATTTGGGCTCAGGTGAGGCTTTTGTTCTGGTCTGTGTTCCGTTTCTCCCCATCTCTCCCTCCCCCTCCCTCACACAACACACATGCCGCTCTCTCACCTCCATTACCGTCTTCATTCAATCATTCATTTATTCATCAAGTACCTAATGGCACTTTGCTGCACCAGGTGCTGGTAAATACAGGTGAATCAAAAGACGCGGTCGCTGCCTTAGTGGAGGGTGCGGTCTCGCAGGGAAAGCGATGTGAGTGAATAAGTGCGTACTTAGGAGCTGTGATTTGGAGGGTTCGGAAGAGGAGCCAGCCCGTGGGGAGGGCAGGCTGACTTAGACTCGTGGCTCACGGCGGGCGGTGACGTTTAGGCAGAGGAGGCAGCTGCCCCCAGAGCAGCAGGAGCAGCCTAGGCAGAGGGACGCTGGTGTGGGCAGACCCAGGGATGCAGGGGAAGTGTAGCCTGAGGCCGAAGGACCTCGTCTCCGCGGTTCCCAGTTCTGGACGTAGGTCGGTTTCCTCTCGGGGCCCTGAGTTTCCTCTCTGGAACTCAGTGAGCCTCAGAGGGCAGTCTCGGCAAGATATTTTTCAACAAAGTAACGATTAATTCCATTTCTTCTCACAGTGTTACCCCTAGGAGAACAGGAAAAGTCCACACTCTGTCTGAAAACCCTGCCTATCATCTCATTGTGATGCCCTTTTGACGTACGTCAGTGGTTCTTACCTGGGGGTGATTTTCGTCCCCTCGGGGACATTTCTGGTGATCACGACCGCTGGGGCTGGGTGTGCTATTGGTATCTAGTGAATGGAGGTCAGGCATGCTGCGGACATCTTATAAAGCACCAGACAGCCTCCCACAGCAGAGAAGTACTGGCTCAAATGTCAGGAGTGCTGAGGGTGAGCTATTCTGCTGTAAATACAGTCAGAAGAGACGTATTCTTCTGAGAGACAGAAAGCGCAGTCTGTGGCAGAGGCTGCCGGTTGCCCCCTCACACTCAGGTTCCCTCTGTTTTAGCAGAAGAAGCTCATGTTTTTTCAAGATTATGAAGCACCCAGTTGAAGGGGCACTATCTCCTAATGTCCCATGCAGTTAAGTGTGGCCATGCGACTAAGTCCTGACCACTGAGATGTCAGCAGAATTGTCACATCCTATGGGAAGTTTGCTAAAAACGAGTCGACATGACTTGCCGTGGTCGTGGGGACATTCTGCCCTTGTTTTCCTTCTTTCTGCTACGCAGAACATCGTGTGACTGCAGGAACTCAAACAGCCATTTGGATACCAATGGCTTTGAGTTATGGAAGCCAGGAAGTGGCCTTGAGGTGACCTTGAATATGGGAGAGCACAAAGACAGAAGGAGGCTTGCCCTCCAGTGGCTTCGTGGAGCCCCTGGAGTCCCTTACCCCAGACGTGACTAGGGGAGGGAGTCCAGGGTCTCCATGTGTGTTCAGCTCTCTTATTTGGGGTTGCCTGTCATATGTGGCATATATGTAATGAGCCAGCCTCTGCCTACGGAGAGATTTTCACATAGCCCATCTTCCAGGATGGCCCCGCGTGGCTTAAGGAATTCCCCACCTTCGTGTGTGCGTTGTGCCGTGGGCTCAGTGCCATAGCCTCCTTGTCCTCTGATCCCTCGTGCAAGATGCTCAGAAGTGAGTGAGCCAGGTACTGAGGGCTGAGCACAGGGCCCGCGCTGTCACTTTTGAAGTCTGCAGTTCTATGCCGAAGCTTGGATTTGGAAGTGCTAAGGCATGTTTGCCAAAGGCTGGAGTTTTGATGTGGAGTGGAGAACTAGCTGTTACTTTGAGGGGGAGAAAAACACCTTTCATTTCTTCAGGGAAAGATAAGTAATGCAACTTTGCGGCTTCTCACTTCTGATCTTCTGGAGCGCAGATGTTCCTTGAGGAATGGCTGGTCCAGAGGCGACATATTTAAGTTCGCAAACACCCCACGTTGAGATGTTAGACATTTCAGCGTCGCTAAAGAAAACCACCAAATCAAACAGCCAACTTTCCCCCTCTTCGTTTTGTCAGAGACTTTTTTAAAAAATTAACTTGGCTGCTGGCAGCGGGGCTGGCTCATTTGCCAGTCTCGGGGCTGGGGGACGAGGTGGCCACAGGCTGGGGCCTGGGAGAGAAGCGGCAGGAGGAGGTGAGGGAGAGGGAGGTGCCTGCGTGCACAGAGATGTCTCCCACCCCTTCGGGTCGGCAGGGAAGCACCGCCACGGGCCGTATGCGTCCTTGCTCATCGCCTCTCAAGCAGCAAACCTCTGCTCTCCTAAGACGTGGTATCAACACACCGAAGGGGAAAGCCACCCCTCTGCCACGGGGGGCTGTCTCCTGAAAGACCCACCCTGCGAGAACGGAGAACCTGGCGGGAGAAGAGAGCCTTGGGTAAAGGCATGGGAAGAATCGCTTCTGATTAGAATGAACGATGCCCGATGCCCGGGGCCGAAGGGTGCGCTTTAGGCTGGGGAAAACGCTTCCCTAAGCCTTCTGACCCTCTTACCATTTCTGCCCGCTTTTGTTCCTAAAACACGGCGGGTGGGGGGTGGGGGTGGATGTTGGGAGAGGCGGTTGCCGAGTGCAGGGAAGTGGAGCTTCCAGCAGCTGGATCTGTCCTCGGTGTGGGCTGAAGAGGAGGAAACTCGCCTTTTATTTTTAGCAGGTGGAGGGAGGCAGGGAGGCTCTGATGTGGGCTCTCAGGAGCTGCTTCTAGAGGACGAGAAGGGGGAGTTCCCATCATGGCTCAGTGGTTAACGAATCTGACTAGGAACCATGAGGTTGCGGGTTCGATCCCTGGCCTTTCTCAGTGGGTTAAGGATCCGGCATTGCCGTGAGCTGTAGTGTAGGTCGCAGATGCTGCTCAGATCCCACGTTGCTGTGGCTGCGGTGTAGGCCGGTGGCTACAGCTCCGACTGGACCCCTAGCCTGGGAACCTCCATATGCTGCTGGTGCAGCCCTAAAATGACAAAAAGACAAAAAAAAAAAATAAATAGAGGACGAAAAGGTTGGGACGGTCCCTCCAGACATCCACCCGAAGCGCCAGGCAAGGCAGCAGCAGGAGCAGGCCTGCCACACAAATGGCACAGCTCTGCTTCCTGTTCTCTGGGGCTCAGGATGCCTGTGCTCTGGGCGAGACACTGAGGCCCAGTGAGCTGCAGTGGCTTGTCTCCCATTGCCCAGCAGTTCCCTGGAGGAGCCGGGCCAGCCCGGGTCCCCCGGCGTCTCCTTGAAGGGTTTTGTCTGTGCGATGGCTTTGGCTTCCTAATATCACTTTCTACGCTGTTGCTTGGATGGGTTCCATGAATGCCCTGCTATGTGAAGCTCTTTCTTAAAATAGGAAAAGGATAAGCTCCTCCGAAGGGATGGAAGGACCTTGTGAAGAGAACTGGGCATAATTACAAGTCACCCGGTTTCACTAGTTCAAGCAGGCAGATGGTGGATAGAACCGAAGCCAGACAATTTGCACTTACCAAATTAGCACCCGTCTGTTAGTCTGCAGACACGGGGGGAAAAATGGGCATCTCTCTTTTCACCATATAAGGTAAATAAAAACCAGTGCTCACAGAGTGTTGGGCCGACAGATGCGGAAGCTGTGTTATCCCAGCTGCCCCGCTCTTGGCCCTACATTCCCCACTTCCACTGCCACTGGGAGGCGGCCCGGAGGGATGGAAAAACTCAGACTGTGTTCAGGCAGCCATAGGTTCAAATCCCTGCTCTGGTACTTACCATAGCCATGGTAAGTACCATGGCCTCCAGCAGCTTAACTCCATGGTAAGTACCATGGCCTCCAGCAGCTTAACTCCAGAGAGGCTGTTTGCTCACCTCTAGAACTGGAATGAAAACACCCATTCATCCAATTAAGTAAATAAAAGTAAAACGAGCCATGCGTAGTAGGCCTTTTCAGTGACAGCCCATTGGTGATGGCCCCAGACCACGTTCTGACCCCAGCTAGCCTTCACCTGTATGTGACAGTGGAGACAGGAATAGCAGCCCAGGGGACTAAGGAGCGTGTCTGGCCCAGGGCAGGTTCTCTGTCACCGCAAGACACGCCCACAACCACACGTTCTTGTCGTTCTTGTCCTTCTGGGCCTTCTGGGACGGCAGGGCGGGGGCTTCAGACTCAGCGCAGGGCTTCTGACATGCCAGAGCATCTCCCGTGCTTCGAGGGGAGCCACTGGCACTTTCAAAACCGGCAGTTTATCTGTCGCCATCCCTTCTCCCAGCCGTTACTGAGGCCCCCTCCTTTATGTCAGGTCCTGATCTGGCACCGGGGAGGCCGGCCCTGCCCTCAGGGGTTTCAGAGTCTGGGAGAGAAGAGAGGTAGTCAAACAAATGATTATGGCACGATTTTTAAAATGCCGTAGTCAAAGTGTCATGAGTGTCAAAGTGTCACTTGTCAGGAGGAGGACAGAGGAGGCTGGGAGAGGTCACCCAGGCAGACACAGAGCTGCATCTCTAGGGAGGGTGGGGACTTTGGCAGGTAGCCAAGGGGGCAGAAGTAACACCATATTAGCGAGGCTTTGGGGCACGGTCCTGGCTCTCTCAGGAGCACTGTAGGGTGACAAATGTCAAGGCCACCCGAGGGTGTAGGATGTGAGCTGCTGAGTGAAGCCCAGTCCCACCCTGAACGTGAGCCTGGAGATGAGGGAGGCTCAGTTCGCTGAGTAAGTGACACCTTCGGGTTCGCCTTTGGGAAGGTCTGTTTGGCTGCGCTGGGGACGGTGGGCTGTGAGAGCAAACATGGAGGCAGGGAGGCTAGTTTGGGGATTGTTGCAAGAGCCTGGAGACCCAGAGCCAAGGTGGTGGCAGAGGGATGGTGAGAAGAGAGACTGGCAGCCAGAGTGATGAGCTGGATGAGCAGAATGAGAGGCAGGAATGAGAATGAGGATGATTACCTATTGCTTTCTTGGTTAATTAGAATTGGGGACCAACTTTCTCTATGGCACTTAAGTTATAATACTTGCAGTGTTTTCCTCCATTGTTCTTTGCCCGGAAGTTCCTGGAGTGCAGACGCGAATTCCTATTCATTCCAGCTGTACCCCTCATGCTAATACAGAACAGAAGCCCAATAACCATAAAATTAATGTGCTGATAAACAAATAAATAATGAACTGTTCATTCTGCCTGTACCGCACACCTCTACTGCGAGAGCGTGTGTCCAGCTGGCTTATTGCAGCTGCCAGCGTGGACTCTCACGGATGCCTGTCCAACCCCGGGGGGTGATGATGAGGATGGGGGTGGGGGTGATGCTAGTGACGACGGTGATGATGTCATTTTGCTCACCTTCCCCTTTCCAGACCTAATGCTTCTGAGCTTCTCTGGGGGCCGCAGGAGGCCTAATTAATTAATGTGAGCAGAGTGTCCTGATTGGAGCTTCTTGGCTGGAAGAAAGCACAGGCTCAGGGAAGGTTTCCATTACACAGAGATCACTGCTCTCGTAGCTCACGAGGGGCCCCATTAAGGCTCTTCTATCCAGGGAAGATAAAACGCCGGTCCCCTTAGCCTGCTTATTACACTTCAGAACGACCCATCTCTCCATCTATAAAAATTTCCCTTGATTCATCTGCTCAGTATAGATTTGCAGCTGCTCTTGGGCTGTGCTCTGGGCTGCCCTTGGCTGGTGTGTGTGTGGGCGGGGCTCCCAGGTGAAGCCGGAAGAGATCTAGGCTTGGCGGGGGAGGCGAGAGGCGACCTCACCCGACACAACTGGGTGTCCGCAGTTTCCCCAGCATCGTAAGCTGTGACACATCTTACACGCTCAGAGGGTACATCTCCTGTGGGCATGTGCAGCTCAGTCTCCGTGAACGGGAATGCTGAGACCATGGCTTTTCTGGTTAACTGAGGATGGTTAATAAAAAAACCAACCTTGTTTTGATTAGCCTTCTAAAACTCCTATTTTAAATTTATTTTTATTGGAGTTGATTTACAGTGTCGTGTCAGTTTCTGCCATACAGCATAGTGACCCAGTGACCCATTCTTTTCCTCGTATTATCTCCCATCCCGGTCTGTCCCAAGAGACTGGATACAGTTCCCTGTGCTGGACGGTAGGACCTCATAGCGTATCCATTTTATTTTATTTCATTTGAAATGATTTTTTATTTTTTCCATTATAGTTGGTTTACAGTGTCCTGTCAATTTTCTGCTGTACGGCAAAGTGACCCAGTCACACATACATCTATTCCTTCGTTTTCTCACATTATCCTCCACCCTGCTCCATCACAGGTGACTAGATGCAGTTCCCAGTGCTCTACGGCAGGTGCTCATCCATTTTAAATGTAGCCGTTTGCATCCACTAACCCCAAACTCCCCGTTCATCCCACTCCCTCCCCCTCCCCCTCGGCAACCACAAGTCTGTTCTCTATGCTTGTGAGTCTGTTTTTGTTTTGTAGATAGGTCCGTTTAAACTTTGGTCCATTTTCCTTCCTTGAGCTGTTTGAACCCTGGATACTGTTTACTTTTGATTCTGTAGTTCAGACACATTCAGCGTCATGATTCAGAATCCCCGTGCTGAAATGCCAGTTTTGGTTACCCACACCCCCAGGTGTGGGGGGTGCGGGGACTGGGTGGCTCTTATCCTGGGACACAGTCCAGATTTTACTTGGCTGACTTCCAGGAAGCGGTTTGTTTCTTATGATTGGCTTCTCCTGAAAGTTGAAGATAGATAATTCTAAATATATGAGGGTTTGTAGTGCTTTCTGGTAAACGAAAATTTTACCGGGTGTCTCCCTATTTTCTCTCAGGCCCAAAGTGAGATGTGGCCCAGCCAGGTCGGGAGAGCTTAGTATACACCGTGCCTGGCCCTGTTGCTGACTCCCCGCATGAACCTGGATATGTAGTGAGTCCTGCTATGATGCTTGACTGGGAAACGCAGATTTGTTCTAATGAGGCTGATGGCATAGGGAACGATTGTAACAGAACAGAGATTTCACATTTACTTATGTGCCGTTCAGCCTGTGAGAAATGCTAGGTGAGCGTACAAAAGTGTGCACAGCTGAGCTGAGGATTGCAAGAAAGTGTAGAGGACACACACAAGCCTCAGACATCTACTGGCCACCTCAGTTCACCGCATCTTACAAGCCCCACTCATCCACTGCTGTCCTTACAGCTCCATGTTGACTTCATGGTCACAAGCTGCAGGCTTTCCAGTGCCCATTGCCATAAGCAAACATCAGAACCTTTTCAGGATAAAGTGCCATATTTATTGTAGTATTTATGGATTTCATAATCATTTTATATGTGTCAAAGTCTGCTACCATTTTTGTTAGATTCTTTTTCCTTTTCTTGTTCTTTTTTTTTTCCTTTTTGGGGCCACACCCGAGGCATATAGAAGGTCCCAGGCTAGAGGTCAAATCAGAGCTGTAGCCGCCTATACCACAGCGACAGCAACATGGGATCCGAGCCACGTCTGCAACCTACATAACAGCTCACAGCAACACCGGATCCTTAACCCACTGAGCAAGACCAAGGATCGAACCTGCATCCTCATGAATACTAGTCGGGTTGGGTTACTGCTGAGCTGCGATGGGAACTGCCCCATCTCTTCTTTTTTAAATATGTCATCGAAGTATTTGAATGTTGTGCCTCTAACCTCATTTTTCCACGAGCACTGTGCTTTTTATCGAGTGATTCTGTACATCGTGGTGATTTTCAGCAACTCATATGTTATGTTAGAGCAAAACCAGCTGTAACTGGGGGGCTCTGAGCCTCTGCCTAACCAGCTGGGAAAGGAAGACAGTGTTGTCTTGGAGAGACGGGACCTTATTAAATATGCAAATGACATTTGAGCTCCTTACCACAGGCCACTTTGATTGCTCACCCAAGATACGTAACTTATGAAGAACTTATCAGAACATTCCGGAAGGCTGAGGATAGCTTCCAGTGTACAGAAATGGAAAGCCAAGTCAAATTCAAAAATGGATGTATAAGGTGGTATCACTTCAGCTTTACTTTTGTGATATCCAGAGTACAGAATGCACATCCCCCTCAGTTACAGAGTTATGTGTGAAATTACTTTGTGGAATAAGTGTCATGCATGAAATTACTTTATGGAATAAGGGGCAGAACTAGCACATGCTAAGTCTTTCCTGTGGAACAGATGCACCGTATAGATCATCTCACCTCGTCTCCCCACCACACTGTTTCCATGCCGAACTCCTGCCATGGGTCATGTCGAGTGCTGATCTGAGTGTGGGGATATGTCAGCGGACAGAAAACATTGCTGCCTTCCAGGAGCTGAACTTCTAATGGAGAGCGAGAGACGATATGCCCACCAGCCAACATACCCTTGGCGGTGGGGCAGAGCGTTGCTATGGAGACAGACAGGTGAAGAGAGGGGTGTTCAGGGCAGGGGAGCAGGAGGGACATCTGAGGGGACCATGAGCAGGGCACAGCAGCACTGCCACCTCCATTCTGCAGGTGAAGAAACTGAGCTAAAGAAAGAAGGGCCGAATGGCTCGGAGCCTTCAGGAGGCATTGGCGAGTTAGGGGCAGGGTGGGGAGAATGGAGTTTGTTCCCTGGTCTGCAGGGAGAGGTAGGAAGTCTAGCGAGGACTGGGCTGAGTCTAATTTTACTTCAAAGTCCCGTTTCTTTCTCTGCCTCTGAGCAGTTTCCACCATGGAAGCTTGATCTCGCTGAAACATGGCTTCCCTCCTGTTAGCCCAGTCTTGTTCAGGGACCTTGGAGGTTTCTCTGATGATGACCGCATTCGTTTCCCAGGGCTGTGTCTGGGGAAAACTCAATGCGTTTTCCTTGACTGTCACAGTCCACTTCACTTCTGCCACCGGATGGGTGGGTTTTTACACAGCAAGCGATTCTCTGACACCAGCTGGGCGTCCTACAATCCAATTCAGGTCTGACACTGTCCACCTGGAGCTCGTATCAGATCCTACAAGTGAAGCGCCGAGTCCCACAGGTGCTCCCACTTCAGACGCCAAGCGCAAGTCCCATTTGTCGCTTGTATTCCGACCAACCCTTTATCCAAGTGAAGTTCCCATGACCCCTCCTTGGATCCCTGAATTTTGTAGAATGGCTCACAGGACTCAAGGAAATGCTTGCTTCCACTACCAGTTTATTATAAAGACTAGAATAAAGGATACAGATGAGCAGCCAGGTGGAGAGATGCTTAAGGTGAGGCACGAAACTCCCCTCCACCATTTGGGTCTGTGCCATGTGTCAGCAGTCTGAAAGCTCCATGAACCCTCTCCTTTGGGGATTTTTATGGAAGCTTCATCACACAGGTGGGAGGGGGTCATTGACTCGGTCCCCAGTCCTCCGCCCCTTCCTGAAGAATGAAGAGTCCGGCTGAGAGGTGCAAGCATCTAGTCACGACCTGGTCTTTCTGATCACCTCCATCCTGATGCTACCCGGGAGCCCACCAAGAGTCACCTGGTTAGAACAGAAGACACTCTTATCATCTTATCACCAAGGAAATGCCAGCAGATTTAGGAGCTCGGGGTCAGGAAGTGGAGTCAGAGACCGAACGTGAGGACAAAAGATAGTCCCAGTTCTCCTGTCACTTAGGAAATTACAAGAGTTTTAGAGCTCTGTGCCCGGAACCAGGGGCAGAGGTGAATCTGTATTTTTCTATTATCTCGTAAACTGACGTTACAAAGCTTTACCAGCTAGGTGGCTTCAAACTACAGAAGTGTATTGTCTCCCAGTTCTAGAGGCGAGGAGTTAGAAGTCAAGGTGTCAGCAGGGCCTTGTTTCCTCTGAAGGCTTCAGACAAGGGTGCTTCTTTCCTCTTCCTGCTTCTGGTGGCGGCCAGCAGACCCTGGTGTCCCTTGCCTGGCAGCTGCCTCGCTCCCACCCCCGCCTCCATCTCCACATGGCATTCTTCCCATGTGTCTCTCTGTCCTCATTTCCCTCTTCTTATAAGGACACCAGTCCTGTTGGATTAGGGCCATCCTAGTCAAGGATGACCTCATCTTAACTTGAGTGCATCCGCAAAGACCTTATTTCCAAATAAAGTCAAACATTCAGCTGTACGTGAACATGTCTTGTGGGTGGGCTGCAATCCACCCTACCAGCAATGGCCAAAGCCAGCACCAACTCTCCGCCTGGCTTCCTGGGTCACCAGAACTGACCCAGATCTGCAAGTGTTACCTGCTTACTTCCCAACAAGCCCTCCGTACACGGTCCCATCTCTGGGCCTTTGACCTTTTCACCATCTGTTATGTCCCCTCTCCATTCCCCAAGGCCAGATCTAGTACCTTGTCCCCAAATCCTCTCTGATGATTCTCTCACCCTATCAGCCCACACTGAACCCCTTCTCTGAATTCTTGCAGCCATCACTCAGACATAGCATTATCTGTGTAGTACATTAAACAAAAGAATCAAAGCCTCATTTGAAAGTGCTAGCCTGGTATGGTTAAGAGGTAAATGAGTGGGCCTTGGTGACACAGTGCAGATTTGAATTTAGCTCTGCCACTTCCTGACTGTGTGACCTTGAGTAGATTACTCCTCCTCTCTGTGCCTCAGCCTCTTTGTCATTAAGTTGTTGATAATAACAGTGTCACTCTCGTGGCCTGTTTTGGGAATTAAATGAGGTGATGCCTGTGGAGCGCTCCATGTGGACACTGCGCGTGAGCTATTTTTATTGCGAGGACAGGGAAGCCTGCCTTTTAAAAGCACCTCTTTCTCAGCTGGTGCCGAGATTGCTGGGCACCACCAGGACTGGAGTCAACAAAGGAAAGGCCATCAAGGGCTGGGACAGGAGGGAACGGTAGGACCACCTGGGCCAGGTCCCCGGAAGTCACTGTGGCTGGGCAGGGTTGGGGGATGGGCAGAGTCTAATGTGAACAAGGTCACGTCCAAGGGGCGGGCATGAGAGACCTGGCCATTTGCACGTGGAGAGAGCGGTATGTCACGGTCCCTGCCCTTGTTTGGAGAAACAGCTTCTCAAATGAATAACTTACTGAATAATGATAAGTGCTGGGTCAAAGTATTTATAGAAGGAGATATAGATAGGGTGGGGCTCCCAGTATATAATTATTTCAGGTCCAGAGTGGGAGGGTGGGGGAGAATCTATGACATCATTTGGCCGATTCGGTCATTTTCCTTAAGTTGGCATTTACTGTTTGTTGAGTAACAACTGTTTTACCAGATTATTAGGACTCTTCTCTATTGCCTGTAGCAAGAACCAGCTCAAGCGAACTTCCCAAGAGAAGAAACTTATTATGAGGACACAGGGGTGTGAGTTTTTTGGAGCCCGAGGGCAGAGATGAACTAGAGGCAGGGACTGGAGAGTTTCCTGCATTGTCTCTTTTCTCCGCTCTGTGTCTGTGTCTGTGTCCTTCTCTGTTTCCATCTGAAGACTAGCTTCTCCGGCTGTCCCAGGCACTGTGGCAGCACCATGTCCCCATCAGCTCCTTAGCTCATGGGTGCCCACGGTCCCCTCTCTCTCTCAGTCCCTATCCGAGGCCAGATCTTGGGGGAAGGGACTCGTAGCGGCCTGCCTTGGGTTAGGTGCCCACTCTGAATCACAGGTACCCTGACACCCATCCCTGGGAACTTGCAGCCTGGAGACACAAGGGGAACTTTGAAGAGGGCAGTGCCCAGTGATGGACACAGCTGGGCAGGTAGCCCATCCCAAGCCTTGTACAAGCAGAGTCTGCTGTGCACTTCACCTATGTTATCTTATTTAAAATTTTTTTTATTTTATTGAAATATAGTTGATTTACAATGTTGTGTAAATTTCTGGTGCACATCAAAATGAGTCAGTCATACACACACATATATAGTCCTTTTTGTGCTCTTTTCCATTATGGTTTATCATAGGATATTGAATATAGCTCCCTGTGCTACACAGTAGGACCTTGTTACTTATCCGTTCCATATATACAAGTTTGCGTCTGCTCGCCCCTGACTCCCAGTCCTTCCCTCTGCTACCCACGCCTGCCCCATGGCAAAGTCTGTTTTCTGTGTCTGTGAGTCTGGTTCTGTTTCATAGATAAGTGTCATATTTTAGGTTCCACATACAAGTGATATGTTATCTTTTAAATCCTCATCACAACCTTGCAAAATAGCCATTAACATTCCCAATATACTGGCGTGGAAACTGAGGCTTGGGAATTCCCACCGTGGTTCAGTGGCAACAAACCTGGCTAGTATCCATAAGGATGTGGGTTCGATCCCTGGCCTTGCTCAGGGGGTTAAGGATCCGGTGTTTCCGTGAGTTGTGGTGTAGGTCGCAGACACGGCTTGGATATGGTGTTGCTGTGGCTGTGGTGTAGGGTGGCAGCTAAAGCTCTGATTTAACCCATAGCCTGGGAACCTTCATATGCCGTGGGTGTGGCCCTAAAAAGCAAAAAGAAAAAAAAAAAAAGAAAAAAAGAAAAAGCAAAAAGAAAGAAAAGAAAAGAAACCGAGCCTCGGCATGATTATGTAATTTGCTCAAGTCATTATCAATATGTAGCGGATGCAGGGTTTTAATTTAAATCTGTGTGAAACTAAGGCACAAAAGTAAGTGATTTTGCCCACGGCCGGAATTAATTGGTAGCCAAAGATGGACTAAGTGGGGTGATATATTTTAAAACATACAGACCCACACCCAAGAAAAACATGCAACGAGACACCAGCCTCACAGCCCGCAGTCTAGTGTACTTGGGGCCAGTTGGCTCGCGCAGCTCCCAAGTTCAAATTCGGGCCCTGGCCTCCTGCCTGCGGTGTGAGCTGGGCCTTGGGGGTGGGGGCCTCTCCTGCAGCAGAGGCTGTGCTTTCAGCAGGGGCTTCTCTATTCAAGAAGGTGCCCTGCGGGGCTGAATGGTGGTTTGAAGATGGTCACACTGCTGGCGTGTGTTGGGGCTGGGCTCCCCCACTGCGTCCGCAGCCAGAGCTGGTACCAGAGTCCTCTTCAGGGAGGTCGGGGAAGCTTCTCCTCAGAGACCAGACACAATTACTGTCTGGATTATCTGCAACTCAGGGCCGCGGAGTAGCTGGGCAGAAGTGATTTACAGAGGAATCATTCCCGACGAGGGATTCTGGTGACCTTATAAACCGAGACCGAAGCAGCTTCCCCCTGCCCAGGGAGGAAATAATGCTGCCGAACTCTCTGCCGTCCATTTGATTGTTTTTGTTTGTTTGTTTGTTTTTTTCAAGAAAGAGAATAGAGATCCCAGTGGTCTGTGCTGTTTCTTTGAGACATTTAAACTACCAATTGCATTAGTGTGGGAGCCACTTGGAGGAGTGAAATCAGCAAACTGGCTGTGAGAAGAATGAAAATTTGACATAAGAAAGGGGACAAACGTTCACACTTGTGTTGCAAGGCTCTTTTCTGGGTACTTGTGGGCTTTCTTTATTTCTTTATTTTGCTTTTTAGGGCTGCACCCGCGGCATACAGACGTTCCCAGGCTAGGGGTCGAATTGGAGCTACAGCTCCCGGCCTACAGCCACTGGATCTGAGCCGTGTCTGCGACCTACACCACAGCTCACGGCAACGTCGGATCCTTAACCCACTGAGTGAGGCCAGGGATCGAACCCACAACCTCATGGTTCCTAGTCGGATTCATTTCCGCTGTGCCACGACAGGAACTCCCGAGTAAGATATTTTGCAACAGTTCTGCTCACGCAGTGGAGTGGGGACACAGATCACGATGCTATAACTTTTGCCCTGGTGGAGGCGGAGCGGGTGAGGTTATAGAGCAGACAGTGGCACACTAGTGGGGGAGATGGGCATGGCGTTACTAACACAATAGAGGAAAAATTTGAGAGTGAATGTTAAAAATAAATCGGTGGGAATATGCAAAGACAAGGCAGAGAGGGTGCCTTGATAGCTGAGCCTACAGAACGGGCAAATGGCTTAGAAGTCAGCCAGTCTAGGGCTCCATGCAGGTTCGGCAGTGGATTCTGAGGTTGGCTTCAGATTATCTGTGGAGCCCAGATTAAAACTGTGCACCGTCATACGCCACATATAACTAGTGTGACCTGAGAACCAATCAAACAGTAACAAAACATAAACTTTGACTCCACTTCCTTAACTAGGAGGTGAATCCCTTTAAACCAGGTCCCAGTGCTTTTTCTTTTTTCTTTTCTCCCCCAGGAGGTCCCGGTGCTTTTTCTTTTTTCTTTTCTCCCCCCAGGACCGTGGCATTTAGATTCTGCCTCCAAATTTGCAGATGTAATAGGATGATTTATCATGAAAAATTATTGCATGATCATCAAAAAGTAATGAAAGTTGTCACAGCCTCTCTTCTTAATGGTGTTTCTCGCTGACCTCCTTCCCCTTCCCCCGAAAATGAGCCCTAGGGGTCTAGCCTGGAGCCAATGCGGGGATCTGACTCTGTTTAATTCACTCAGGCAGTCAACCATGAATGCATTTTTTCAGAAGTAAAAGACAACTTCTATAACTTTTTAATTAAAGCATAAAAGCCCTTAATTAAAGAGACATAAATCACCGAGAAACCTTTAAATCTTCGTCTCCTTTTGTGGCACTGCAGGCGTGTTTCTAGCTGTGTCCACACCAATGTCAGAAGCAGCGTGGAGTGTGGAGAGGGACAGTGTTGCTGTGCAGGGGTCCTGGAGCAGTGGCTTGGCAGGACCGTGCATTTGGTGGCAGTGCTACGGCGGAGATGCCAGCCTGGAGCCTGAACTTGGTGGAGACAGAGATCCGGGGACTCGGGAACAGGAGCGCTCAGCCCTGTTTCTCTCCTAACTTAACTCCACCCTCAGAGGTTTGGGTAGGTCAGGATGGCAGCCGCCTCTAGGGGACAGAGGGACAGGTCACACACCACCACGGGGAAGCAACCAGACGGTCTGAGAACGGAAAACATTCCGTAAAGCCATCAGCCTGGGTTCCTCAAAAAGTCAGTGTCAGGAAAGAGAGGAGTCGGAGGACCACGCTGCGCTAAAGGAGACCGCAGAGAGCAACGTCCAAATGCAACGTGGGAACTTTGATTGGATCCTGATTAGAAACACACTGAGGGACTTCCCGTCATGCCTCAGTGGTTAACGAATCTGCCTAGGAACCATGAGGTTGCGGGTTCGATCCCTGGCCTCGCTCAGTGGGTTAAGGATCCGGCGTTGCTGTGAGCTGCGGTGTAGGTTGCAGACGCGGCTCGGATCCCGCGTTGCTGTGGTTGTGGCGAAGGCCGACAGCTACAGCTCCTGTTAGACCCCTCGCCTGGGAACCTCCATATGCCGTGGGTGCGGCCCTAGAAGAAGAAAAGAAAAAGAGAAAAGAAAAGAAATAGACTGTGAAAGACATCCCCTCGGATGATGGGCAAAATTGAATATAGACTTGACCTTTGATAATATCATGGAATTATTATTAATTTTATTACGTGTGGTAATGGTACGGCAGTTCAATAAAATAACACTTTATTAGCCTTATGCTGAAGTGTCTCGAAGTGACATTTCACGATGTGCCCGAAAGGTAACAACTACTGGGCGGAGAGTGGAGGGTATGCCCGTGTTCCTTTTAGTAATTTCTGTTGTTTTAGGGCCTTACCTGTGACATATGGAGGTTCCCAGGTGAGACAGTTTTGTAGCAAGACTTCGATGGCAGCCTCTGCCTCCTTGTCCCGTGGAGGTCTCCTCCTGCGTGGCAGTCCCCCGTCCGCTGGTGTGGGCGGAGCGGCAGGCCGGACAAGCAGAGCTGCCCAAGTCTTCCTCTCTGCTGTGACGTGGGTCTGCCTGTCGCAAAGGCACTCCTTCCCAAGTTTTAAAATAATACAGGCTTCAGGAAGGAGGCAGGTCTCTGGCTCTTTGCCTGTAGCACCTACGGTTTGTTCACCTGGATCTGAGGGTACGAACCCAAGGGGCACGGCAGCTGCCATCTGCCTGGAGCTCTCAGTCCAGCCTGGGAGACACATAAATCACCTCCCCCAGCATCGTGATTTCATGTCGAAGCTTCTGACGTGCATGTGACCCAGCCTGGCCTGGTGCTTGGGACCCCCCAAGTATTGGTGACAGCGAGATCATTCTGTGCTGAAAGGTAGACATGAAGACAGCACGTTGCTCTCAAGGCGGTGTGTGTCGCTCTCTGAGGCACTGGGCACAGCCACTGGCCGCCGAGGGTCGATGTCGGGCGGTGAAGAGAGAGCTCACAGGAGCTTCCCACTGGCTGGCCCCGCTGTGGACCTCGAGGTGATCACCAGGGTCTCGAATGAGACGAGTCTCCAGGACCCAAGCCCAGCAAAGTTGTATGTGTCTGAGTGGGACTGTCACCGGACTAGACCTAGGGGTCTGCAGCCTGCGTGGAGCTGTCCTGGGGCTCAGCGGCTGATAAAGCAGGGCGGACGTGTGTGCTGTGGAGACTGGCATGGGGCCCGTTAAAGGATCCACCTATCCACCCACCTAGAGATGAAAATGTCCCTGGAACAGCCTTTCCAGAATTTTGTGCCTCAGATCTGGCATTGCTATGGCTGTGGTGCAGGCCGGCAGCTACAACTCTGGTTCGACTCCTAGCCTAGGAACTTCCATACGCCGTGGGTGCGGCCCTAAAAAGAAAACAACAAAAACAAAAACAGAACACACAGGCAAAGAAAACTGCAAAGGGCTTTCATTTAGAGAGTGCGGGAGGGAGCTTAAAGATCACCGGCTTCCTGGTTGTCAAAGGGTGTCACCAGGAACTCCTGGGACTCTGAGGAAGTTCAAGCTCAAGTCAAGACTCTGTCTGAAAGTCACAGACCTATGTCCAACCCAGTCCCTATATAGAAACTGAGTGTGTTAGCTCCCTAAGGGCTACCAAAACAAAGGACCACAAGCTGCGTGGCTTAACAGAAATGCATTGTCTCAGAGTTCTGGAGGCTAGAGGTCTGAGACCGGGATGTCAGCAGAGCCACACTCCCTCTAAGGAACTAGAGAAAGATCTCTTCCAGGCTTTTACCTTAGCTGTTGGTAGTTCCCTGGCTTGTGGCGACATAGCTCCAATTGTAGAGGCCATGGCATTTTCCTCATGCGCCTGTGTCCAAATTTCCCCTTTGAACAAATTATTATAAATTAGGGGCCCACTATGCTCCAGTATGATCTCATTTTAATCAATGACACCTGCAATGACCCTATTTTCAATTAAGATCCTGTTCTAAGGTACTAGTGGTTGGGATTTTAACTTATGAATTGGGGAGGGGACATACTTCAACCAGTAATTGTGAGCTAGAGGGAAATGAACTTGGCTCAGCTCAAACAGATCTGCCTTAATTCCCAAGCCCAAGCCTGGGTCTCCTAATTCATCATTAAGTGCTCTGTTTATTCCTGCAAGCTGTCTCCTACTTGACGTCAGGCTAAACGAGGGGTCCTGAGCATGCTTTCCTTAGCCCTAGTGTAGGAGTCATTTGCCAGTTTGAAGGTGCCCTTCACTCCATCTCTTTTATTAGCACCTGTTCTCCCTCTTAGAGTGTCTCCTGTTGTGTGGCACTTGCTGGGCAGAACGTATGTGTTTTCCATCCTCAGAGCTGAACTTCACTGCGCCGGATGGACACATGCCTTAGACTCAGCCCATCAGGCCCGTTGTCTTGGGCCTTGTGCCCTGAGTCGGTGCTGTCATGATGTGGAGGCCATGGCGACACTGACCCGAGCCTGTTCCTGCAGGCCGGCTTTGCCGGACCTCTTCCTGGTCACCCTCCACCCCCCCCCCGGCCTCCGCTGCTGCGCGTTGCTGGTGGTCTTCCTGTCAGCCCCATTTTTGTTTAAGAGAAGCAGAATCCATTTCTGTGACTTACCGAAAGCTGCTCTGATACACCAGGATGTCACGGGTCACCTGCAGAGGTGTCACTCGGTTCGTTTTAATTTTAGAACGAATCAGGACACAGCAAGAGACCCCAAAGATGACAGATTACTATTATGTGGATACCTTTTTTTTTGGACCCAAGTCCGAGCTGGGACCTCAGACCCGGGCTCTGTGCGTGTCACTAACGCAACCACCTGGGTGGAACAGGAGTGAGCGGGAGGGAGGCGACCGCCAGCCGCCGCCACATGCTCATCGCTATTCCATCGCAGCCCCCGCTGCGTGTCTCTTGTGCGGTAAACAGCTTCTCCAGGCAGGTCACAGGGCCCAATGATTTTATCTTATTTAAAATTGAGCCTAAACAAAACAGATAAGTGCTATATCATCTCCACGAATTAATCCACATACAGTTTATCTTCCGAGAGGTTTGTCGTGGTGTCATTTGTGTCACTGTAAACATATGTGCGGCGGGTCACTCTTCCTAATTTAATTTGCTTCCAAATGCGTGTGTATGTGGGACTTCCCCCAAACCAAATAACATGGAATAATAGCATCAAGGGAGTGGCTACACGTGGCAAACCAAGGGCTTGGGTTTTTGTGGGTCTTTTTTTTTTTTTTCCTCTGAAGGGAAAAAAAAAAGGACATGTAGGGGGTTTATTTTTGATTAAATGCCTTAGCCTTGCTTTGGTATTTATCTTCCTGTGGCAGCCCCTGATCCAGTCACAATGTGTAATTCCATTAGCATTATCTCTCAATTCATTTGAGAGGGCCTTCAGCCTGGACAGCGGCAGCATAAAGGGCTACAGTGTTCAGGAGGCTTATTTTCTTATTTCTTCAGCAAGTTTATTCCTTTATCGGCAGCTCGTTTAAAGGGAGCTAAAGGGGAGCCGGTCAAATTGTTAAGTGAGAATTTAGCGTAGGTTTTTGAAGGCAAACCCAAAAGCTTTTGGGGGGAGACAAGGTTAAATTAAATAAGTGAACGAGGCCTGCACAGCCGGCCAGCAGAGCTGATGGCAACAGATAATATTTAAGGACCTCGTATTTATAAAGGAGGCTTTAATCTCTGTACTTTTAATGAGAAAAGTGACTTCGATCGGAAGTCAGGACTCCTGGGTGTCTTCTAGCTGAACCGCTAAATGACCCTGGGACTCTGTTTCCCTGCCTGTGCCCACCGCAGGGGTGGTGCTCCGGGAAAAGAGAAATGCTCTTCCTAAAGTACCCTGGGGCCCTGTGAGCAAAGAGGAGGGCGGATGAACAGGAGATGGGGCACTTCTCATCTGGCCACGCTGATGAGGCAGGGTTCACGGGGAGGGGTCATGGCCCAGAAGATCCCCAAACCCCGTTTGAGTTTTAACCCTCCCCTCTCCCGGGGGCCCTTGAGCTTCCCCTCCCCCTTGCCTTGGTTCGACTCTCCAGAGAAGTGCCCACCTGCCCAAAGAGAAGATGCCAGGGGTTAGGAAAGCTACATGAGGATGGCTCCCGGGAGCTGCTGGCGTGGCGCGCTGCTTGTAATCCTGTTTTCTGGGAGAAAGATTTGAGGTGGCAGAAGAACACATGATGTGCAGCATTTTGAGTGTGGAGTTGGGAGGGACGGTGATAGATGCCTGCTTGTGCCATTAAAAATTGCGATCCTGCTACATCTGAAAGGTGCCTAGGACCAGCCTTTTTTGAGGGCTCCATACCTGCCCAGTCCCGTGCTAAGTACTTTAAACACATTGTGTTCTTTAAAGTGTTCCAAACTATTTATTTTAAAAACCTGGAGACTTATCAGTAAATTTTTTTGAGTGCTCCCAGCATAGGTACATTTATTTAAGTATAAGTTATATATAGGCTATTGTAATGTATTATGTATATTATAATAAATGCACAACTCTATATATTTTTAAAGACAGAAAAAAAAAATAGAAATAGAAGTTACCATAAAACTCCCTCCCTGCATCCCCATAGCATCTTGGGAATATGCTAAGTGCTTACAACCCACCGTGACAGTTTCTGCTCCTCACAGCATACCTGTCAGGGAGGTGGTATTGTCACTTCCATTTTAAAGATGAAGGAACTCGGGCTGAAATTGTTTTGGTAATTTTCCCAGAGCTGGGATTGTAACCCGTGCCTTCTAATTCCAGATCTGGGTGTCTCCATTACTCTGCATTCCCTCCTCCCCTCTTACCCCGAAACGGACCCCCCAGTGAATGGCTCTGTGCCGCTATGACCCACTCTTCCTTCCTCATCCTCCTCCGCCTCCTTCTTCTTCTTTTTTTGCTTTTCAGGCGGCACCTTCGGCATATGGAGGTTCCCAGGCTAGGAGCTGAATCGGAGCTATAGCTGCCAGCCTACACCACAGCCACGGCAACACCAGATTTGAGCCACATCTGTGACCTACACCACAGCTCATGGCAATGCCGGATCCTTAACCCACCAGGCGAGGCCCAGGATTGAACCTGCGTCCTCATGGATACTAGTCACGTTCCTTACTGCTGAGCCTCAACAGGAACTCCTACTCCCTCCTTCTTCCATCCCAAGCATCTCCACGTTGATCGCATCTGCAGGGGATGACTCTTCGGATCTTAATTACTCCAGATCAGTGTTAGTAACCCTGTTCTTCTTGGCCAGACACTCATTTTTCTCAACCTCCTTTGCAGCTTGGAATGGTCATGTGACCCGGTTATGGCCAATCAGATGTATGGGAGCATTCTAAGAGATCCTACTTGCTGTTAGAAGGGAGAGCCACTCCAGAAGAGCTTTCGGGCACTGCTTAGTCTCCTTTTTTCAGGTCTTAAGTCTAAAGGCAAAAAGCCAACTTGCTGAGGATGAAATATCAGAGACCAGATCCTTGATAACCTCAGTGAGTCTCTGCACTAGACCAGGAGCCACCTACCTCCAGGCTGCTCATGTGAGATATTAAATGTCTTTTAAGCAGCTGGATGTGGATATGTTGTTACTTGCAGACCAAAGCCTTCCTAACAGACACAATCTCTATTTCTGTGTTTCTCATCAGTACCTTCCATCCTCACGTCATCTTTTTGTCAGTTTCCTTCTGCTCTTTGGTTGACTTTTATGGAACCAGGCTTGGTCCCTATGGCCTAAGAAGCCATGTGACCCAAAGGCTTTTAGAGCTATGAGTTGTTTTCCTAACTCTTTTCTACTTTATTTTCTCCAGTGGTGTTCTGTGTGCTTGTGTGTCCTTAAGGGCTTGTGCCATTTCTTTCCCTTGCAGAGTTGTGCCCACACTGACCCTTTCGTGGTTCCCAAAACTTGCCTTCTTCTTCTACATTCATGTAAGGGCCCTTGTCCTGGCTGCTGCCTCTCCCCACGGCTGCCCCTGGCTGGCTCCTCCTTGTCCTTCAAGCCTCAGCTCAGTTGTTACCACATCAGAGAAGCCTTTCCTAACCCACGTGTAAACCCCGCACGACGCCGTATTCTGATAGCATTTATAGAACAAACCACTACCTGAAGGTAGCGTGTTCTTTCGTTTAACTTATCCATTCTTGCCTTCATCCACAGTACACATTGCACAAGAGCAGGGACCTCCTGTCTCGAGTGCCACCTTATCCCCAACACCTAGAACCTGGCACAGAGGAGGAGCTCTGCATATATTCATGTAACAATTGAGGAAAAGAAAGAATGCGTAGGGAGCTCCTTTTTATCCATTAGATTGGACGCTGTCTGATTCATGAATCACTGAACAAAGCCAGTAAGACCTTCAACGTTAAAAAAAAGAGAAGGAGGATTTCCCGTTGTGGCGCAGTGGTTAACGAATCCGACTAGGAACCATGAGGTTGCGGGTTCGATCCCTGGCCTTGCTCAGTGGGTTGACGATCTGGCATTGGCATGAGCTGTGCTGTAGGTCACAGACGCGGCTTGGATCCCGTGTGCTGTGGCTGCGGCATAGGCCAGTGGCTACAGCTCCGATTAGACCCCTAGCCTGGGAACCTCCACATGCTGCGAGTGCGGCCCTAAAATGACAAAAAAAAAAAAGTCCAAAAAAAATTAAGAAAAAAAAGAGAGAACGAATGGATAGGAACTCCCTGCTCACATGAGTCCTTGGTTTTATTCCTGGGAAGATCTCATATTTATGAAACAGGGATACTAAAAGGCAAAGTGATCAGCAATTCTGTGCAAGCGCTAGGTAAATATCATACCATCATCGAATTTCTATAATTTAGAATTCTAACTCAGAAGACTATATATGAGTGTTGTTATTACTTCTCATCGAGATGAGTGTTATTTTAAAAATATTGTCACAGCAGAGACACTATGAATAACAAAATGAATGGTTATAATTTGAATATGGTGTTAGGATCAGAATCAAGAAGAATTACTCTCTGAATTGATGCTCTCTTTTTTAAATCCCCGATTAATTGGTGAATATTTGTATCTTAGCATCAATAACTTATTGTTTGTGTACTTATTTGTTTACTGTATTGTCTCCTTTCACCTGAAAGCCCCTAAGGTAGGGACTATGCCTATAACAGCTTTGATCCACAGCACAGTGACATATGGCAGGCACTTCATAAGTGTTTTTTGAATGGATGATCCTAAACATGATGTGAGTTACAGAGTATCCCCTTGGCGTATTTCATCCTACAATTTAAATGAAATTTTAAAAAACACCTTTCTAGTCTCAAGAAAATCTGTGATATCTGGTTTTGGTCTTTGGAAGGAAATCTTTATCATTGTCACTTCGCTCTTTCTTTCATTCTTAAAATGTATTCTTTCTTTCTTTCCACTGTTTTATGCCTGAATAAGCATGAAGAATCAGGAAGGGAATTTATGACCAGGCCTGAAAGGTGTTGATGAAATCACTGGAGAGGAAGAGATAGGATGCTTTTGTTTTATTTACAGAAGAAAATGATAAGGTGTCAGTAATACTTTAATATGGAAGGAAGCATAATTAGGAATAACAAAGGACAGACTGAAAATTTGGAACTCTTGCAGAAGAAGCACATACTTCTTTACAGAGAGGTGCATTTGATTTTTTTTTTTTTTTTTTTTTTTGGCTTTTAGGGCCGTACCCACAGTATATGGAGGTTCCCAGGCTAGGGGTCCAATCAGAGATTCAGCTGCCAGCCCACACCACAGCCACAGCAACGCCAGATCCGAGCCTTGTCTGCCACCTACACCACAGGTCACGGCAATGCCAGATCCTTAATCCACTGAGCGAGGCCAGGGATTGAACCTGCGACCTCATGGTTCTTAGTCGGATTTGTTTCCTCTGCGCCACTATGGAAACTCCACAGAGACATGCATTTGATGATGGACTGATTTCCCCCAGAGGGAAGATGAGAATGCCATTGTTCAGGCCATTTAAGACAAACTAGGAGGTGAAAGAGCAGTCATTATGTAGAGTCTGTCAAGGGTCCACAGTGTAGCCAGATGTAGGACAAAAGCCTGCTCAGCTCTCAGGTTTATAGTCCATGGGACGAGCTGACACAGACTGACCTTGAGCCCACTCCCTGCGACTCTGCTGAGACCCTAGGATCCCTGGCCTGGTCGTCAGGCCCTTAGTAGCTGTGGAAACCTCTGAGGTTAAAGGGGTAGGAATAGAGGAACGACCAGGATCCCCTGCTGGAGTAGGAAGGGACGAGGGGAAAGGGAGAGAAAAGCAATCTGGGAACCCCTCCCCAAATACTGGGGACTTGGGGAGCGAGAAACGGAGGGAGGATGGCATGAAAACCAAAGGTAAAAAAAATGAAAAATTCAAAGCTCTGGATTGTCTGAGTGTTTAATGCGTGAGTGATGAGGAGAATGATTCCGTACAGGCCAGCGCTGGGCCGAGCCCGGCGCGTCTGGTGAACGAGGTGCACAGCGCACAGCAAGGAGGAGGCAGAGTTTAACTGAGCTCTGTGTGTGCTCACCGCCTTCTTCTCACCCATGGACCCGACTGTACTTCTGACCCCATCCTTGATTTCTCTCCTTGGTGATGGTCTTGGGAGGGAGCTCGGCTGGTTATCTTCCCTAGATATTACCTACTCCCCAAGCATTCTAGTTTAATTCCATAAACATTTACTGAGTCAAAGCAAAGTCCACGGCACTGAGAAGGATGTGACAGGGAACACAGAACAACTAAATCCTCAGACCCTAAGAGACGTGGAGGTCATTTCACCCCAACTTCAGTCTTCCCCTAAGCATTACCTCCTTCCTGTCTGAACACATCAAGTGATGGAAAACTTGGTACTACCCAAGACAGACTGTTCTATCTTTCGACAGCTCCATTAGAGAGACATTCCTTATATTGGACCAAAATATCTCTACATAAGATCAATTCTATTCATTGATCCTACTTCGATATCTTGAAGTTAGAGCGCTAATTCAACAACTCTTCTCCTTGGTGGCTCTTGGAATATTTGGAACTGTCACATTCCCTTGATTCTTACTTTCCTGAAGCTGGACATCATCACCAGATCCTTTGATTGTGCCAAGTGTAACAGGATTTTAGGTGCCTTCTGGGCTTGGCCACTCTTAAAGCATGGGCCCTGGGACCATTTGCAATAATCCAGGTATGATCTATCACCATGAAGTAGAACAGGGCTATAACCCTATAACCGCTCCCTTTGGGACTCCATTCTCTAATAATATAGCTTGTGAGTCCTTTGACTTTGGCAGCCTCACACTGTTGATTCACATAGGTAATTGTCAACCTTAGCTTATGCTTAAAAAAAAAAAAATGTGGTCACATCACCCTGATCCTATATTTACAAAGTTGTTGTCTATACCCACATACAGGACCTTTGTGCCACCCAGCTTACGTTTCATTTTGTTAAAAATGTCCCCATAATTTCAGCATGCAAAATTATATTTGGATTCAGAAAGTCTATTTCATGTTTCCAGGCTTTGATCGTGCACTTGTAGCCTGAATGAAGCAGGGTCTTCTTGATTCTGCCTTAAGATCCATCCTAACCTGACGATAGATCCGAAAGAAATGCAAAATCAACCTTTTCAAAGCATTCAAACATTACAAAGTTTTATCCTGATGGTCTCTTGAGGAGGCATCAAAAGAAGGAATTACATCATACGCTCTGAAAGCCTTCCTAAAACCCCCTCTTTTAGGTGACTGATGCTCACGTCCCTGCAGGGTCCCCATCCTCTCAGCCTTCCTCCCACCCACCCTCACTCCCCCGCCCCCCCCAGGCTGCTGCTCGAGTCTTTCCCCCCCGCCGGATCTTTTTTCTTTCTGGAGAGCTCCATATATTTTCAAATGTAGGTCAGTTCAGCTTCTCTCACTTTTTCCTTCCTCAGCATGGTGCCCAGGTCAACATCAAAATGCCTTATTAACACCAGAAATGCCCAATATTAAACAAAGGTTTCTTTCTCCTTAGAAGGGAGAAAGATTGTAAATACTTACAGTTAGTGTTTTTTATTGCTGTCACAGACAAATGTGATGAGCGTTGTCTCCTTCATCTTTATCCAAGTTATCAGTGACACTGTTGAACAGGATTAGTTTGAGAGCAGAGCTCTGATACAGATCCCAAAAAACCTTCCTCTCTGCTGTATTAAGGAATTGGGAACTGTCTCTGGGTTTCACCATCCAGTCAGTCAATCCATCCAGCCCCCACAACCCCCTGTTCGAGGGTCTTATTAAAGAGTCCTTGATGCCATTCAGACATTTGTTCTTACATTTCTTTGATGTGAAAGCCTCACCACCTTACTGAATTAATTAGGGAACAAGACCAGCCCAGTAGGGTTGGTTCTTAGTAATCCCAGGCCCATTCCTAGCGCTCACCATAGCATTTGTTTCTAAATAATCATGCATCTGCCTTTTACTGAGCCAGGGGGCAGTCTCTGGGCTCAGCTTATCTGTTTGTAGTTTTCAGAACTTACCTTACTTTCACCTTTTGCAAAACTGGAATGAAGTTTTCCGGTCTCTAGTCCTTCACCTGTTCCTCCACAGTTCCTAATGAGATCAACACCTCAACAGGGAGCTTTGACTTGTTAATGTCTGCATGCTTCCTGGCGTCATCGCCGGCGTAGCCTGTATCAGTTCTGGGTATTAGAGTCCATGAGTTTACTGACCCCAGTGGAGAAGCATCCTGCCTCGGACTCAATCGAAAGTTACTCGTCTTAGCATGGAAAGGATGTTCTGGATCATTCCTGGAACCCCCCCCTCTAATCAGTTAGAGTCAAATAGAAGTCCTTGGGCCAAGTAGGACGCTGGCTGGTCTTTAGGAAATGAAAGACGAGCACCTCTCTGGGATATTGACCCCATGGGCTGCTCTGTGATCTTCTGCCACCCACAGAAGAGGAGCAAGACGGAGCAGACAGAGGCAAAGTAGAACAAAGGCAAGCCTGAATGTGCTACAGATGGGGTGGAGGAGTGGCTGGCTGGATTTGAGAAGAGAGAGTGGTGTGATGAAGATGCTTTTAGCAGCAGTATTTTTTTTTGTTCCTTTTAACTAGCTTTTTTTTTTTTTTAAATGGAGAATGTAATACTTGCACAGGGTAAAATGTCAAAAAGAACAAAAGATATACAACGAAATGATAAAATATGTATCACCCTGGCTCCCACTCTGAGGTTTCTGCCAGTAAGTGTTTTACTTCCAAAATGTTCTATGTATATGTAAAGCTATATAGATGTGTATGCACTATCCGCTGTATTCAAAAATATGCCAGCGTATATACAAATACCTTTCTGCATTTGCTGGGGTTTTTTTCAGAGCATAGATTACACAGATTCACTTCATTTGTTTAAGATCTACACTGTGTCCTCTGGCATGGGTATGTGTGTACCATAATTTTAACAGCAGTGGTTTGAGGGAATGAAAGTAGAATTGTTGCCAAACCCAAGGTATTAATCTTAAACTTGACGTGGAGAGAGCCAATTGACAGGTGTTAACAGGTTTCCATCTCAGATTCCCGTGCAACCTGAGAAAAGTCACTTCAGCGTCCCCCACCTCAGCGTGTCTAGCAGGGAAAGGAAGGCACTCTCCTTTTCAAATCTAGTGCCAAAAATGTGCAACAAGTGTCCTTAAATGCAGGACTGGGGAACAACAGCTCTTAGAAAGGGTCTGTGTTAATATTTTCCCGTCATCTGGAGGTGAGGCCTGGGCAGAAGGGAAACCTCACTCTGGCCATAGAGACAGTACATTGCGCTGAGGTGGGTGCTGTGTTTGCCGGGCGCCCAGGAACAGTCAGCCGAGGAGCTGACTTGGCCCGTCACTGGCTCTGCCCAGTGCTGAGCGGGAGAGGTTTAGCGACTGGCTCCCCACAAATTAAAAGCCCCGATTCGCAGCATGTGCTGATTCCCGTGGTGTAAATATTTCCAGCATGGCTGATTTCTGCTCTCAATGTGGTGTCACTGAATGCACGGTTGGGGACAGATGCCCACAGTTGGCTCTCCTGGCTCTTACTTACCATGTACCGAATTGGAGCTATAGCTGCCGGCCTACGCCACAGTCACAACAACTCAGGATCCGAGCCACGTCTGTGACCTTCTCCATAGCTCACAGCAACGCCAGATCCCTGACCCATTGAGCAAGGCCAGGGATCAAACCAGGGTCCTCATGGATACTAGTTGGATCTGTTTCCACTGAACCACGACGGGGAATTCCCATGAATTTAAAAACATAGGAAGGAAGGAGTTCCCTTTGTGGCTCAGTGGTTAATGAACCTGACTAGGATCCATGAGGATGCGGGTTCAGTCCCAGGCCTTGCTCAGTGGGTTAAGGATCTGGCTTTGTCGTGAACTGTGGTGTAGTTTGCAGACATAGCTTGGATCCCGTGTTGCCATGTCTGTGGAGTAGGCCGGCAGGTGCAGCTCTGATTCGACCCCTGCCTGGGAACCTCTATGTGCCTTAGGTGTGCCCCCCCCCCAATAAAAGCAAGCAAACAAAAAAAAAAATGAGGAAGGAGAGCATAAGGAGATGTTGGGGGGGAAAGAAGTCATCTGGGGTCTATGCACAGTCCCCAGAAACTTCCCGAGGCGTTTCCTGTGGCTCTCTTTCTGTGCTGGCTCAGTAGTAGGCACCTCTTCTACTTCCTATTCCCCCCCACCACTTTCCTCCTACCCCTCGTGGGTGCCTTGGCCCCCCGACAGCCTTTAGGCACCGCCTGGGTCTCCAGAGGCTGCTGAGGGGCTGAGGAGATTCCTCAAAGTTGGTGACAAGGTGATGTGAACAAGCCCTCACAGGACACTGTGTGGAGGGGGAGGGGACTCTCGGCTGCCAGCAGCTTCCTGGTTCCAGTCTCTTCTTGCTGTGCCTTCTGTTAACAGGGACCTCAGGCCTCCTCGATGCCCTGGGGAAGCGGAAGTCACCCACTGTCATTTCTGCAGTTATCTCTTCTTGGTCACTTAGGTCAGCTCTGATGCAGTGTGGGAGAGGGCTAGGAGGGCGCCACTGCCAGTTGGCGAGGATTGCCAGGGCCACTTTAGAGCCTGGTTATCTCAGTCCCTTGGAAGATTATACTCCATCCACTTGGCAGTCCTCTTAGAAATGTATGTTACCAGATCAGATAGTCAAGCTATTAGCACAAACCCATCTTCATTATCTGGAAAACAACTGAGGCCTTTGGGCTCTTTGTACCCCAATCAGAAGGGCCGAGTGACTCAAGCTACTTGGCAGGTGAACAAGGCAGAGGCAAGATGGGGCCTTCATGGAATTCCTGCTGGGGTGCCGTGGGTTAATGATCTGGTTCCATCCTAGCCCGTGCAGGTTCCGTCCTAGCTGTATGAAGGATGCAGCATTGCCAAAGCTGTGGCATAGGTCACAGCTGTGGCACAGGTCGCAACTGTGGCTTGGATTCGATCCCTGGCCTGGGAATCTCCTCCCAATGTCGCAGGTGTGGCTGGGGAAAAAAAAAAAAAAAAAGGTGACCTCTCTATATGGATGCCATGAGTGGCAACTGGTTCTTGGCATTGAGGCGTGCTGCAGGACCCCATGTCTCCTGGGCCTGAACCCCTAAACAAGGTCACACAGAAATGTTCACATTTATATTTTCTTGTCGTAGCAAGATACGGAGCTGTCCAGATCTGGAGCTCTGCTCTTTTTGGCCAGTTAAGTCACATCTCACCACCCCCTGCCTCCTCCAACTGCTGCTTCCTGCAGTTGAAAAGACAGGTGTGCTTCCTTATCTGGAAGAGAGGGAAGAATTCTGGAGAGAGGTGGCAGATGAAGGAGCCTGGGGAGGGAGGGGATTAAAGACTTGGACCGTGGGAGGTGTGGGAGCTGCTTCAGGGCCGGGATGACCATGATCCACATAGCGTCCGAATGCGGGGAGGTGCTGGGCATCCTTCCCGCCTTGGCACCAGATCCCTGGTAGGTTCTGGGGAGCCACAGCAGGGCAGCAGGGCTGGCCTCGTCCAGCAGTACTGGTGGGCAGAGGCGATGCGGAGATGTCCTGCCATCCAGTGGCTTGTGGCAGTGGACTTCCATGACAAGACCTGCGCAGAATGACGTAGAATCAGACTCGTTCCTCAGCACTGCCACCCTTGGGCGTCTCTGACATCCTGGAAGGAGATAGGGAGATGGTTGTCGGTGAAGGTCAGGTGTGCATGCGCAGGAGAGGGCTGGGAGATGAGACTCAGATGTGAACATCTCTGTGTGCTCGGGATCACGCAGGCTGGAGAAGCCGGGGGCAGTCTGGGTCTACTGAGCATACCCAGCCGCCAAGGTCAAGTACCATTAGGAATCCTGGGGACACAGGGACGCTCCTCCTCCGCCCTCCTCCAAGGGCAGTCATTTCTCTGCCCCGTGTTTCCTGTTTTGTGGCCTGAGTCTTGGAACTAGAACCCTTGGGTTAGAGGCTGACTTAACCCTTTAGGAAACAGGAGAGAATAAGTTTGTTTCAATGGACTGAGAATGTTGAGAGCAGCTGTGGATAGCTTGAAATGGCAGCTTTCGGGAGGATGCGGATTGAAGACTGCTGGAGTGAGTGGTGGACATGTGTGAGACACCTGGAAGTCAGGGATCAGTGGGCAGGTTAGGGTCTTTCTTTCCATCGGGAGCCCTGGCCTCCCGTACCCAGCACAGTGTCACCCCAGAAGGCTCTTGCTTCCCAGCCTCTGCCAAGAGTTGGGATAATGTTGATATTTTCACTCTCCTGCAGGTGGCGCCACAATTTAGGTTTTTAAGCCGCTGTCTGCGGCGGTTTTTCATCGAGCGCAGGGCGCACCGTCTGAAACCCAGCCGTGGGGCCAGCTATTGGGGGGAAATTTTTTCTCAATAGCACCACCAGGCTCTGGTGATTTATTTAACGAGCAAATCTGGCTTTTATCAACTTAAATAGCAGTTCTGTTCCTAGACTAATAAAACGGTGGTAGCTAAGTGAAGGGAAACTTAAGGATTTCTTCTCCTCTCTCCTATTAAATCTGCCCTTTTATTCAGCCTGAGAGATGAGCCTGTACTCTTCTCCTCAAACCCCTCAATAAACCACAACCAAATTGCCACAAAAGTGGCCTCCTTAGAAAACAGGACTTTATGCAGCAATATGCCATTTAGCTTCTCCCTCTTGTGGCGGTAAGCCAGGCAACGACCTCCCTCAGTGTCCCCACCAGCCCAGGGGGAGAGTGGGGGACTTATAGACCTCCTGTGGACAGGAGAAAGCTCTTCGCCCCTCCCCAGCCGGCAGGGGTGGGGGGCATGTGGGAGAAAGGAGGGTTTGTACCTAATGCAAACACCCACTTTGAACAACATCAGAGGCTGCCTTCTAGTATGTCCACTCACAGAGACCGGCCGGGACAACAGAGGACCCTCTGGCCCCACTGTGATGCTGTGTACAAAGAGACGTGTTCTGAAATGCCAAACCCTTGTGTGTGTTGCCCTCGCCTCAGAGTTCCCAAGTGCATGAATAGATAGCGTCTCCCTGGACCGTCACTATCTCCAGGGGTAAACGTAGGGCAGGTGAGAAGACAAAGTGTCACCGAGAAGGTCTGATCTACTCCAGATTATAGAGTCGGTGGGCGACAGAGCCAGGATGAGGACCCAGATCTTCTAATTTCCGGTCTGGAGCCCCACTCATTCCAACCCATCTCACTCTCCAGCCTGGAGAGAGCAAATCCAGGGCCCATCGTAATTAAAAAAAAAAGAAAATCATCTCCCACGCTGTTGCTAGTTTGACCCTTTGGGTTCTTCCTTACGAGGCCATTATAGCTACACGCCTTTCACCTGGGTTATTCAATGGACGAGGAAGGAAGGAAAAGACCGTTGGTCAGGGGGCCCCATTGACAACAGGAGAATGGGCTGGAGCCCCTCAGCTGCCCCTTGGTGGGCAGCTCTTTGCCTCACTTCTCTTCTGTCATGTGCCTGTGTTAATCCTCTTCAGGCACCACATGGCATTTATTTCTCTGAAAGAAAATAAATGATGCCACACACTAGGCAGGAGATAAAAAATAATAAATACAGTTTTTACTACCTCTTACAAAAAAGGTCTTTGATTTCCTAACCATCCATCCCAAAATGGACCTTACCAGCAATATTCACACACACACACACACACACACACACACACACACGTGCATGTGCACACACAAGCTATAAGCAAAAAAAAAAAAAAAAAATCAAGTTGTATTAAAAATACATGCTAGATGGCAGAGAATGGAAGCCGAGCTGTTTTTCTCACTTCCCCCCCTCCCTTTCAGCATTTTTATGGCATCCCCTGAAAGCTGAGTGGCAAAGAGACATTTGAAAGGATCCCTCCCTCCCTCCTGCTTTTATAGAACCATATTCCATAAGTAACCCATTAGGGTTTTCTGTGGGCCTGTGTGGGCTGTCACCCCGGGGAAAGGTCTGTGATGGGCCTGGGAGGCAATTTTAGAGAAGATACCTCGATGCGGGCCCCGGACCAGGGTGAGGACAGCCTGACAGGAAGGAGCCTGAATGTGAGCAACTGCTAAAACGTTGCCTCCTGGACGCCTGGTTTGTCTCTTCCTAGTCTCAGCCCTGCCTGGAGAGACGTTTGGCCCTGGGCTTCCTCAAATCCAGATGGAGGTCCAAGAAAACAGCAGCATTGAGTTATTTTATTCTGTTTCTCTGGACTTCCGAAACTAACCTGATAGCATGTGCTTTATCTCGAGTCTGGGATCTGGGGCGTCTGAGACGAGAGGAGCCAAATCAATGTATTAACGCACGCTAATAAGATAACTCCTTGCTGCTCTCTGGGCCCTGCGATACTCAGCAGAGGACCAGAGGCTCTCAGGGCTCCACTCTGTCTCCCAGAAGACCCTTTCACCAAACAACCCAACGTCTGGTTTCCACTGCACTCTGATCTGACTCTTGCCTTCTCATCCAGGCAGCCACCTCTGCAGAGCAAATCTTCAGCAAGGCCCGACTAGGTGGGCGGGGCCTGACCTGAGTGCAGGGTCCGCCCTGGGGCTGGTAGAGCCCGCTAGCTTACAGCTGGTTTCAGTCTCCCTAGTTTACAACTCTGATCTCTGTGGAAAGAGAACCCCTACAGGAAGGTGTGGAAATGCGTGCTGCTGTCAATCATTTCCACCTAATAGGAGATTCGGTGAAGATGTTTTGATGGAAGGGACAGAAATGGGCAGGAAGTTGCTGCCTATGGGGAGAAGGAAAGTTGAAGACCAGGCATGAGGGAGGAAGCCAGAGACCATGGGCTCCTTTGGAGGGTCATCCTTGCCCATTTGCCCATGTGAGGAGGTCCTTGGTGGGCACAATTGATGGCGCCACTCTTGGGGGACTGTGATGTTGTGGGCATGAGGGAGGTGTCCGTGGATGTCTGGGGGTAAGCGTGAGGACCCATCGCTCCACTGTCTTGGCGGATGGGAGCTAGGAGGGTCTGGGCAGAGGTTTCAGAGGTTGTGCTGTCCACTTTCACCCTCATGTATTAGCTCCCTGCTAGTAACACTGTCATCTCTTCTCTGGACTTCAGAAGTTGCCCTGACATTGGCATTGTCTGTTTTTACTGTAGTCTAGGATCTAGGGTTTTCAAGATGAGACAAGCCAGGTCGGCTCCTTAATAATATAAACACTGGATAAGTCCGGTTACCAGGCGAGATCTAGGGCCCTCGTCCACCCGGGCTCTCACCCAGGCCTCCTGTCCTCAGGTCCCGGCGAGGGGTGCTGGGGCGGGGTCCAGATTAGGCCGGGTGCCAGCGCCAGTGTCCGCCTCTGGGCACATGGGGGACCCTCCGGCCGTCAGCGCCCCCATCCGCACCTTCTTAGGACGCTGAGTAAGCCTCATCCTCGGTGAGCGCCCAGCGCCAGTGTCACCCAGTACGCGCCCCTCGGCCCCACATCGCCGCCGGCCGAGTCGCTCGGTGCCGGCCGTGGGGACCAGACTGGTGTCCGCAAACGTGGGAGCGCGGGCCAGGCGGGCCAGGCGGGCGCGGGGTGCGGGGAGGCGCCCCCTGCCCCCTCTGCCGGCCGCTCTCGGGCGGTCTAGCTGTCAGCCGAGCTCCGAGCCAGCCAGCGCGAGCCAGGGAGGGAGCGGCGGCGGCGGGCGGCTGGGAGGGGCGGGGGCGAGGCGAGGGAGGGAGGCAGGGAAGCGGGGAGGGCGGGAGGGAGGAGAGGAGGACCCAGAGAGCGCCAGGCAGCTGGAGTTTTTGCAGCGCTTGGCCGGGCTTCAATGCACAGCAGCAGCGAGCCGCGGCGGCAGCAGGCAGCCCGGGAGCTCCGGCGGCGGCCGAGCCAGAGGCGGCCCAGCTCCCTGCCCCCTGCAAACTTTGCTAGCAACCCGCCCGGGGGGCCGGGGGCGCGCCCGGGAGGCCCGGCTCAGCCCGCGGCCGCGCTCTTCGCCGCCGCAGCAGCGCCTGCGGCCGCCGCCGCCCCGCGGCTCCCCGGGGAGCAGCCGGTGGCTCCCGCGGCCCCCCAGCCCCGGCCCCTCGGCCCGGCCCGGCCGGTCCCTCGGCGGGGGCCGGGGCAGCCGCAGCGCGGCCGGCCGAGGGTGGCCGGGGGGTGCCCGCTGCTGCCCAGGGAGGCGCGCGGAGGCGCCTAAAGCGCTCCCCGGCGGGTCCCCCGCGCACTCGCCGCGCCCGGGCAGCTGCCCGACCGGGCGAGCATGGGCGGCGCGGAGTGACGCCGCCGTGCCCGCTTGGCATCAAGGACATTCAGCCCGCGGGGGTGGGGACGAAGAGGGGCGGCCCCGCGTCGCCACCGCAACCCCCGAGAGCCGCCGCTGCTGTTCGGGCTCCGGGGCTAGGTGGGAAAAGGGGTGCTTGGAAGCAAGCTGCATTGCCCGACCTTTTTGTTGGACATTCCGCCCACCTTGGACGCCGCCAGAGGAGCTGTCAAGCCCCGCGGGCTCCAATTTCGCCCTCCGCTCTCCTGGCCTACCCCCGGGTTCCCCGTGCCTCGGTGGAGTATTCGCGTTCGGGGCTGGGGCTGGAGGAGGCAGCCACAAGCGCGCACACGCACACGTTCAGAGGAGGGCCAGAGGCAGCGGCACCGGCACCATCTGCAGTGTCAATGCGGCGCTCCCGCTGAAGCAGGCAAAGCGGCCCTTGCAGGTAAGGAGCCAGGCGGGCGGGCGGGCAAGGGCAGCGCGGGCCGGGCGGAGATACCGGCTCGGTCCAAAGTCCTCGGCTGCCCCGAACCTGGCCCGCTGCACGCACGCACACACAAACGCGCGCGCACACACACACAGACACACATACACACACACACACACACACACACACACACACACGGGCAGACACGCACCTGCCCACGTCCCCACCTGGACACCCGCTTAGGTGCCGCGCGGCCGGAGCAGGTATTTCCCACGTTCCTTCTCCTCTGATGCTCCCAGACTCAGACTTCTCCTACCCAGGACTTTCGGGGTGGGGTTCTGTACATTACTGCCTCTCCCTCCCACCCCGCCAGGCTGAGCGAACGATTTTTCAGTTCCCAGCCCCTGGCGTCCCTGGCTGGTTTCGAAAACCGGAGAAGTAATGGTCTTGGGGGACCTGCCCGATGTGATCTCTACTCCGTGGCTTTTGAGCACCCTGGGATTTTAATGGGAGACAGACTGACAGACAGTCAGATCTTTGGAGAGCCTGGTGGCCCAGAGCGCAGGGAGGAGGCCACAGAGGCGGATGGGGCTGCAGTTCTCTAGGGCGGTGCATATGGAACAGACACTGCGTTTCCCCAGTAAGAGGCAGCACAAACGCCTTTCTGAAGCATGGCACTGCTTTCCCGGGAATGCGCCGGGATTTCAGGCTGGAAGGAAGGGCAGCATGGCTTTGGGCGTGTTGCTTGTCTAGGGAGAGTGTGTGGGGTCGGATCCTTTATAAAAGGTCTGCCCAACTCATATCTAAACTCTATGGGCAACAGCACGCCTGCACACACTTGGGTCTCCCTAGCCTTCCCCCTGCACTGCTCCGGAAAGCAGGCGCTGCTTCTCCCCCTGTGCCTGAGCCTTATACCGGCCACATGCCTTTTGAGGTGTGTGTCTGAGAAACAGAACTAGAAGGGGAGTGGAGGAGGGTCAGTGCAGGAAGAGAGAAGGGTGCTCCCACTCGAGACGGCCTCGTCAGTGCCCACCCCTCGAGGAGGCCAGGCATTCTTGGGTCTGGCAGCATCTCCCAGAGTCGGGTGGCTCCTGACCTGTAGAGTCACACTCTCCAGAAGCCTGTGGTTCAAGGTTTTGTTTCCCTAAAGCTTGTCCTTTCCCTTTCTCCCGGGGTTGGAGTTTCACAGGCTGCTCATTTTCAGACTTTTTCTGGGGGAGGCCTGGGGTGGAGGGGGGAGCGGTGGTTGGGTTCCAACAGGGCTTTTTCACACTCCCCATGTGGAAGGCAAAGACCAGCTCATTCAGGGCTCCGCTGCAGGGAGAAGAGTGTGAGTTCTCAGATACAACATTATTTTGGAGTTGAATATAGATATAGCAAGGTTCTGTGTTTCTATAACTGTCCCTTTTGGCATAGCTTGTTGGGCAACTTGGCAAGAAATGGAATGAGTTTGTACTCTCTATACAAGATCATGTATTCAGTGTCCTACAAACCCACCAGTGGGAAAAAATATGTTGGGAGTTTTCCAGAACATTAGGGGAAAGGAAGAAACATTCTTTCGAACAAGTGGGCCTCAGTGCTGGGCACAGGGTTTGGTTGATTCCGTAAATCCTGAAGATGGGTGCTGAGCTAAAGGGCCCTGTCCTCTGCTATTTTCAAACTTTTCTCAGCTCCCAGAAATGTCTCTGGCTAGGCTGGGGAGGAGGGGAGCAGGCACCCCAGGAAGGAGATCGCATCCCTGCTGTGTGCTGAGCTGCCCTTTGGTTGACTGAAAAGGGTAGATGGAATAAAGCCAAGCTCTCACAAAGGGGAGACTCCGGCCTGGGGGGAGAGACGTTCTTGTCTTTTTAAGAATGGTGGGTGTGTTGGACACACACCCAGACGTACACAGGCCTTCTCCAAGAGCCTAGTTATTACCTGGTCAGTGCGCCTGACCACACGTGACAGTGGTTGACAACAGGACCCACCTCTGTTTTCCGGCCTGTGGAAGAACCGATGCGGTTCCCACGCATGCCCTTTGGGTGCGTGGACAGGGAGGTCCCGCGTATGCGTAGAGCAGCACATGGTTTTCTACAGAAACAGTGAACCCCAGCGACAGTGGGTGGCTCGCAGGTAAACATCCCCTCGTGGGACCGTGAAGGGGCAAAACGGTGGGGTCCAGAGCTTGCTGAAATGCCGTTGTGTCTTCCAAGTAGGCCTCGCTCCTTCCTCTGCTCCCTTCCCTCCCCTCTTTCCTCTCAAATATTTGCAGCCTTGGGGAGCCATCACATTCATGCGAAGCCAGCAGTCATTCTGCTGGTGAGAAGCTAAACATTTTTTAACGTGGGTTCAAAAACATCCCCACACTTTCCGAACTTAGTGTGAGGTACCAATTTGGTTTCTAGGACAAAGCAGGCATTAATTAACATCTGTGTAGAGCTGGCTGTACATCTCATTTTTTCCTGGCTCGCTTGCCCAGCCCTGGAGCACGTCACGTTGTCACTCTCATTCTCCACCACTCCTTTGTGGCCTTCCTTTTGAGTTCTCTGGGGTCTTCCTCGCTCGAAAGGGAGTCGCGCTAGAAAAACCCCGACCGCGAATGCTTCTTTTTGGGGCAGATCCTCGCTGCCGCACGGCTGTGCTCTGGGCGGCTCTGCTGTGAGCACGCGGCGCGCGGGTTGCCCGTGAACTGTTCCTTCTCGCTGGGATCCGGTCCTCCCGGCCTTGCCTCTGTCCTGCCAGCCCTTCATTCTGGATGCCCCCCGACCCCCTGCACACATTTCCAGAGGAATCCGAGGCCTCCAACTTGTTTCCTTTTTCCTCCTCTGCCCCTCTCTCCCTCGCCCCGCTGCCGCTGCTCCCTGCAGACGGAAATCTGCAGAGTCTGCCTATACTTGGCCTCCTGATCCTTTTCATCACAATGAGGGCTGACGGGAATTAAGTGGGGGCTTTCTAGGGAGGCAGCCGTCCTGAAGCGGTGGGAGAGCTCCGGGGGCGGGGAAATTACCCGCTCTTAGCTCCTAGTTATCACCAGGCTTTGATGCAAAGAAATCGCTGCCAATCTCTCTCCTCCTAGCCAGCTAGGGGGCATTTTTCAGTCGTTTTTCTCCCCATCGTCACCCGGAGAAGGCACTGCACAGACAATGCCACCTCACCTCGAGGACCTGTTGGGTGGCTCAGCCATGGACAGTGATAGCACAGCAGCCCTACAGGAAACCGGCCAATGAGATCCGGGCTGTGATGAGTCTGTGCAACAGATGTGCTAGTCTTTCTAGGCTCTGCTCTCCTCTTTTCATTTGTGTCCAGCGCTACCCAAAGTGAAACCGGCTCAGACCCTCCAGCCCTTGAGCAGGGCTCTTTTCCCGCTTTGGCAACCCCTTCTCCTCCCCCACCTTCTTCCCATCCCCCCTGCTAAGCCACCTCTTGGCTTTGTGCACACATCCGCAAGCCCATTTGCCCTCAAATTTGTGGCACTTCAAGAAATCAATACAACATGAATTTAATGACAGCTGGATGATTAAGTGTTATTTATATTTAAGAGCGGCATTTTAAAAAGATGGTGCACTAATAAATCAAACGGCTGTTTGGGAGATGCACACGATTAGGGTAATTGCCCCATAGGTTCTATTGAGCAAGGCGGTGAGCCTGTAGAAAGTAGCGGTGAGCCCCCTGCTCCCTACCCCGCACCCCCACCTGACCGCCGCCTCCCTTCATCAGGACTTGACCCCCCTTCCTTCCTCCCTCCTCACTGCCCAGGCTGCAGCCTCCCAGTTGTGGCAGGAATGTGGAGTCAGCGGGGAGACGGAAGGGGGCTCTGCTGCTAAGTGGTAAGAGATGGATTTAAAAGCAGAGGCTGGCAGGGGGTCGTAATTCCCAGAGCAGAGGCTTCGTTCCTGGAGGAGGCTGCCTCTCCACCTGGTAGGTGGAGGTTTGGAAGAAAAGCTCCCTGAGTCCCAGTGTGAGCCTGCATGAGCCCCCAGGCCCCTGTGCATGTGGTCAGGTGGCAACAGGCTCCCCAGGGAAGCGGCTGGGAGGACATTAGTATGTCCTTGTGACAATAATGGAACGGGAAATAATAATGATTACCGACCCCGAGGATGGTTCGCATTCATTGAGTACTTGCTTGGAGGCATCATGGGAGAGTTTGTACAGGTTGGCCCGTTTCTTCCTTGTGTGACAGCCCATCCGCTCTTCTTCCATGAGAAAACCGAGATGGGGGAGGGGAAGGACTTTGTCCAAGGTCGCACAGTTCAGAGGGGGTGGAGCCAAGCCCCATCCTTAGGCAAACTGACCCCCCACCCCCACCCCAGTCACTGCTGCTGTTTGCTGTTTGCTGTTTGCATCCGTAGCAACCCTGTGGGAGGCTTGTGGGGGCGTATGCTGGGCCAAATTTTATCTGGTTTCTCCCCTGGACTCCCTCTGTGACCTCAGGCAAATCTAGTCATGCTTTGAGCCTTGACTTTCCCATTTATCCAGTGAGGCTGAGTCTTATCCTTGACTGTTGTTGGTGGTGAGATTTCAAGGATCATTCTAGCAGCGAGCTCAGTTCCTCATGGTGACTCCTGCCTCATTTGGCAGCTCCCATTTCATCCTGGGAAAAAATGGAGGAGTGAACTGATCTCTGCCTTTAATTTTCTGAGGCTCTGCATCTTTTGCTGGTAGGAATCTAGTTCTCCCAGTGGCTGCTTCAAGTTTGCTGGCATTGACGAAACGATGCTTTGTCATTGAACCCTCCAAATCACCCTGTAAAGTGGGGATCGTTTATTCTCCTTCTGATGGTCTGGGAACTCCGATGGAATGAATGCCCAAGACCCCAGGCTGCAACCTGGCAGAGTCTTTACGCTCTTGGGGGGAGGACGCTCCCTGTAGGTGCTAGTACTTGCTCCGCTCATTCATTGATTAGCCCTAGGGCTGCAGATTTTGGAAGCCAGAGGCAGGGAGCGAATCTTTGCTTGTGGGTGTCCTGCGGTGCTGGGGGCCTGGACCATATGGTGTTGGAGCAGAGATGCATTGGAAATTGGTACAAATGGGCCGTGTGGGGGAAGGTCATCGAGCAGACTTGGTGTACGTGTTGCACTTAGGCATTGCATCCGGGTTCTCAGAGTTGTGGGCAGCGAGGCCCTAGTGGAGCCCACGCATCTGCTTGGGTGCTGGCCTGCTCCGAAGTCAGGCCTAAGCTGCCTGACTCAGTCTCTCTGGCCTGAACGTTTCAGGGACCATCCACAAGTGATCCTCTTGTGGTTAGTTTGCACTTTTTTCTCCAAAAGACAAACTTTAATTCTGTACGTTATATATTTGACCTCTCCTCACTGAAGTGAGTGAAGCTTCTGCCAGACCTGAGGCGGCTAGAAGGACGCACTTGGACTTTGTCATCTCCCCTCCGGCCAGTATCAGGAGAGGCAACATCCCTGGCCTGCACAGACTCACGCCCGCAGGTGTCCGCGAGACCTCAGGCCTCCTCTCTTTGCCGGCCGAGCTTGGCTGTTCCCCGCCCCCTCCACGGCGCCTTCCCCAGGATTCGCAACGGCAAATTGGATTTTGGTATGTTTTGTCACTCCAGCACAAAACAGATCACTAGCTAAGAGGATATCGTCTCTGCAGTCGATGCGCTGAACACAGACTAGCGGAATCAGTCCTCGAGGTCTTCCAGGGAACAGGGTTTTCCTTGGGAAGCATGAGGAGAGGGGCAGCGGCGGAAGAGGTCGGTGGAACCGTAGGAAGGGAAAACCGTAGCTGGCTGGAGGCTCCCCTGGTCTTCACTTGCAGTCAGGTTCCCATTTGACATTGAATTTGTCTGCCCCGCTGCGTTCCTCTCCGGGTAGTGTGGGGTCGGTAACCGGAGGGTGAACAGACCACTCCTTGGCTTTGGGCCAGAGGTCAAGAGGAGACAGGAAGCCGAGCAGAGGTAGATGACTGGCTCGCTGGCGGAGGGAATGGACAATGAGAAGAGGGCCTGGCGGGGCGGCAGCTCCCAGGATGTGTGAAGGAAACAGCCTGCGTGGAATATCAGCTCACTTGGCAGAGATGGTTAGAGTGGATTTTCTTCCTCTCCATCTCAGTCCTGCTTCGTGAAGGGAACGCCTACAATAGAGCAGCAACTCACAGAGCGTATTCTGTGAATAGCTGTTACCCCTACACAAAGTTTCCACGACCGGGAAGTTTGAGAAACCCTGAGGGTAAAGCAAATCGAAAAAGCGTCTTTGTTGCAGGACTTCTCAGAGCCTTTAAGCACATGAACATGGACTGATAAAACCACAAAAGTAGGTATGCTGTGTAGTGACTCTGGAACCCCCCAAGAAACACAGGACTAAAATAAGCACTTTCGTTCGCCTTCTCTCCACTGTGAATGAAGAGGTGGATTCTACAATAAAAGTTTCAGCTAAACTTTCACACTAAGGACAAAGTTCTGGTGATTATGTGGATACTGGAGTTTCAAGCAGAATGTTGCCAGATAGGCAGGTCGCGCAACTCCAGACTCAGTGTTTGCCCTTGTCCTTCTAAGGCAGCCGAAGGGTTCTCAGACAGGAGTGAAGTCCGGGCAAGTGAATATTTTCTCAGGTTCCTGGACAAAGCTGGTTTGTCCGCCTGGTTAAAAAGCACTGGTGTTGTGGGAAAAGCTAGCTTTCGGAGACAGACGTAGCTGATCCCAGCTGAGGGGTCTTGGGAAACATCAGCTTAGGTTTCAGTATCACCATTTATAAAATGAGGGGATTGGTCTAGATTAGCCATTCTAAAAATATTTTAATATGTATGCAGTGGCGTTCCCTATTCAAAAAGCAGTTTTCGAGTTCCCGCCATGGCTCCAATCTGACGAATCTGACTAGGGTCCATGAGGACACAGTTTCGATCCCTGGCCTCGCTCAGTGGGTTAAGGATCGGCATTGCTGTGAGCTGTGGTGTAGGTTGCAGATGTGGCTCGGATCCGGTGTTGCTATAGCTATGGCGTAGGCTGGCAGCTACAGCTCTGATTAGACCCTAAGCCTGTGAACTTCCATATGCTGCAAGTGCAGCCCTAAAAAGCAAAAAATAAAATAAAATAAAATAAAAAAATTAAAATATGCAATTTTACGTGGCGCTCCATTGCACAGAACAGACGTAGAACGGACTGTTCGGGAAGAGGATGGAGGAGCCCAGAGCCTGGCACCCTTGCCTTGTCTCTTCACCTCCAACCTTGGCCTGGGTTCGCTAGAAAGCAGAGCCAGAGGCCAAAACTGACGTGGGGATTCTTTACTGAGAGGTAGCTTCCCAGGGCAGCAAGACTGAAGGAAGAAGGAGGAGAGGGAGGGAAGGAACGTATAAAGAACGATGTGTGGCCAAGCCAGCCTCAGCTTCCCGAGGAGACACAGCTGGCGGCCCAAGAAAAGCGATGGGAGCACCGTCTTAGAAGAGTCTGGAAGCCAGGCACAGCCATCCTCCCTCCACCTGCCCGGTCCTTCCTGCTGCAGCATCCCGGGCACTGTTCACCCCAGCAGTGGGAACTCCCCCTTCCCTGGGGTCATGATGCTAGGTCAAACTGGAGCCTGTGAGGTCAAGCCTGAGCGGGTGGGGCTGGGGCTTCCGTGGCTCCGCCCCCCCATGGGTGTGAAGGTGTCACACCTGCAGGAGCCTGGCCTGAGCCCCTGAAGGGTGCAAAGGAGCAAGACATTTAGGAGCGAGAAATGGGATGAGGCATCCATGGGGTCGCTCCAGCAGGGAACAGGGCAAGGGGGGCGAAGCCCAGAACTTGGGGTGGGAGGTGGGCAGGAACGTCAGTCGAGGGTCTGGGATGACGGGCCCCACGTAAGGAAGCTACGGTTCTTCAGAACCTCTGCAGGCTGCCCCGGGACGGCAGCATTCAGCTCCCCTCCGTCGTGACTCTGGCCGAGATCGCTGACCACACTGTGGATTGCCCGATTTAAACCCCACAGGAACCACGTGGAGCATGCATTCCAGTCAGGTGTCAAGACGCTTTCCTAACTTTTAGGGCTTATTGACCCAAGGAGTGTCTACCACGTGGTGCTGTGTGGCTATCTCAGATGCTTGTGTTTGTGATGGCAGAGGAGCGCGGCCACTGGGACACTGGTGACAGAGGCAAACGACCTCTGCCTCTCTCCTAGTTTTAAAAAATTTTATGAGCATCGAAATACAAGGCAGTGGGGCGGGGAGGGGATTTCTGCATAAAATATTTCCTGTTAAGTCATTGCCTCTAGCCAGTTTTTTTCTTTACACAACTCTTATGCTTTGAAGCTCCTCAGGGGTCAGCTGGCACAAAGGACAGATGGTCACGCTGTGCTTGCGACCCTCTTCCCCGCTCTCTTCGCCATTAGATACTGACCCTTGTCTTTCTCCCCAAAATGCACTTGCCCGTAACCGCTGATTGATGCGAGCAGCTCACTGACTCTGAGGTGTGTCTGCCTTAACACGTCTGCCTGAGGTTTCCAGCTCCCAGAGGGTCAGGACCAGCCTTTGCTTGAAGCAGTCTCTTGTGTAATCAGAAACTTAATTCATACTTTTTAATGGTGGCAAAGAAGCTGTCGCTGGCCAGCGATGATGGCAGTTAATACTGAGATTACTTATTTCTGGAGTTCCCATCGCGGCTCATCTGGTTAGGAACCTGATATCGTCTCCCTGAGGATGCAGGTTTGATCCTTGGCCTCGCTCAGTGGGTTAAGGCTCCAGCACAGATGCTGCTTGGGTCCAGTGTGGCTATAGCTGTGGCTGTGGCATAGGCCAGCAGCTGCAGCTCCAACTCAACCCCTAGCCCAGAAACTTCCATATGCTGCAGGTGCGGCCCTAAAAAGAAAAAGAAAAAAAATTACTTATTTCCTTATGTCTTTAAACGATGGGGACCATTTCTTACTTCTCTAGTATACTTGGCACTCTACCTAGGGCCTATCTTATTGGAAGCAATAGATAGGTATTTGCTGAGGAAAGAGAACGGATAAATGGAGGAGGAGGAGTGGCGAGTAACAGCTAAAGGGCACAACTAGGAAAGTGTGAACCAGCTGCCCTGCAGGTGCTTGATCTCTGGCAGGGGCTGGGGCGGAACCACATCAGGGCTGGTGGCTGTTTCCCAGGTTTCAGATGAACTAAGGTGAGCATAGGCTGAACCCACCCATCACCCTCCCCAGAGTGTTCTGGGGGTTTGGGGGCAGGTAGGGGCTGTGGTCTCTTCACTTTGATGCGCACAGAAATGGGAAATGAATTCTCGCTCTTCATGGGAAACTCACTGTGAGTTTAGATGCACATAGATCGGGCCCTGCATTTCCCAGAGTGTTTCAAAGACTGGGCCCTCCGGTGGAAAAAGCATTTGTGGCCAAGTAAGTCTTGCAAATATTTTATGCCGTGTCCTCCTCTTGGAGATTCAAGGTGCACATTAAAGGCAAAAGAGTTTGGCTGTAAAGAAGCCTGATGAATTATTCTAAGCCACCCGTTTTTCAGTGGAGGGATCCCTTTGTGTGGGTGTATGTAAACCTGTTGACGTTTCTTAGAACAAGTGTTCCCCAGAAAGCATTTTGGGAGATGCTGGCCTTCATCTGGAAGCTTTCAGGTTTGAGTTTAGTCTGGGGGAGAAAAAAAAAAAAAAAGGCAGGAGAAGAAATGTACTCTGCTCTTAAAATAGGGACTGGTTGGGCCCAGCATCCTGGGAAGCCAGTCTCCTCTTGTCCTTGTCCTTTGCTTTTGGGAATCTCAGCAATGGCCACGTGTGGTCCTGAGACGTTGGTGACCCTGGTGGCTTCAGATACACGTTTTCTAAAGAGACCGTTTTAAGGAGGGTGATGGCAGTTCTGACAGGTTTGCGGAAACGTTTCCCACAAGCAGCACTTTTCGGTTGTGCGTAACAGATCAAGACCAATGTTTGCAAAATACGTGAGTAACGACATTCACCTCCTCAGTGTATTTTTTTTTTTTCAACTACACTTATTGAATCAGAGGCTTCAGCGTAACTGGTGAAGATAAAGGCTCTGAATTAACGAAGAAGGCTTGAGTTATTGAGATAGAACTCCCTAAATTTTGGATGCTTGAAACAGCTTTTCTCTCAGGGAAGAAACCTGGCTACCCTGGAGAGCCTGGCAATTTCTAATTAGACAGTAAATCCATGGTTTCTAGCATTGGGTAGTGACCCAGGGAGCAAAGTTAGGTATTTCCCATGGGAAGCATTTTACCGCCCAGTATTCATTTGTAGGGTGTGTGTGTGTGTGTGTGTGTGTGTGTGTGTCGAAGTGGGGGTGGGGTATCTTCCCTGTGTCCCTTGGGTTTGGGTCACCTGGGGACCCTGATAGATGACCCACGTGCCCAATTATAGGGCCTTGCCACGCTTTGCCTGAGCACCGACCGTGTTCCTTTCCAAAGTGAGTAACAGTTGCTAACACACACTTACTAACAAAATTCCCCCGACGCCCATTCATAAAGCACAGCGCCGGTGATTCTAGCAGCATTAAACTGTTTGGCGACCAAGTTTAGAATTATAGGAATCGGAGAAATGAATTAGCAGTAAATCAGGTCCCAGCTGAGTTCGAACCCAACTGCGGTGAATTTTAAATTAAAAAAAATCTTGCGATGATTAAGCAGCTGTTAAGTCAAGCACTGAAGCTCTGTCCCTCTTGACTTTGGGGAAGGGTGGCGGTCACCCTGTGAAAGGAAAAACCTGACGACAGCTTGTATTGATTCCCAGCCATGCTGGGAAATTGCCACTTCATTTCTTCTTCATAAACTGGCGTCCTTCATTTTTTTTTTTTTAAGGAGTCCTATTTGCGGGGACACAGCAGAGCTCTGGGAACAGGGCAGGTGGGAGAGGGCTCGGGCCCAGGGGGACCATTCAGAGCCTGCTTTTCGGTCCTTCTCAGGAGGAGTCATGGAGAAGGGAAATCTTGGTCTGCTGATGCTGTGTGGTGTGTTTCTCTGCTCGGACCGTATTTGATTCTTCTTTCTGGAGGATCTGTACTGAGGAACAACAAAGAGAACGCTTCACGGAGGCTGCAGGACTGTCATGTTGCAGTGACAACTGCGGTGTAATAGGAAATCATTTATGTAAGTTACGGTGCCCTCTGAATGGGGGCTTGTCAGAAATGTGGCTCTAGCTTCTTGAGGGTTTCTTTTTTTTTTTCCTGCAAAATAATACTTAGTTTTCCATTTTCGGAGCAATAGAAGAAGCATTACCTTCTGGCCAGGGAATTGGGAGACCCAGCTTCTGATCCTAGGTTTGCTGAATCTCTTTCAGTGAGTTCCGTCTCTGGGCCAGGCCTTGATGTCTCTTTCTATCAAGCCAGAATTAGCCCTTGCCATTCCTGACTTGAAGCCCAGGAAGTGAGGATAAACATGACCAGGCCAAGCGGGGAGTTCCCTGGTGGCTCAGCAGGTTAAGGATCTGGCGTTGTCACTGCTGTGGCACAGTTTGATCCCTGGTCCAGGAACTCCCATGTGGCTTGTAACACAGCCAAAATAAAGTAAAATAAAATAAAATAAAACCAGGTGAGGTGAGCCTCAGAAGAAAGGTTCTATTTACATGTGAGGTTAGAGAAAATCAAGAGAGAATGATGTCTAAGCTTAGGCCTCTCATCACGGCACCTTTACCAGCTCCTGTGTATGTGCTGCTCGAGTGAAGAGCTAGCAGTGATCAAAGCAGCTTGCAGAGGGACGGAAAGGAGAGTGCACTCGGGACAGCAGGGGCCTGTGGGAGGGGCTGCCTAGTGCAGGAGTCCAAAGGCTTGGAAGGAGGGGGAGACCCGATCCTGGCAGTAGCAGGTTAATTGGGGACTGCAGAAAAAGGAAAAAGTTTGCGATTTCCTTCCACGTCTACCGTTGTCTTTGATATATATAATATGTATATATAAACACACACACACACACGTATGTACTGTTCTCTTTGCTCTCTGTATATATACGTATATACTACATGCATATATATATATATATATACACACACACACATACACACACACACGTGTATATAGATATAGGTATATACTGTTCTCTTTGCTATGTAAAAATACATATATGTTTATATTTTGATATACATTTACCTATTTTAGGTAGATGTAAGACTAAGGAATATCTGACCGAATTAAATATTCGATCAATATTTGAATATTTATATCGTTGTTCACTGAGTACCTGCTGTGTGCTAGGCACATTGCAAGAGTTTGCCATACAGAGAGGAAGGACCCAGTTCCTGCCATCGGAGAGCCCACAGCTGGGTGTGGCCCCAGCGTGCATGGTAATAGATGATTAAGCACGGGGTGGTCAGGCGTGAGCTGTGCACGCAGAGGGCCTCCGGAGAAGACGGAGAAGGGCAGCCGCCCAGCCACGCAAGGCGGGAGGTGGCGCGGGTCTTCTGGAGGAGGGGGGACCGTCAAACGGAGCTTTGAAGTGTGTTTTGTAGGGCGAGCGGGACTGGCCTCGAGGACACACGAGGAAGAGGTTGCCCGGGGGAGCTGGCACCCTGGACAGGGCTTGGAGAGGTGGGGGCCCACGGCAGAGGTGGGGCCAGATGCAAACGTGGGTGGGGGTGGGGGGAGGAGGGCAGGGCGGGGGCCAGCCAGGGTGGGTGTCCAGGTAAGGGTTTTATCCGTTAGGCAAGGGCGAGGCCTTGGGGACCTCCAAGTGAGAGAATCAACAGGAACAGCTGTGCGTTGTGGAAAGCCGCGTGGAGGAAGAATCAGAAGGGAGGCAATCCCAGAGATGAGACGGGGAAAGCTGCCCCGAGGCGGTGGCAAAGGAGAGAAAGGGACAGGTTTGGCAGGTACGCAGGACCTGGAGTTGACAGGTGGTGGAGACGGAGGTGGAGTTGGGGGGGCGGGGCCGGGCAACTGGGGGTGTTGTGCAGGTGTCAGGCTTGGGCAGCCGGTGGAAGGTGACGCCGTCACTGAGCTACAGATTTCTGGTCCAAGGCTCAGTTGAAAGGTGGAAGATGCGTTCTTTTCTGGACGTGGCGAATTGAGGTGCACATGGGATTTGGGGGTGGAGGTGACCGGGAGGACAGTGGGTGTGGGGCTCTTGTGTTCCTGGCAGCGTCACCTCCGTGCTTACTGTGCTTCTTACTCCTGGTCCCGTTTGTAGACTTAGGCATTCATTTTGGGATCCGGCAGGAGCCTGGTAAAGAAGCCAGGAAACCCACATTATAGATTTTTACATTCTTCGAGTGGTTCGTGTTTTGAATTAAACAAACTATCTGGAACATTTTGCTTGAGGCTGTTCGGAAAACATCGAGGCATTGACCTTGCCTTAGGAGATGTCTTTTTCTTTTCCGGCGGAAAAAACATGGTCCTGGAAGGCTGAGTCCTGGGCAGATGATTAGGGAGCAAATGCAGAATAAAGGCAGATTGAGCTTCAAATTATAATTAAAATCAGAATTCAGCAAAGGAGAAGGACCAGGCTTCGGTTCCAGGCATTAGCTTGTTCTCTTTCTTGGTGCTTTCACCCCATATTCAGCGTGCACACACTCAAAACAGCATAGTCTGGTGAAATGAGCCCCACCCAGAGCTGAGAGATGGGGATTAAAAATCTTGACATGGCCCTTTAGAAATAGAATGCCTTGTTTGTCTAATTTTGTGTCCTGGGTGGAAGAGCCAGTCTGTAAAATCCAGGCAGGATCTGTCCACTAGTGAGCTTCCGCTTGGCCCAAACAGTGTTCAAGAAAAATAGGTGTGGAGCTCCCATTGTGGCTCAGTGGTTAACGAGCCCGAGTAGTATCCATGAGGATGTAGGTTCGATCCCTGGCCTTGATCAGTGGGTTAAAGACCTGGCGTTGCTGTGGCTGTGGCGTAGGCTGGCAGCTGTAGCTCTGATTCAACTCCTAGCCTGGGAACCTCCATATGAAGCGGGTGCAGCCCTAAAAAGACAAAGAAAAAGAAAAAGAAAAATAGGTGTGATTTGACATGATAGGCCATCAGATGAAACAGTCCCCCTGCAGGGGACCACAGGTTCCACCCCAGTAGTCGCACCTTTGCTTCACACATTTATGGTGAAGGTATTTGAATTAAAATACCAGCAGCCTTGTACCTAGTAGGTACTCAGGCGTAGGGTTCTTTCCTCCCTCTTTGCAACATGTGGGGAAAAAAATGAGTTACCGAGTTACCATCTCAGTGTCAAGTGCTTTGCATTCTGCAAGGATGCTTTGTCATTCAGTGGCCCTTGCCCAGGGGATGTAGTAGTGGCTGGTGGCAACATTTTTAGGCGCTCTGTGCTTCTACCACGGAAACTGTAGAAAACAGGCCATTTGGTTTGAGCAGAGTGTGGTGAGAAAACTTTATCCAACCTCCTCCAAGTTCAGCCAGGCCGCTTCGACCCCCAGCTCCTCCGTTATGCTGTGGAAGGTCACCGGGCTTGAGTGGGGCCAGAGGGCCCCCAACGTGCCAAACCGTCCGGCGAGCGTGGACGCGGTACAGACCGTAGCTCTGCGAGTTCAGCCCCAAAGAGCGTCTTCAGCAGCAGAACTGTGGTGCAATTTCTAGTGAAACAATGGGTCTACTCTCTTCTCCGGATCGCCTCTGGGTCTCTCGGAGCTGCTCATCAGCATGGCCTGTACTGTGGTCTCACCCGTGGGGAGGAAATGGGGGCAGGGTGGGTATTTTTGAGCTCTAACCTTCAAACAGCCCCACAGAGATGACAGGGTTCTCTTCCCGCCACCCACCCCATGCCCCGTGCCTCTGTCCCCAGTGTTACCAGCTGCATTCAGCACATGATATATTTATGTGGCTACACTGCAGGGAACTCAGCAGTTTTTCCCACTTTGGCTGGTGGCGGCTTGTTTCCTCGTAGGGGCCAGAGGGCAGGGCCTGGGGTCCTAAGAAGGGAAGTGATTTAACCCCAGTGATGTATGGTTAGGACTGAAATAGAGCAGTTGACGCTGCCCGGCTGTGCTTGTGGCATCCTCTGTGCAGGGGCGGAGAGAGGGCGGGTGGCAGTGGGGTGAGTGGGGGAGGGAGTTGGGGGTGGCTTCAGGATTAGGGAGCTGAGTTCTCGCAAAGGCTGCCTCAGAGTCTGGGACAAAGACAGGGAATCCCCACTGTTCCTGCTTTTCTTTTTATCTTTCTTTATTTATTTGACTTTTTAGGGCCACACTCACGGCACATGGAGGTTCCCAGGCTAGGGGTTGAATTGGAGGAGCTGCAGCTACTGGCCACAGCAATGCGGGATCCAAGCCACATCTGCTACCTACATCACAGCTCACGGCAATGCCCAATCCTTAACCCGTTGAGCAAGGCCAGGGATTGAACCTGCACCCTCATGGATCCTAGTCAGGTTTGTTACTGCTGAGCCACAAGGGGAACTTTGCTCCTTCTTTTCTGTTGCTGCCTCCTTATGCTCCACTGTAGAGACCTCCCCCTGCCCTGCCCTTAGCAGATATCCTTAAAGGGCTTCTGCTTCTGTGGTCAGATGAGACAATCCAAGGAAGGTGCGGGTGCTCAGGCTGCCTACCAAGTGTGCAGTGTCGGACTGGACAGAGGGTCCGGGCTGTTGATGGGCCCTGGGCTGGGTGTTGGGGGCAGTGAGAGAGGGCAGGCTTTGCTAAACCCACGTGTGATGTCACAAGGGGTCTGTGGCGGCTCACTCTGCCCTCTTCCACTCCTCCTTTCAGGACTTGATTCCTAGGAAGACCCAAAGCTTCAGGACAAATACTGAAAAACAAATGACATAACTATTTTTCAAAACCTGTCTGTCTGTATGGCTGCCATTCTTGGGAAATAGTGTTTTCCTGGCATCCAGGACTGGGGCTGTAATAGAAGTCTCTTGCTTTAATTGGAAGACTCTCACGTTTGGAGAGTTCCAGAGCGCTTGAGTGAAAAGCTTGAGGGATAGCACATGGCCCAAGAGAGAAAAGTAACTCCTAAAAATATCGGGCAACATTCCCCCAGCACATATTGTTTCAAAAGAATGGCATTTATATTTGCAAATCTTAAAAAAAATGTTTAGGCCTGGAAGAGTTTTTAACAAGCTAACATATTTTGCAAGTGCCTTGTCCACGCTCCAGACATGAGCCAAACCCAGGAACTTTTGTGTCAAGATAGCAGTGGTATAGCTGGAAACTCTCTGCAAACTCAAGCCGCCAAGACTTTATTTGTAATATATGATTTATTGACTTGTATCCTTAGCATTTACCTCTCATATTTCCCCTGAATTGCAAGCTTCTTGAAAGCAGGTACCTGTCTCATACCCATTTGCAGTTCCAATTAATATGGTGGTTTGGCTCCAACAATCGGTGGTTTGGTTTTCTGAGCTTAAAAAGAGGGGTGCTGGAATGGTTGGGCAGTAGAGGGCATCACACATAATGAAAGAACTGCAAGTCCACAGGAAGCAGGAAGCAGCTTCCTGGGAAAGTCAGTGCACGGTGATGGCTGTGTGCTGGTGAACAGTTCTCTGGTTAGTGCTCGCTGCTCGGTGGCTGTGAACGGAGCATCTGCCGAGTTGGAGTCTTGACCACAGACTCGCCCTATTGCCCGGGAGGATGTCGGAACTGCTGTTCCTTCCTTTCCAAAATGAAAACTCCATTAAACTAGGCTGCCTGCCTCTGCTCCTTGACCACACGCTTCTAGGCTTCACCTCCCATAGACATGGGTGAAAAAATAAAAAGGGTAACATTCAAAGTGAAATTCAAGGAAATAGAGATTTTTATTTAGGGGCACAAATGGGCGCCCCTTGGTAGTTAATTCCCTGCTCTTATGTTTTCCTTCCATCTTCTGTGAAGAAAATCTTCAATTCTGTTTTTTTGTTTGTTTGTTTTTTTTATCAACTCTCTTTCCACTTTTTTCTCTGAGCTACACACCTGGGCTGTGCTGGCAAGTTGGGCATCTTTGGGGAGTGGGATGCAAACAACCCCATTTTGGTAGAACACGGTGGGTTCTTTCTCTTCTAATGACCTTTCCTCATGAATTCAGAGCTCATTGCTGGCCACGTGTGGCTGGGCCTGACTCCACGTCTGACTTTGAAACTGATGTGTGGAGAAGGGCCGTGTCTATGGGAGGTGGGGCACCAGATTCCAGTGTCAGGGTTGTTTGGCACAGGCCCCCTTAAGCTCTAGGGGCAGCCGCATCCCATGCTGGTTCATGACCTGTGGGTCTCTAAACTCCTCCTTCCCTCATTTGGCATATATATATATATATATATATATATATATATATATATATATATAATGTTAACTTCTGTCATCTAGTACTTTATCCATTCGTGATTTTCTGAAACCTAAATTTTGAACTTGTGTTGATCACATTCCATTTCATTTTGGAGTCCAGTTTGGACCCTGCTAAGATAGTTTTGAATTATGTGTCATTATCTCCAATAGGGGAAGCCTTATAGTAATAAATACCACGGGACTTCTCTCATAGTCTCTCATTCGACCTTCGCAAGTCCTAGAGTTTATTATCTGCAAATTGGATAAGTGTCTTCATTCAAATGACTGATAAACATGTGAAACTGCAGAGTACCACGGGCAGAACACTTTGGTGTGGCATTTCCAGCAGACCTTCCCTTGTAGGTTTGACAAATAACCATTGATTCTTCTTCTTTAGGCCCAAAAAGCAATGGAGCCTTGAGGACCCAGCAAAGACTTTGGGGACAGCCATATCTGGCACTGCAGCCTGGCTTGTGCCAACTTGGCCATCTCCAACGAGCAGATTATTTGGGGGCCCAGTTTCCAAAGAACAGATAGATGAGAAGCCCTCTCCCCCACAACTTTCCCATGAAAGCAATTATCAGACTGGATTCCACCACACATGCCCACCTTCGTTAGAAGGCAGACACAGACGCAGTCTCACCCCTGTGCTGGAAGCTCAGTGAAGACCCTGCCTTCTTTCCCAGCTCGTGTGCCAAGGGTAGCAAGTTCTCTCAGCCCTGCCGGGGGACACAAGGGGCATGTAGCCAGCAGAGCCCACAGGCCAGCCCTCTCTAGCTCCAGGGTATAGTACAAGTATTATCATTTTCTGTGTGTTCAAGAAGTGAGAAAGTTTGGGAAGCAGCGATTTAGTGACTGTCTTGGTCAGTTCAGGCTGCTGTAACAGAATGCTATAGACAGAGTGGCATAAATGGCGAACATTTCTCATAGTTCTGCAGACTGCAAGTCCAAGATTAGAGTATCAGCATGGTTCAGTTGTTGGTGAAGATTCTCTTTCTGGTTTACAGATGACTGTCTTCTCCTTGTATATGAGTCAGACAGAGAAAGAGAGAGAAAGGGAGAAAGAGAGAGAAAACCTGGTTCTCCTTTTATAAGGACACTAACCCTATGAAAGAGGGCCCTTCCTCATGATCTGATTACCTTGCAAAGACCCCACCTCCTAATACCTTCATATTGGGGATTAGGGTTTCAATAAAAGAGTTTGGGAAGGACACCTTTAGTCTTTAATTTGACTCTGAGAGGTTTATTTGAAGGAAGGTTTACTTGAGGCAGGTGCAACAATCTTTTGGTTATAGGTTTCAGCTCCCTTTTGCATGGGATCAGAGGACAGAATCATTTGAAAGATGAAATATAGATCTAATGGGAGCCCAAAGCCAAGACTCAGATGCTCTGGGCTTGCCAAGTTCTTGTGCCCACAGGGCAAAGGTGCCTGGACAGTATTTCTAAGGAATCATCTGTCTTTCACACCACCTAATTTCCCGCTGAAAAATGATTTCTAACATCTCTTATGCTTCTTAATGAACCCAGTTAAGAAGTGGTGCTGATTAAGACAGTATGGTTGAAAGACTCTGATGTGGCTTTTTCAAAAGCCAACTCAGCAACCATGGAGAGTGTGTGCATTTTGATGTCTATACCTCAGATGCTGACTAACCATCCTTGGTGTAGAGTAAAACCAATGTGCATATGTTATACTACACTGTTTACATGGAAGTGTTGGAAAGTAAATTACAGGTGTCATCAAACCCTGACTCCTTAGCTGTGTGACGTTGGCATGTTACCTCTCTATCCTCTTGGAGGTTCATGTTTCTTATCATTAAAAAGGTAAAATAATCCTGACATGAGAGGACTTCTGGGACAATCAAGTGACATAATACACACTGCTTGGCACATATTAAATGCTTGTAATATTGGCTGGCAATTACTGCCTGCTCTTCAGATACTTAAAACTTGTTAGCTATGCCTCTTGCTACTTTGTGCTGGATTAAAGCACTTCAGTTTTCTTGGTTTATGTTCAGTCCCATCTGTTTCTAACTGTGGGCTTCAGTGGGCCTACCGCCTTGAGGTTCTACACGCACATGAGAGGAGAAGAGGGGCGGGTGGCTGGTGCCGTGGATCCTGGTCCTTCTTCTAAGTATGATCTCTTAAAAAAAGGTTTAAAGGTGTATGTAGGGATTCCCGCATTTTTGGAAGATCCAGCATTTGCCTGGACTTAAGGTTTAACCACTATGTTTATATATTCAATTTGTGCTCAGTTCTGCCATCCATTTTGCCAATACACACCTGTAAACATATATTGTTTTTATGTATGTTTCACCATCTGTGATAGCTTAGATGATGTGTTTTTCTTGCCAGGTGGTGGCGATGGTCACAGTTTTTCTTTGCAGGTTTATCACCCAGGCCCTAAGATGTGGTTTAAGGAGGAGCACGCAGGAGACCCTTGGCTTTAACTCAAGCCAGTGTCTAAGCCTTCATGGGCCATCATTGCCTGAAGCCTACCTGATAATTGTGTCAAGCACTGCAGGATGAGGGTGCTGCTGTCTGCCTGTTCCAAAGTCATAAAGCTGATAGACATGGTCCATCAGAGACCAGAGGGGTGGGTCCCATGTGCATGACATTGACATACCTGGATATATGCTCACCTGCATCCAACAGAGGATACTTATGAAAACAGCTCATCTCTTCTGTCTTCAGTTTCCAGGCCCCTGGTTTTCCTGGTAGGATAACCTTCAACTTGATAGTCAGGGCTTTTGGGATTTTCCTGCATGGTTTTCACTGTGTGAATCCAGTTATCCAGTCAGCTTCCTTTGGCCTGAGGCACCCTGGTTGTGGAGCAGCCCACTTGCTCCCCACCTTTCAGCTCTGAAAGCAGTACAGTCTCTGCCTGATGACAAACTAAACTTGAAACATTGGGTCATTCCCAGCAATGCTCTGGCTGAGGGAGGAAGGAACCACCCGAAGACCGTGGAGAAAGGTGGTTTACCCACTGTTTTGGGGGAACAAAATCTTGGGGAGTCTGGGAGCTTTCAGTGCATTGGTGAATTTTGAAGATGCTGGGGCCGCTGTGAACAGAGGTTGGGCAGCTCTGAATGAGACGGTTCTTCTACTGCAAGCACACCTTGTAGAGACCTGTCACTATTCCTCTGTCCCCTGAAGTAGAGGAGGCACTCACTGGCACTCTTTCGCCCCCAGGATCTTTGTCACAGTCACCCTCCACTCTTCAGCCTATCAGAAGTGACCACGGGCCCTGGATTTACTAGAAAAGCCTTCACTTCAGATACCCTATGCCATTGCCAGAGCATGCATCCTGGTATTTTTGGTTTGAAATTAGTCACTGTATGGACACAGATATAGATACGGGCTATAGATATGTCTCTATGTGTAAATATAGAACACACACCACTTATACGTGTGTCTATCTATTTATCTCTTTACCTATGTCTCCAAAGGGTATCCTTGGACAAAACTGGGAAGTACTTGGATTTTTCCCCTAAGTGCTCTGTTCAGAGTGAAACTACTTCCTTTCTGCCCCTCCTTTTCTTTTCTTTAGGCAGGATCTCCGGGGCTGTAGTCTGTGTATCCACGACCCAGGGATGAGCGAGAGCTGCCATTCTGCCCCTGTTCCATTGGCTCAGTCTCACTGCATCTCCTTGCTGAGGAAAGTCCCATCTTTTTCTTCTACCAAGATGCCTCTGCTCACCAGGCTTTGGCCGACCAGAGCGGATGCTTTTCCCGTCTTACCAAGTAGCCTTGGGAGACCAGTGGGGTGCCGTTGTTTGAACCCTTTTCATTCACCTCTTCTGCCTAGTCCCGAGTCCCCTTGGCCACAGGGAAAGGGGAGCAATGGAGGAGCCACAGTAAGGAGTGGGTTGTTGGAAGAAAGAATGTGATGCTTGACCCACAGACACAGAGTTCCAACGGTGGCATTTCAAGCATTGCAGTGGATGGGAAAAGATGCTGACTGATACTGGGAGACTTTTTTAGAACCCCTCAGACCAGACAGGGAGGCCTCTGATGGCCAGCTGCAGGTGTCTGCATTTCAGATTGGACCTGCGGACCTTGGTTGGTGTCTGGCCCCTCCATCTGCATTTTATTTCATGGACCTTCAGGAAGCTCTGCCCCTGAGCTGATGGCTGTCACCCTTTGGCTTTTCTGATGGGAGGAGATCCTTCCAACAATGTTATGAGCCTCCTGGGGCAAAACACCATTAGTAGTAATGTGGAAACTAGCTCAAGGGAGGCTGAGAGCTGCCTCCCCCCATGTCCCCACACTTCCTTTTATCTGTCCCCTCAGTGTCACTCCTGACCTCAGGGTAATGGGGTCACAAGCCACACCTGGGGCTGGTGGAAACAGACCTCAGGATATAGACTCTGCTTCTAGATCATCCGGCGTGGATGTGGGTGCTAGAGACAGGTAGTCAGAGCAGCAGGATTTCTGCCTGTGAGGCAGCTCGGGAACCAGAATTAGCAATATCCTCACCTTCACGCATGGGGTCCCTGTAGCACCCAGAGTCCTGGGCCACACCCTCCACCCTGGGCTCACAAGCCCCTGACTCCTGGCCAAATCACCCCTAGGGGGCTGGTTGCAGGCAGTGCCAGACCCAAGGCAAGATTTCTTTCTCGAGCCTTTCATCTGAACACAGTTTCCACTTCACCTCGTATCGCTTAGCTGGCGTTGGGCAGAGGGGCTCGGGCACTGAATTGATTGTGTACAGAAGGGTGTGACCCCGATACGAATCTCCAGGGAAATGAAAACCCAGGTTTTTTCAGTCCCTTGTTGGAGCGTGGGGGGGCGGGGGTGCTGCTGCTGGGCTTGCAGGTCATCAGATCACCCCTTCAGCTGGGAACCTGACCTGCAAGAGCATTTCCTCTTCTCACCTTGCCTAGTCTTCCTGCTAGGAGGTGTGCTGCAGGAAATTGCTCGCGATGAAGGGGCAGGGCCTGCCCCGTTCGCATCCCCGAGGCTGTCTCCAGCCCTGTAGCCCCTTGGCCTCCTGGCAGTGGGGGGAGGGGGAGGGGCACTGAGCAAGTACCTCTGGCTACTCTTTACAGACCAGGAATTTTGAAGGGAAGTAAGACCAACAAAAAGCCTCAAACAAATAACTCCCACCGTGGCTTCTTTTTTAGAGCAAAAGTTTGCTGAGAACAGAATCAACCCTCCTAGCTTGTTATTTTGCAGTGTTTTAAATAAGGGTCTGGGAGTCAGGTCTCCAGCCCCAAGGTTCCGGGTAACTTTGGCAGCCGTGATCTGGACACGATATCTGAATGGCTTTTCCAGTCCCAATTAACGTCCACCCTGCTAGTCCCATTAACTCGCTCCAGGAGCTTTCCTGTCAAAGGTTGGGGGTGTGGGGAGAGCACTTAGATTTTACCCACGCCGGCCACTTGGGCTGCATCTCCGTTGCTTGTGGGGCATTGATTTTACACATCCCCCCCTCAGCGAACCTGCTAATAAGATTCTTTTCCCCGCTTCTCCCTCCCTCCACCCCCCCCTTCAACCTGGCCCGACTCCTGGTCAGACCTTGATTACATGTCTCATTGATTCCATTCAGCTATTTATTAATACACTAATTAGTATGTTCATTTAAGGGAGAGCGACACCGCTTTTTAAAAATAAATGTACAGAGGTGCAGGTTAATGGAAATTTCTGTGTATTTAACATCGATGTCTGGTGTGAAGAGGATTAGCGTTGGATGTTAAAAGGACACAAGGGTTTTTCCAGGGTTTACATCACTTTCGCTGACAGTCTTTGAAAGGTGACACCTCGAATCATATCGCCTTTTCCTTTGGTGATCACAGGCCGTCTCTGCTCCTCGAGCAGGGAGACTTGAGGGTGGCTGAGGGGGTGCGGGGTTGGCTGTGCGCTGTCCTTCGCAAGAGGCTCTGCTTGTCGCTGACGTTTCCTCTGTCCTTCGCAGGATACTCTGCTTGTCGCTGGCGTATCCTCATCACAACGGATGAGGTGCACTCACTGACCAGCCTGTAGGGCTGTCTGGAGTTCTGGAATTCCAGGTCTGTGAGGAGTTCTCGTCGTGGCTCAGTGGTTAACGAATCCTGCTAGTGTCCATAAGGACGCAGGTTCAATCCCTGGCCTCACTCAGTGGGTTAAGGATCCAGCGCTGCCGTGAGGTCACAGACGAGGCTCAGCTCCCGAGTTGCTGTGGCTGTAACGTAGGCTGGCAGCTGTAGCTTAGCCTGGGAACTTCCATATGCCAAGGGTGCAACCCTAAAAAGACAGACAAAGAAAAAAAGGAAGAAGGTCTATGAATGGATAGACATGGCTTTTCTATTGCAGGCTTGCTCTGTTTGTTCTTGAGTTGTTAATGAGTGATTTCTCAGTCAGGGTAGGTTATGTGTGTCACGAACGACCCCAAATATCTGTGGGTTTGCACGTGGCAGTCCAATATTGGTTAGTATTTCGGGGGTAGGGGCGAGCAGCCTGTTCTGCGCAGCCACTCAGAGACCTGGGTTTCTTCCATCATGTGGCTCCACTGTCCCTCGGGCTCCTCGGTTCCCCAGCGCTCCTGCAGCTGCTGAGGGAGGAGGGAGGAGAAAGTGCGTGGAGGAAGGCACAGCGCTCCCATGGGAACCCGGAGGCACCTGGCCTCACTGTCCGAGAGCCCAGCAGTCCTGGGATGGTCCCCGAGAGCCACGTAGGAGTCAAGTGCAGCTGCAGCCCAGCCCAGAGAGAAGGCAGGGCTGAGGGAACCTGCAGGACACAGCCCGTCCAGGAGAGAGTGTGCAGTGCAGCATGTTTTAGTTCCAGATGGACTTTTCTTAAGAAGTTTTTTCTAAACTTGGTGGACACCGAAAGGGAGTTGCAAAGTGGGAAAAGAAAACAAAAATAAAGCGAGTGGAAGAGAAGTTCATGAGTACTCAAACGCAGATGATCCATGTTTCAGAGACTCCAGGGCGCGTTTTCCCTTTGGTTGGCAGGGGCTGGGCTCCGTGCATTGGGCTAATCGGTGCCTTTGTGTTCCCGAGAGGAGAGCAGGGTGATATGTAGGAGATGCTGGTAGCTGCTGGTGAACCTGGTTCCCCTGGTTGGATAGGTTTGGAAAGAGAGGAATTTTGAGAAAATTCAGCATTATTCATCGTTAATGCCCCTGGATGTGTGAAGGAGTGCGTCTTAGCCAAGGGGACTGTTATTGTTATGGCCTGGGGCCCACCCTTCTGCTTCCCCCACAGCCCATGGCAGCTCAGCGTGTAGTTCTGGCCCCCTCTGTCTCACACCCGGGTCATACATCCAGATACACCCTGTCTGCCGTCCCATAGCCTCCCTTAGTAAGAGGGCGTACCTACTAGACCACTGTCAAGGGCTAAGGCCGCTTAGGAAGGTGGGACTAATTGTGCTGGAAGTCATCTGGATTTCCATGAAGGAAGCTGCAAAAATACACAACCTCTGCTAAAACAAAAACCAATCCCTGCTTCTGAAAATATACCTCTCGGAAATAATAGTACTAGTATGTAAGGACGTATGTACAAAGAGGTTTATAATGGCATCAATCTTTGTGCCAAAGGTTGGGGGCGGGAGGGCCACAGAGCATGCCCAGTGGTAGGGGACTGGCCGCATAAATTATGGCACATCCACACCGTGGAATGCAGCCATCCCCAAATGAAAATCACCGCTAAACCGGGTGACTTGGAGGCCTTCTGAGGGAGATGAGGCCGGAACTCTGAACCAAACTTTTTCTGATGGGTCAAGGTTAATGACGGGAACAGGAGGGTAACCCAAAGAGGAGCTTACACCATTTCTCAGTGGAAGGGCAGGCTCTGTTCATGCTGAGTGTGTGTGTGTGTGTCGGGGGGGGGGGGTTACTCTGAGCTGCAATGGAAAACCCACATTCTAGCCATTATTTTCTTCCTAATGTATGTGCACTCCCTCAAGGGGACACCCGCCTCGGGTACAAGGGTGGCGTGTGGCCTTAGCATCAACAGGACAGCAGGAGGAGACCAAGGCTGTCCAGCATCCTTCTGCTTCCCAGAGTCTAGGTCAGTGCTTCAGACTGCCTCTGGATCCAGCTTCAGCCTCCTTCCTGCTTCTTGGTGAAGCTGGACCCGCCTATCCGCCTCGCCCCGTTACTGCTCAGACTGTATCTCACACGCTCCTCCATGAACATGCGCTGGGCATTCAGAAGTCACAGCATCCCAGCCCCATCCCCATGCTGCTCCCCAAACAAACAGGAAACCAGGGAATTTTAAAGATGTAGCAGTAACTTAACCCAAATAGCAGGTCTTTATTATTATTATTATTATTATTATTATTATTATTATTATCATCATCATTATTATTATTTTGCTGCTCCCTTGGCATATGGAAGTTCCTGGGCCAGGGATAAAACCCACACCGTAGCAGTAACTTGAGCCACTGCACTGGATCCTTAACCCGCTGCACCACAAGACACAAGAGAACCCCCAAACAGCAGTTTGCACGCCTTCACAGCCATTTTCCCAAACACCTGAGCGGGTATTGGTTCAGGCAGATCCCTCCCAGAATCAAGGAAATTGGCTCCCAGGGGTATTTTAGTGTCCACACACTTTTAAGATTTTTTTTTTTTTTAAAGAGACTGTAGTTCCAGGTTTCAAAGACTTAGGAGGGACCAAATGTACCAGAGTCGCTGGGGTTGGGGCCCAGGCATCCCAGGTTTTAAGGTTCCCCGGAGTGAGTCTCAATGTACAGCCAAGTTCAGAGCCATTCTCAGGGCCGAACTAAGAAGTTCTGCTCTGCTGGAGACATCGCAGAGGGACCGAGTAGGTAATAAAACCTTATGAAAGGGAAGTTTCGGTTTTCTGGAATTCCGCTTTTCCAAGGGCTGGTGGTAGTGAGGGTGCCTTTTCCTCATGCAAATTACGGAAAAACAGATGGGCGTTTTGCGTCCCATTTCTAGCTTCGAACAAAGCGACATTGGGTATTTCTTGGAAAGCACCCTAGAATCCTCCGTGTTGGTGTTTGGCGAGAACACAGCCAACTTTGAGTCGGAATAGGTGTTTCTGGCTGGGATGGGGGATGGGAGCAGAACCCAGACTGCCTTCAGCTGCAGGCTCGCCCACCCTTGCCAGCACTATTTCCACCTCGGCGCTCCCTCTTCTGGACTCTCCCCACCAAGCAAAAGCCCCAAAGGGTACAAAATAATGGGCCAGTACAGAAACAAGCCAATAAGAGCCTCCCAAGCACTTGAAACAAGTTGCATCCCATAAAAATCCTTTCTCAGTCATCTCGAAGTTAGAATTGTACTCTGCTCTGCATTAATTTTGCATTAGGATTTAATCTGATGAAAGACGAGGGCTGGGCGAGCCGAGACCTCCGCTTCCTACTGTGACAACGAAGCGCTGTTCAGCAGCCCCGGGGCTCTCCAAGCCCCCCACAAACCCCACCGGATTTGGGACGTGGCATTCCTAGAAACTCTTTTGAGCCTTTCCAAAGCGAGGCTTTGTCTGTCTTTAAGCTCACCCCATCCGCGGCCCTGGAGCTCAGCCACCAATTCAAAGGGCTCTGTTTGGCTGGGTGCTTTCTTTGGTTTCACGTTTTGTTCGACAGCATTAGATGTGCTCGCGCTCAGACTCCCTGGGGCCCGCGTGTGCGTCAGCGATGGCTGTCTGTCCTAATTCGGTCATGGCAGTCTTGGGGTCTGTAGTTGCGGCTGCAGAGATGCCCTGTAGTTTCTCATCGTGCCCAGGGCTCGTTGGCAAGCTGCTGCAGAGGCTGAAATATGGAGTGGCCTGAAGAATAGAAACCCGGGGACCAACACACCCTCTTGTTATCTGCACCCCTGATTTGCTTTCCCTGGTGGATGTTCCTGGGGTCCTGATGGGTTTTACCCCTTCCCTGTCTTCTCTGTGGTTCTGGAATGCCTGTCCCTTGGTTCTTCTACACGGTAGAAAAATGAGTCAAAAATCCCTGGATGGAGTTCCCATTGTAGCTCAGCAGGTTCAGAACCCAGTTAGTATCCATGAGGATGTGGGTTCAGTTGCTGCAGTGTAGGTCGCAGATGCAGCTCAAGTTTGACCCCTAGCCCGGGAACTTCTATGTGCTGCAGGTGCAGTCCTAAAAAAAGAGAGAAAAAAATAATCCCTGGAAAAGCTCATCAAACAAATCCCGGGAGGAGCCTGGTATAGCTCCCAGCCTGCCCCTTGATCTCTGCCACCCGCTGTGCCCTCAGTCATGCCCGCATGCCTTCAGGGGGGCCCTGGCAAAGGGGCAGAAGGAACTGTGTTGTCATGGAGGGGGAACATCGTTAAGTGACATTCAGAGACCTCGGAACAAGCAGAGGTGTAGACGTAGTCATGGTCAGGATTAAGGAGGGACCGTGTGGCAGGCTTACAGGTGAAAGCCCTGGGGTCAGGTGTCGGTGCGGTTCCGGCTTACCACTTCCCTGCTTGGGCAAGTGACTTAAACCTCAGTGATGCTACTTCTTCATCTATAAAATGGGATCATGATTATTTCCTTAGAGGCTTAAGTGAGATGTTGCTGGGAAAGTGGCTCCGAGCAAGCATCGCTGAAAACTGTGGCCCAGCGTGTCTCCCTTTTGGAAAGGATTTTCGGCTTTAAATGATCTCTGTAAACTAGAATCAGGGCAGAAATCACCATGAAACTAGCCTGACGTAATTCAGCTTACTCTTTCAAGAGAGGAGGTATTTGAAAAATAAATATATTTTTCAGACCACTTGTAAAGCATTGGCTCCCTTTCCTGGGAGCGTAGAACCGGATGGGCTGGTTTGGTATTTGACCCGCATGTTTTAATTTTGTGAATCCCCTGGGTTGACCCCATGGTTCCCAAGTCCTGCTTCTCCTAGGATCCACCTAAGCAGTTTTGAAAAACTAGAGATTCGTGGACCTAATCCCAGGCCGATTGGATCCAAGCCTCCAAAGGCGTTGGGAGTGGGGAATGAGTTTGGAGAACCTTCTGGAGAAGGTTTCAAGGAGGAGCTGGTGATCCTTTTGGGAAGCCCAAGGCGAGATCACTGTCGCTAGAGCCCAGGGCACTGGGGGGGGAGGGGGGCATGCCCCAGCCGTTCCCAGGCATGGTGTCCCCTCTCCCCTCTGTTCTCCAGCGTCTCCTTGAAAACCTCAGCACTCGAGGGGCTAATATCAGTGTCTGCCCGCTTCTGTTCCTCAGTCCGGATGAGGGTCTGGTCCTGAATTATCAGCCACCCGTTGGGGCTGTGGTGATACTGTGTTCTGGAGATAAGCTTACAAGTGGCCTCCACTGACATTAGACTTCCTTTATTTTTCTCTCTTTCTTTCTTTCGTTGTTGTGAAGGGAGGTGATATTCTCCTTTTCTTTTTTAAAAATTGCTTTATTATAGTTGGTTTACAATTTCTGCTGTAAAGTGACCCAGTTATGCATATATATGTGTGTATACATATTTATATTCTTTTTCTCACATTATCCTCCATCATGCTCCATCACAAGGGCTCAGATATAGTTCCTTGGGCTCTACAGCAAGACCGCATTGCTTATCCACTCGAAATATGATAGTTTGCATCTACTAACCCCAAGCTCCCAGTCCATCCCGCTTCCTCCCCCCCATCGGCAACCCCTAGTCTGTGCTCCATGTCCATGAGTTTGTTTCTTTTCTGTAGACAGGTTCATTTGTGCTATATATTAGACTCCAGATATAAGTGATATCATATGGTATTTGTCTTTCTCTTTCTGACTTACTTCACTTAGTAGGAGCGTCTCTAGTTCCAACCATGTTGCTGTAAATGGCATTATTTTGTTCTTTTTATGGCTGAGTAATATTCCATTGTGTATATGTACCACATCTTCTTAATCCGTTCATCCATTGATGGACATTTAGGTTGTTTCCATGTCTTGGCTATTGTGAATGACATTCAACTTTGGTTTGGACTTTTGGATCTGACCCAGGCTTTGGATTCCTTTCTCATTCCGTTCCTGCCCCAGCAAGGCAGTGAGTGTGACAGGGGTTGCAGGGTCTGCCCTGGCCTGATGGTGGGTGGGTGGCTGCATCCTTCTGAAGGGTCTTGGGAAAGGGGTCTTCCTCCCTGGGGGGAACCAGAGGGCTACGCTGGAGCAGGCTAGGAGGCCGCTGACTCCCTTTGCATCTGAGTCCTGATGATGATCTTCTAAGATAAGAAGGAGAGGGTCTTTCTAAGAATGACTAAGAAATATCCTAAAGTTTAGTGATTCTTAAATCGGTTCTAAGCCGGTCTCCACCTAGACTCGTAACGGGAAACCACTGAGCCGAATCCCATTTGTGTTTCATTTAGGTGCATGGGATGTTTTGCTCTGGCCCACATTAATGATCAAGAGATTTCATGTCCAGTAGGGCTGTTACACGTGTAGAAGTAGAGACATAGCTGAGATCGTGGAGCCCCTCTTCCCATATGGCAACCACGGGAGACAGCTCGGGGCTGCTGCCTGCAGGACTCGCTCTCCAGGTTGCACAGCTGCAGACCGTCTGCCCAGCCCGCTCTGTTCTTTGTGTTTTTCGCCCTACTTGCCTGGGGCCCTGGGTTGTCGCCTGAGTTTGGGAGCCTTGCCAGTGCCCTAAGAACCACCTAAAGATCTATCATCTAGATTTCTGGCTCCTGTGCCCCCAGAGGTTCCGATTCCATGAGTGTGATTGTGCTGCGGGAAACTACACTTGGAAAAATATTGGCCTAGAATTCAAGGCACAGTTTCCCCCGTGGGTGAGTGTGTGACCACGAAGAAGTGGGATTCAGGCAGAATCCACCAAGGGGAGTGGCCTCAGAGCTCCCCATCAGTTCGGGGTTAGAATCAGATGCAAAGGCGTTTCATTCCTTTTTCTCCCCTGGAGCCAGGGGTCTCCGGGGGGCGGGGGGGGGGGAACATCTGTCACACAGATGTTCTGTTTTTGCACCTGTTGGGGTAGGCTGAGACGACCGCCTTCTTTGTGGCTCCGCTTAGTGAACAAAACTTGGCGTCACCAAGGCTTCTAGGAGAGACAGAATGGCCACTCGTTTCCCACTCACTGTTCAAAACGGAAGCCCAGCCTTCACGGCCCAGACGGCGGCTGGAGAGAGATTTCTAAAGAGTCGGCAGGGTGAATCCCAGGCTGTAGCCAGTGGGCCAGAAGCAAGCAGTGGTGGGCTGGACAACACACAGATCCTTCACTAGCCGGAGTCTGTCCCGTGTAGATGGATGAGACTAGAGAGAATGCAGACTCTTCAGGGCTTGGGAATGGGAGGAGCTAAAAGAATCAACCGCACCGGGGGGCTTTGGGATGCTATACTTTTTTGTGGTCCCGGAAGCATCCATTTCCACATAATCATCTTCACACCTGTCCTTGCAGTGTGGCCACTGCAAATAAAGCTCAGCTTTGGGGACAGGTGAGGTACTATCCCTAAAGATGTAGCTAGGGTATAGGACCCCAGGTCCTTGGGTGGTGGCCAGAATATGACAGAGGGAAACTGGACACAGTTCTGGCTCAGCCAGGTACCCCTTATGGAGCACCTTGTCCCCTGGGGACATTTGTTCAGGCCGCTGTCGGGCTAGCTAGTGATGGCTGGGGTTAGCAGAGATGACTGGCCACTCCACACTGTTTAGTTTCCAGAGTTGGTGGGTTGCTGGCGGTCCCCTTCTCACGTCCCCACTGCAGCTCCGAATAGGCAGAGCTGTCCCATCAGCCAGCAGGAATGGGCACGGCCGCCTCCTGCTGGGTCCTCACTCCTGGGTGCTGATAGCTTTGCTGGGGATGGTGTCAGCCGATCAGCCAGCATTTCCCCACCCCAGCAACACTCTCGACTTTTCTTAGCCTCGTCTATCCTGTTACCCTTCTTTACACCTTCATTCCAGCTTAATCGCATCCTCACCTTCCTTCCTTTCCTGCAAAAAACACAGGAAAGTCATGCGACCCTCCCTTTCTCAGGAGTCTGGAAATCCAGCTGCTGTTTTTACTTTTTTATGGATTTAAGGCTTTGAGGGGCAAAAAGTTGGAACACCTTTATAGAGGGAGGGGGACCTGCTGTGGGACTGGGGAATGAAAGAGTTAGAAAACCACTGTGTCATGACCTTACTCTCAGTTGGCAAGATGTTTAAGAATTATTTGAAGAGAAGTGATGCCTGGCTTGCTTTCCTCAGCCCAGAAATCTCAGTTCCTCAATTCTGGTATTATACTGAGTGTCTCTTGCAAGCCGGGTGCGGGGCCAGGGGCCGGGGTTCGGTGGGGTCAGCAAATACGGCCCCACCCTCAGGGAGCTAACACTCTCTCCTCAGGACGTCTTTGCTCGGAGTCACTCTGCCCAGTGCGTTTCCAAACCCTGTAGCACCCCTGCATTCTTGCTTTCATTGGGTTGAATGCCAGCTGTCCGCAGGAGCTCAAGACATGATTGCAGGAGGTGGGGTCCTTTGGGGAGAGAATTGGTAGGAGTTTCTGGAGCCCAGAGGATACTGGGAGAGGGGTTAGCATGCTCTTAAACCCCAGGTTTGAAGAGGGAAAGAATCTTGGGCCCGGACAGGAAGAGGCAAGCACATTCTCTTTTTTGCAGACCTCATTGATTTGGTGCAGACAATTAATTGAAAAAAAGCAGGAGCAGACAGGTTCCGTATGTGTGGTGAGCTCTGCCTGATGCGGGCACGCTGTTCTCCTCCATCCACGGCCCAAGATCAGCTCAGATCGATGCCAAGCTCAGTAATTTATTTATGAAATTGTATAGCCCTTCCTCAAGTAACATTTTACTTTTATTTCATCTCCCAGATCCCCACAGTGAAAGCAGAAGTTATTTCCTTACAGGTAACAGCCTTCTGACACTCATTCATATAAACGGAAGGGAGGATGGGGAAAATATCCGTAGCACGTGGCAGACGTGGAGGCTGAAAAGCAATGGTCGCGTAGAGGTTTCTGTCTCTACTGGGTTCGGTCTCTACCTGGAAACCTGGGAAGTTAACCTTGTGGGCACTTTTTTTTCACTCAGTGGAACCAAGGATGACAGTCCCAAGTCCCCGAGGACCACCTGTCACAGAGTGATGGGTGTACACCACTGGCCCTCTGCACACTTAAATCCATTTCTGTGCTCTTTATTTTCTCTGGCACTCCTGGCTTGTGTTCCGATGCCCCTGGTTATTGACAAAGGACGCCGAGAGCTCTCTGCTTGCCCCAAACAAGACTGGTGCTGTAGCATCACTTAGAGAATCTCTGAAGACACAGCATGGGGCGACCTCCCCTTGCCCGGGAGCTTGTGCCCCCTTGCCCGGGAGCTTGTGCCCCCTGCCCGGGAGCTTGTGCCCCCCGCCTGGCCAAGTGCAGCCCCGAGTGGATATACTCTGGTGGCAGGTTCTGCATTCTCGCCTGAAGTGCTCTGTCCTCTGGGTACTTTCTGCATTGGAGCGTGGTCACCGTCACTAACTTCACACCGAGACCTCTCTTGGACCGGGTCTCAGGGCTCCCGGGAGGATGGGCGGGTTGTGGCTTAGACCCACTAGTCTCCGTCCCTCTCTGTTTGGGTTTGGCTCAGGTGGTAGTGTCTGAGGATGTGGGTTCGATCCCTGGCCTTGCTCAGTGGGTCAAGGATCAGGTGTTGCTACAAGCTGTGGTGTAGGTCACAGACGTGGCTCGGATCCCTTGTTGCTGTGGCTGTGGGGAGGCCAGCAGCTGTAGCTCTGATTCGACTGCTAGCCTGGGAACCTCCATATGCTGGCGCAGGTATGGCCCTAAAAAGAAAAAAAAAAAGAACTAAATAAAACCCCAGTGGCATCTTTGGTTCTTCCTTCTCCTTCAATCTGACTCTCAGTTACTGACCAAACATATTGTGCTTTCCTCCTGATTTCTTTTTCTTCTTCTTCTCCCTTTTTTTTCCTTTTTCTTTCCTGTTTAGGGCTGCATCAGCAACATATGGAGGTTCCCAGGTCTGGGGTCTAATCGGCCTACACCACAGCCACAGCAACACAGGATCTGAGCCATGTCTGTGACCTACACCACAGCTCACGGCAACACTGGATCCTTAACCCACTGCGAGAGGCTGGCATCAAACCCGCAACCTCATCGTTACTAGTCAGATTTGTTTCTGAAGCACCACAAGGGGAACTCCCTCCTTTATGGTTTTCTCCCCGTATTCTAATTCCTGTCTGTGGCTCCTGGTCGGTGCTGCACCCCACTCACCAGAGCTTCCCACCCGCCCTGCCTTCCTCGTCGCCCCGCCTCAGCCCTGTTCAGATGTGTTTACCTCTTCTCTGCGAGCCTGATAAAGCCTGTTAACTTTCTTTCCCGCTTTTGGTCTCATTCCCGTCAATCTGTTTGGCACTTAAGTGCCCAATTCATCTCCTTCAAGTGCAGCTTTCAGGTTACCACTCTTTTGCTCAAGAATCTTCAGTGGCTCCCCACAGATTATCAACTATCTTTCCGCTTAAACCTAGCGTTCCAGGTTATCCATGTTTTGGAATCAGCCTATAATTGGCTGTATCTCTTACTTTCACCCTAACGTGAGTCCATTGTTGCAGTCAAATCACATACGATTTATGGGACTTCTGCTTCTGGTAATGGCAGACTAGGTAATTCAGACTGACCTACCTTCTGAGGAAAATTTAGAAAGCAGGAAAGTGATTTTCAACAGTATCCTTGAAGACGTATGAAAGCTAATGAAGCGGTGTTTTTATTTTTATTTTTAATTTATTTTTTTGTGGTACCTGTGGCATGTGGAAGTTCCAGGACCATGAATGGAACCCTAGCACACAGGGAAACAGTTAAATACGAACAAGAACCAGCATGAACAATAGACTCGCAGTTCTGTCTGTCTTCTGGATACTGCAGTTATGAGGCACTAGCTTTTTTTTTTTTTTTGGCTTTTTAGGGTCACATCGACGGGCATATGGAGGTTCCCAGGCTAGGGGTCGAATCAGAGCTACAGCCGCCGGCCTAAACCACAGCCACAGCAACGCAGGATCCGAGCCACATCTGCAACCTACACCACAGCTCACAGCAATGCTGGATTCTTAACCCACTGAGCAAGGCCAGGGATCAAACCCGCAACCTCATGGTTCCTAGTCGGATTGGTTTCCGCTGTGCCACCATGGAAACTCCTGAGGCACTAACTTTAAAATAACCTTGCTTACTTACTATTTTCAAGTAGAAGCAAGACAAGATTAAAAAACCTGGCAGGAAGTTAGAAATTATAAAGAATCTATAGTAGATTTGAAATAAGAACCAGGGGACAAGGCAAAAGAAACCATCCAAAATGAAAGATTAAAAATAAGAAAAGGGACAGATGGCCAGCAGGCACAGGAAGAGATGCTCAGCATCACTAATTATTAGAGAAATGCAGATCACAGCTACAGTGCACTGTCACCTCACACTGGTCAGATTGGCTGTCTTTAAAAAGTCAGCAGGAGTTCCTGTTGTGGAGCAGCAAAAAAGAATCTGACTAGTATTTCTGAGGATGTGGGTTCGATCCCTGGCCTTAGTGGGTCGGGGATCCGTCATTGCCATGAGCTGTGGTGTAGGTCGTACATGCAGCTTGCATCCTGTGGCTGTGGCTGTGGCATAGGCTGGCAGCTGTAGCTCCAATTCGACCCCTAGCCTGGGAATCTCCATATGCTGTGGGTGTGGCCCTCAAAAGAAGAAAAAGAAGTCTACAAATAACAAATGTTGAAGAGAGGGTGGAGAAAAGGGAGCCCTCCTGCGTAGTTGGTGGGAGTGTAAGTCAGTGTAGCCGCTATGGAAAGCAGTATGGAGGCTTTTCAAAACACTAAAAATAGAATTACCATACGATCCACAGTCCCATTCCTGGGCATGTAACTGGACAAAGCAATGATTCAAAGGGATGCATGCACCCCAGTGTCCACTGCAGCACTATTCACAATAGCCAAGACTTGGAAACAACTTAAATGTCCACTGATACATGAGTGGATTAAGACGAAGTGGTACATATGTGTAATGGTACCACTCAGCTGTTACAAAGAACGAAATAATGCCATGTGCATCATCATGAATGAAGCTAGAGATTCTCGCACCAAGTGGAGTCAGAAAGACAGATACCATATGATACCACTTATATGTGGAATCTAAAATATGGCACAAAGAAACCTATCTACAAAAGAGAAACAGATTCACAGACGTAGAGAACAGACTTGGGGTCGCCAAGGGGTTGGGGGAGGGAGTGGGATGGACTCGGGGTTTGGTGTTAGTAGATGCAAACTGTAACATTTAGAATGGATAAACAATGAGGTCCTACTGTATAGCACAGGGAACTATATCCAATCTCCTGGTATAAGACATAGGGAAAGGAATATTAAAAAAAAGTGTGTGTGTGTGTGTGTGTGTGTGTACGTACGTGTACATGCATAACTAAAGCATTTTGCTGTACAGAAATATTAGCACAACATTGTATATCAACTATAATTTAAAAAAATACATTAAAAGGTGAGGCGGCATAATGGATACAGTCTTACCTATTTCACTGGCATTCTACAAAGAGGGGGAGAATGGGGGAAAAGTATTATTTGAAGTAATGTCTGAATTTTCTAAAGCTGAGGAAAAACACCAAAGCACCAATTCAAGGAGGCATACCAACTCCAAGAAGGATGAAAAAAAATGAAATCCACACCCAGACATGCCTTAGTATACCTGCAGAAATGTTGAAGACACATTGTTTCATTTATGATTTCCCAAGCCCCCAGTTTCTTTGTATGCTTTTCATATGCTGTTCCCACTCCTTCCTTGTTGTCTGTCCAAATGTAACCTATTATTATCAAGCTCTGTCTGGTAGTCCTCCTGTTCTTATCACCCACCAGATTTGTGCTTAAAATGATTTTTAAAAAATCATTTAGGAGTTCCCGTTGTGGCTTAGCAGAAATGAATCTGGCTAGCATCCCTGAGGACGCAGGTTTGATCCCTGTCCTCACTCAGTGGGTTAACGATCCGGCGTTGCCATGAGCTGTGGTGTAGGCTGGAGACGCGGCTCGGATCCCGCGTCGCTGTGGCTGTGGCGAAGGCCGGCAGCTACAGCTCTGATTCGACCCCTAGCCTGGGAACCTCCATATGCCGCAGGTGTGGCCATAAAAAGACAAGAAAAAAATCATTTAACATCAACAATATCAACTCTAGTTCCTTGATGGCTGCTACGATTATGGGACATTTACATTAATTGCAGGCACTGTTCTTAATGCCCATGACACATGATCTCAGTTAATCCTCCTAAAACTCACCAGAGGTTTCTGCACAAGAAAAAACTGAGCCCCCCCCCAACTCTCCTCTGAACTTAGAGCCTTTAACCTACTTTGTAGCATTTGTACTGTTTTTGCTTGAACTACTGCAATCTGTACACAGAGCCCATCTCACCTAGGGGCAGGCCCTCCTCCTCTGTGTGTGTCTCCCACTGTGCCTGGCGCCTAGCTTTGCAGATGTGGAGCGGGTGCCCATGCATTTGTTGAATGAGTCTTGCGTGGGGCTTGTCCCCAGAATGCCTTAGGTGCCTGTGGATCTGCTAAAAGTCTGAGCAGATGCCCCAGAGGAAGCTGTGAGCCCATCCCCACACCTTATCATCTCTGCCTGCCTCAGCGGCTGCCGTTCACACGTTAAATTGAAAGCAGCGACCGATGCTCTATTTAAAGTGTCTTCGAAAATGGTACTCAAGTGTGTAACACAGCTATTTCACTGACGTGGGCAAAGTATTTATGGAGAGGTTGTTTTTCCTTTGGATAGGGAGGTTTGTAACCAGAAGCCATGATAGGACACCTATGTGGATGGATGTCAAAAGGAAAACAGGGGCAAAAAGCCCCCAGACGCTTCTCCTCATTACCTCCATCCCTATCAAGGCATCATCTCCCTGGCGATTTTCTCCATCAAGTCCTATGTTTTCTGTCAGCATCCAGAGATCACAAAATATGACCCAGGGCCAGGAAAGTTGAAGCAGGAATTGTCCAGACCAGAAGGAGTAATTGCAGTGTTTGCCATTAGCATTCCAGCTCGGGCCTCTCTGGATTTGTTCGCCACCTCAGCTTGACAGCTTAATGGTTTGCGGGAGAAGGAGCATTTTAGCACAATCGGTCTTTACCCCTTGTGGGGAGGGGTAGCTGGTGAAAGCACCAGGCGAAGCTTCTAGGGGACAGGGGCGGTGTGTAGGAAAAGAGGTGTTAAGTTAGGGGAACGGCCAACTTCATCAGAGCCACCCTACTGTCCCTGAGTCAGGCAAACCGGTGATTGGCGTGCACTGCTGCCGTCGCCTTTCCCCGCCAGGCCGTCCGGGTGCCTTTTCACTGAGCGTCCTTTGAAATACACCTTTATGGATTCTACTGATTCGATCCACTGCATGCATTTGTGACAGCTAGGCTCTTTTACTTTCCGAGCAACACTGACATTCGATCCGCTTTCTCGCCTCCCTCTCCCATTCTTAGCAGCAGATAATAAACTGCTCGGGGTTGTGAAGGCAGGTCAGCACCACACCATCCAGTCTCTGGACCCACCATCCCTTTCGGCATGAGCTTCTGGAGAGTGGGGGGAGGGGGCCCCCAGTACTACAGTGCTGGACAGTGTTTGCCTGGGTCCCGGAGGCAGAGACCTCTTGTAGGTTTGGTGGGAGGCTCTGATCATTGCGTGTTTTTTCTTTCTTTTTCTTCTTTTTTTTAAGGGCCGCACCTGCTGCATATGGAGGTTCTCAGGCTAGGGGTTGAATCTGAGGTGTGGCTGCTGGCCGGCGTCACAGCCACAGCAACGCAGGATCCGAGCAGCATCTGCAACCTTTACCACAGCTCACGGCAACACCGGATCCTTAACCCACTTGAGCAAGGCCAGGGATGGAACCTGCGTCCTCATGGATACTAGTTGGATTCGTTTCCATTGAGCCACAATGGGAACTCTTGATAATTGTGTGTTAAAGTGAGAACAAAATGTCAAGTGTGAAAGCCAGTTCTTAGCACACCCGATGTGGGCTTTCTGGGGACTCCGGCAGGGATTATGTCCCTTGAAACTTCCAGCCCTTCACTGCAGTTACCATGCTTTGATGGCTGGGCTCTCCAGGTAACCTCTGACACGGAGCCCTGCTCTGAGCAGCTCCGAACCTCTGGGGCAGCCGGTGTTTCTCAGTGGAGGCGCCCGGGCCTTCTGGGCAGGGTGTTCTTCACTATACGGGGCCATCTTGCAAAGTGCAGGGGAGCATCCTGCCCCTCTGAGCGCTAAAAGCCAGGAGCGCTCAGTCAACCAGAAAAGTCTCTCCACATTCCTGGATGCCCCTGGGGAGAGGGAGCTGCCCCAGCCTGAGAACTTCTGCAGGTCCGAGAGGAAAAAGAGTAGGGTTCATACTGTGCCTGCCCTTGACACCTGTGCCTCTTCCTGCGTGGGCTGGGCGCTGGAGCTCTCTTTGCCAGTTGACTGACCTTGAACCAGCCGCTTCAAAAACTCGCTGAGCCTTCAGGGTGATAGTGATGGAACCCATCTCTTAGATTTGGGAGGAAGATTAATATTAGGGAATGATCATGGGTGCTTGCAGTGTGCTCGGCAGTTTGCCAAGCTTGTTACATGCAGGATCCCATCCCAGCTTTGTAACCGGTCACCCAGTGAAGTGGGTCCCATTATTATCCCCGTTTCACGGATGATGAAACTGTTTTTAGTCTCGGTTTAGGGATGCAAAGACTCAAAATTAGTCAGCGAAATGGACTATAAATTTGGTCAGTGGTCCTCTAGCCTCAGTCTCTTGGGAATCTCCTGGAGACCTTGTGAAAACCACAGATGGGAGTTCCCGTCGTGGCTCAGTGGTTTGTGAACTCGACTAGCATCCATGAGGACACGGATTTGATCCCTGGCCTTGCTCAGTGGGTTAAGGATCCGGCGCTGCCATGAGCTGTGGTGTAGGTCGCAGACGCGGCTCAGATCCCGCGTTGCTGTGGCTGTGGCGAAGGCTGGTGGCTTCGGCTCTGATTGGACCCCTAGCCTGGGAACCTCCATATGCCGCGGGTGCGGCCCTAAAAAGACAAAAGACAAAAAAAAAAGAAAGAAAGAAAAAGAAAACCATAGATAGTGGCAGCCCATCAGCAGAGTTTCTGATGCAGTAGGTGCAGAACGGGCCTGAGGCGCTGCGTTTCTGACAGTTCTCAGGAGCCGCTGGTGAAGCTGCTTCGGGGAGCGTGTGTTGAAGACCACTTCAGTCTTCGAGTGCATATCTCCCAATACTTTGTGACGTATTGTGAGCTCTGAGAAGGCGAGTGTAGACTGTCCCCACCGCTGCCCCCCATGCACATGTAACACACACATCAAGGGATTTTGTGTATTCAGCGTGGCCTTGGGCGGGGCTCAGTCCCTGGGGAAGGGCACGGAGGCTCCCTTGGGTTGGATCTTCACTGCCAATCTGCTGAGGCTCCACAAGTCCCTGAGCCCCGGAGGGAGAGGCAGGGTCCTTGGAAGGCCCTAGTGAGGTCCTTGAGCCTTGTAGCAGGAGAGAGAGGGGGAAGGTGGGTGACAGGGTGGGTGGCAGCAGCCACAGGGAGACAAGTGGGGGCTAGGAGCTTGGGAAGCGCTCTGAAATGAGAGCTTCTGAGACCTGTGCTCAGGGAACTCCATTACTTCTCCTGTGCTTGTGTTTTCTGTGACTGTGGGATTTTTTTAGTCTCCTCTTGTGACAGTGGCAGCCTGTGCACAGAGGAAACAAGGAAGGGGGTGTTCTTTTCTCCACACTCAGGCCAGCGTCTTGGGAGGGGAGCAGCGTCTCCAGTGGCCGATCGTGACAAGGCGAGGGAAACCAGAAAAAGTGTGGACGTGGGGCAGCTGCCAATAGCATCCCAGGCTTGCTTGGTCCAGCTGCCCTCCCCACCTGGAGATCCTTCCAGTAATAATATTCTAACCACTGCTTAGAGTTGTTGATTGCTTCTCGTGTGCCAGGCCCTTATGCTAAGCACTTGGTAATAGTTGTGGGGTTGGATCCTATTTCCAACTCCATCGTATGGGTGGACAAAGTTTGGAGATGCAGGCATTCACTCAGGTTCATGTAATGAGCCAGCGACAGAGCGAGCCCAGGCCCTTAACCCTTTCACACCGATGCTCAGTTGAAACCTTGACAGCTGCTTCGTCCGAATTAGGGAAGACGTCCCTCACCGCAGGGACACGTTTCCCACTCTCCTTACCCAGTGGCAGGTATGTGCTAAGTCTTGGGGAGCTGGTAACGGCCCGGGCTTCAGACCAGGTTCTGCCCAAGATCTTGCCCGTGAGCCCGAGCTAGTCCTGCAGCCTCATGGGCTGGCGTGTCTCCCCTCTGTGAGCCCCAGGACCCCTCTCTCTCCCGGGGCCGCTGGGTGGATGGCTGACATGTCCGGGATCCCGGGAGGGAGTGCGGTGGTCTCTACACACAGCCGTGTGTGTGTGCGTGTGTGTGGCTGTCACAGGGGCTCTAGCTGCCACCCCTGGTGTTGGCAAGTTTCCCCCGCACCTGCCTCCCTCTCCATGTGGGCAGCTGCACCAGGAGAGCTAGAGATGGGAAGTGGGGTCGGGGGACTAGACTGTCTGATGTCTCTTCTAGGAGGAATTGACGTGCAAGCAGATCTAGGGGCGGGGCAGGATCCGTGACGCTCTGCATCCCACAGAGCTGCTCTGTGCTGGGGAATTTTCCCCTCTACTGATTTGATGGATGATCGCGGGCTGGGTGTCCAGGCCGAGCCTGTGGGTTGTGCTGGCCCCACGGCCCGTGCACCTGCCCATGAAATTGACAACAGAGACTCCTGGCTTGGAAAGAACTCGATCCAGATAAAGACTCCTCTTTTTTTTTTTAAGCTCTCATTCTTATTTGAGGTTTTCCTGTCGTTGACTTGACACCTTCTCAGAGGGCCTTGGGCCAGCATTCCTCTCTTCTCCTCCATGCCTCCCTCTCCGTCTTTCCTACACAGCACAAGCTGGAGACCTGTTGCTATGAGGCGCCCCTGCCCCCCCCGCCCCCCCCGCTGGGACACATGACCCTTGGTCTTGGGGTACCCTGATGTCCTGTCTCAGGGAATCTGTCCCAAGCTATGGAATCTCAGCCAAAGTCCTTCAAAAAGATCTTAACTTTCTTGAAATAGTATTTTGGGTGCTGAAAATGATCTCATTCAGGGGAATAAGTGGACTTAAAGGATTAAGACCTCCTTCCAAAAAGGCTGGATTTATTATTTTTGGCCAAAAAGGGACCATGGTATCTTATCATTGGATTAATAATCACCACAAAAGCTCTCATAGGCTGAGTGCTTAGTGGATGCTGGGCGTTGCTAAGCGCTCCTTTCAGCATCCCGAGGCCCCGCCTCCCACTTCTTGTGCACAGCATCCCAGCCAAATGGACGCTTGGCTTCTGCCCGAGTGTGTCTGGGGTGGCCGGTCGTTGCTGGACTGGCCCGCTGGACTCCCAGCGGTCTTTCTTCTGACCTCCGCACGCAGGCTCTATTTCTGCCTTTCGGAGCCATCCAGAAAGCTCACTCGATCCTCCCAGCGGCAGCCCCCAAGTTCAGCTTAAACATCCCCAGTCCCTTCAAGACTTCTTGGTCCTCTGTAGCTGCTTGCTTTCCTTTTCATCTTTTTAACCAGCCTGATGCCTCTGAGAGTTCGGGCAAGTCAGTAGCGCTCTTTGCAAGAAGCAGAGTCAGAGACACAGAGTAGGAACTCAGCCGTTCAGTCTCAAAAAATACGCTTCTCTTCTGAAATACCCCTGACATGAATAGGACCTCCGACTAGTCAAAGGCAGCCGTCTCTGCAGGGCTGCTCCTCACTCGGGGGATGGTTTATGAGTTCTGCTGTCACTGCCACAGCTGCTGGACCAGGCAGCTCCGTGGAACGGCTCTGGGATCGCAGCCTTCCAGCCTCTCTCAGCAGCTGCCTCCTGTTGGGTCCTCTGGGCTGATGTGCCCAAGGACTGGCTGCTTAATTAGTCTCCAGGTGTCTGGGGCCCCAGCAGAGCTGCCTATATCGGGCAGACTTCCTCGGAGGAGAAGGCTGGCTGTGCCAGGCTGGTGCCCTGCAGGGGCTAAAGGGGGCCTTGGACCAGAAGCCGTCTTCTTCTTTCTTCCACGCTGTTCACATCCTGGTTCCTCTGGGTGAGACCTGGCTGTGGCAGGGACGCGGGAAGGGTGAAGGTTGGAGCGGGGAGGGGAGTTTGGTCTTTCCCCTCTGCTGTCTGCGGCTTCTCCCGGGGTCTGGAGCAAGAGTCAGGATTAGGATTAAATGATATGAACTCATCTGTCATTGGGAATAAATGGAGGAGGGGCTTAGGTTCCTGGGGGAGCAATATGAGGCGTGAGTGATGGCAGGGATAATGGCGAACACTGATAGGACAGTGATGTGTGTCCAGCACTGTTTGAAGCGTTTACACCTATTCACTCATTTAACCCTCACAAAAGCCTTGCGAGACGTTAGCTACGATGACCCCATTCTGTGCTTGGGAGCCCGAGGTTAGGAGAGCAGCTCGTCCGCGGTCCCAACATGGAGGCACGTTTTCCTCCAGGCTCACCTCTCCCTATGACCCTGAGAGGCAGAGAACGGGTGGGGAGCAGAGGATCTGAGCCTGGGATGGAGTCTGGGCTCCAGCACTGAAAACCTTCCTCGTGGAGTTGTGGCCAGGATTAACTGAGATGATGGAGTCAAGCTCACAGCCCAATGCTGGGCGTATGGCCAGGTCTCTATAATTAACTCTTTTTATGAAGGGGAAGATGCCTTGATTTTCAATCACAGGGCAGATATCTTGGCTGTGGGGCCTGCCAAGAGGCTGTCCATCAAGGAATAGAGCAAGAGTCAGGGAGCAAAGGGAGCCAAGTCCTCATTCTCAACATCACTGTCTTTTTTTTTTTTTTGCTTTCCTGGATGAGCTGGTGGGACAGTGGGGTGTGGGCCACGGGGTGGCTGTTCTGAAGGCAAATGAGAAGAAGGAAATGCTTGAGTAGGAAGGGTCCCAGATCTGCTGCTGATGTGAGAAGGAGGTAGTAGGAGAAATAAGTCAACCAAAGACCTTTATGAAGAGCTAGATCTTGAGATCTGAGAGAGTAACCCTGTTGCTTCCTTGTTTTCCCCCTGAAGCCCACCAGCCGGATTACCAGCCCACCTTGCCCTGGCCCGCCCAGAGCAACCCCCACCAGAGCGGGGCACGGACTGTGGTCTGCCGTGTTCCAGCAGGCATGGCCGTCCACGGGGCAGTATCTCAAAATATATCAGCCTTTACGGGGAGGTTTAGCATTCGTGATGCATTCGTGATGGTGAACATAAACCCAGCTCCCAAAATAGTCTTCCTAATCATTTTGAGTTTTTGTTTGTTTTGGAGAAGGGAGTGATTTTTGGTCTGGTTAGTTGGCCCCGTGGCTTGCAACGTGGATGACGAAGAGTTTGTGCTGAATGTAGAAGGATCATGTCTTCATTTCCTTGATTGCTAGAGCTTGCTTAATTTGAAGTATTTTCTGGCCATACTCTTCTTATAGGACTCTTTCAAAGCCACTTGCTCGTTTTTTTTTTTTTTTTTTTTTTTTTTGCCTTTTGTCATTTATGGCCGCACCCGCGGCACATGGAGGTTCCCAGGCTAGGGGTCTAATCGGAGCTGTGGCCACTGGCCTGCACCGCAGCCACAGCAACGCAGGATCCGAGCCGCGTCTGCAACCTACACCACAGCTCACGGCAACGCTGGATCGTTAACCCACTGAGCAAGGGCAGGGATCGAACCCTCAACCTCATGTTTCCTAGTCGGATTCGTTAACCACTGCACCACGACGGGAACTCCAACTTGCCCGTTTTTGAAAATACCAGATTGTTAAAATGAAATAATGCTGTAAGTCAGAAATCCCCTTAGTTGGCACAGATATGCAGCAGTATCTGGCAAGTACTACCAGGTAATTAAGGTGTGAGGGGACCACATCGGTCCCTAAGCATCATGAGACCCCTACTCTGTCCTCTGGACACCTGCTGTCCCCTGCAGGACACAGACATATCAACCCGTAGGCATGTCAGTTCTATATCTCAAATATTAGTAGGGCTGTTATCTTTCATTCTTTTGAGAGGAAAACATAGATACATAGAAATTCTAGTATTTTTGTTCCACATTTCCTTATCTTGGAGACCACTAAAATGAAAGCTCTTCCATGCCAGCCAACCCAGTATTTGTCCCGTTGCCCTGACTCCTGACTGTTCTCACTCTGAAGACCCATCCTTCTCCCTCTGCCCTCTCTGGGTCCCCTTTCCCCACTGCTGTGTCTGCACACACATGCACGCTCATATGAATTTCCACGGGGACGTCCCTTGGAGCCAGGCTCTCGCCTCTGTGCTATGGTGGGAATATAGCATAGCAAGGCCATGCTTCTTGCTCCCGGAAAATGAGATGCTCCTTCTTTATGGGGACTCCTGCAGCAGCAGTGAGTCTCGTGGTGGGAGGAAGCAGTTAGACAAGTGGCCCCATGGCAGGTTAGTTGGAGAGCCCTGGATAAGGGTCAGGGCAGAGGCAGAATTGCTGGTGGATCTTGCAGGGTTTCCCTGTTCCCGCCGAGAAGCAGAAGTGGTACTGCGTCCTTTCTTTGTTTCTGCGGACCAGTTTTCCATTTCAGTGTGAGCTCCCGCTCTCCCCTTCTCTTCACCCTGACACGCACATCACGCTGTAGCTTCCTGTCTACTGGCATTTTCTTCTTAGCAGGGTCAGTCCTGGAAGTCATCGCAGAGCAGCATTCTGTCTCCCAGCCTCTTTCTTCAGCCTCCCCCTCCTCCCATCAAGGAAGATCCCTTTGATGCTTGTGTTGTGGGCTGATTGGCCAAAACAGACAAACAAATAAATCCCTCCTAATCTGTCCTTTAGAACAGCCTCACGGGGGCCTGGTTCTGCAGGCAGTGGCCCAAACCAGAGTTCTGGGGTCCCAAGATGATGTGGCCCTGTCCAAGGAGTCGGGCTGGTCTGGGGTGGTGGCACCAAGACTGCCCGAGGCAGGCAGTGAGTGGAGGGAAGGTGAGGTGCTGGCAGCAGACGAGGGAGGGGCCTGCAGCCGGTGTGTGGGAGAAGCCCTTGGGCACCACTGGGTCTGAACCCCCGAGGTGGGCAGCATGGCTGCGACTTCATAGACTAGCAGCACACAGGGAGAGCAGAGGCCCAGAGGCATCAAATGAGAGAAAAATGGTTTTCTTGTGAAGCCAAAATTTTTTGTTTTAAGTAAGCACGAGGGACCCCTGATGTGGAAGGGAATCTTTGAGTTATTGGAAGATGCTTTGGGGATGGAAAACTGGGCTGAGCTGGCCTCTGTGGATCTGGGGGAAGGCTTTGAACAGGGGTGTCTGGAGACCCTTCTCAAAAGCTCAGTGACTGGCTTACAGGACAAGTCAGATCTTTTCATGTCGGAGGCCTTGCACCCATCTGGTTCCTGAATTTATGTCCTGTGTAAGGATTTGGTTACCTTTGATGGCGCTGAGAGCACTGGGAGGGACATTCTAGGGTCCATTTAAGATCGCATGAAACTGACCTATGTCCTTCCAGCTCCTATTAGGGTTAGGGTTAGGGTGCCGTGCTGAGTGCTGTGTACTGTGCATTGAACTGCACATAAGAAGCATGTCTTAGAGTTCCCGTCGTGGTGCAGTGGTTAACGAATCCTACTAAGAGCCATGAGGTTGTGGGTCCGATCGGTGGTCTTGCTCAGTGGGTTAAGGATCCGGCATTGCCGTGAGCTGTGGTGTAGGTTGCAGACATGGCTCGGATCCCGCGTTGCTGTGGCTGTGGCGAAGGCCAGCAGCTGCAGCTACAGCTCCTGTTAGACCCCTAGCCTGGGAACCTCCATATGCCGTGGGTACGGCCCTAGATAAGGCAAAAAGACAAAAAAAAGAAAAAAAAGAAGAAGCTATCTTTACCTCTGTAGGGCTTATGGTGCCAAGTGAATACAAGTATAAACATCATGGCAAATGCAAAGTAGAAAGTGATAAGCTCATATTTGTACACGTTGCTTTGGAAATTCAGGGAAGGAGAAAGAATGCTTTGGCTTGGAGCTTAGCAGGGATTTGTGATGGTGGTCACCAGTTACTGAGGCTGCCTCGTTTAATTCCTCACCACAATCTAGAAAGCAGATCATACTCTTATCCCTATTTTATGGTCGAGGAAACTGAGGCCCAAAGTGAATAAGTAATTTGTCCAAGGTCAAATTATAAGCATAGAGATAGCGAAGGAAGGAAGAGAAGAGAATCTCAGGCAGAGTGAACAACCTGATGAAGGCAGGAAAGCGGGAAAGCACAGGACGTGTGTGGGCAATGGAGTTCCATCTGAGTGGAAATGAAGAAGGCCGGATGGCGGAGGTCTTTGATAAAAGCTAAGTCTGTCCATCATTCCATACAATAGGGAACCTCTGAAATTTCCTGAGGAGGAGAGCGTCATGCTCAGAGCAGGTAAGTGGTTTGGAAAGAGGAGAATCTGGAGATGTGTCGAGCATGAAGATGTGACTCTTGGAGACCATGTGAGAGGTCACACATGGTGCCCAGAGGCACATTGCTTTGGACAACGCAGGAGAGAAAATTTCTTTTCATTTTGATAAGAGGTCACTCACAAGAATGCAGTAAACGTTGTCCATATTTCAGTTCTTTCCAACTCTGCCTGCGCATTTGCACCCATTCTCCTGACCCCCAAACTAGACTCTAGGTATTACCACTCTTTCTGTCTCCTTCCTGGATTTCTTTGATACCAGTGCCCGTTGTTTTCCAGATCACTCCCACACCCTTTTATTGGAATGAATCAAAACATCTCTCAGGCCTTCAGACGCTTATTGACTTGGAGGGAGCGGGTAGGTGAGTGCCAAGAGCACTGAACTCAGGTTCCAGGCAGTGACCCCTTTTGTGGTTCCTGGATGTGGGATCTTTGATTTTGAGTTTTTGTCCCTAAAACATGGGACATGGGTTGGTGGTAAGGGAAATGAGTATGTTGGCACTTCTCAAAGTGTGGTCCCCGGGCCGGCAGAAGCTGTGTCTCCCGGGAACTTGTTAGAAAGGCACCTTACTGAGCCCCAGACTCACCAAATCAGAAGCTCGGGACATACCACAGTTTGTCTATCCATTCATTGTTGTCGGGCACTTGGGTTGTTTCCACCTTTTGGCTTTTGAACATGGGCTCAGATGAACTTCGGTGTGCATGTATCTGCTTGAGTATCTGTTTTCATTTCTTTGGGGTGTATTCCTAGGAGTGGAATTGCTGGATTGCATGGTAATTCTATTTTGAGCTTTTTGAGGAATCACCCAACTATTTTCCACAGCACCTAAGCCATGTCACATTCTTACCAGAAATAATCAAGGGTTCTAATCTCTTCACACCCTTGACAGCACTAGGTATCTTCTTTTTGATTTTAGCCGTCCCAGTGAGTGTGCAGCGGTATCACACTGTGCTGATTTGCATTTCCCCCATGGCATCTTTTCATGGGCTTATTGATCATTGGTACATCTTCTTTGGAGAAATGTCTCATGGAGTCATTTGCCCATCTTTAAAACCGGGTTTGTCTTTTTGTTGCTGAGTTTCAGGTTTTGGTATTTTCTTGGTACTAGACCTTATGAGATGTGTGATAACTGAAAATGTTTTCCATAGGTTGTTCTTTTTAGTTTATTTTTGAAGAATTCAGTTCATTGAGGTATAATTGATAGAGCCTAAACTGCATAAAGTATGCGACTTAGGGTTTTGACATGGGTAAACACCTGTGAAACAGTCACCACAAATAAGATAATAAACATAGCCATCACCTCCAAAAGTTTCCTAATGACCCTTTGTAATTCCTTCTTCCTGCCTTTACTCTCTCTGTTAAAAACAATGCTCTAAATACCTTGGTGTTGATACTAGAGCATGAAGGGATGACACATAAACTGGGACTCAGGAGGCCAGACTCCTAGCGTTCTGGCTCTGTGGTTGGTGAATGCTGGTGCCCCAGCCCCTTCACGTCTCTAGACTTACTTCCTCACCTGCCCAGGAGAGGATGGGCTGTTGGCGGTTCTCATCTGCTCTGGCTGAATATGAGAATCATCACTTGGGAAACAAGTGATTATTGCTTTTTAAAAAAAGCAACATTTGAATAATTATTTTATAGTCAATTTACTGATGTCAAAAATACTGATGTCTATCCTACATCTTTTGAATGAGGGTTTCCAGGGGTGGGATCTGGGTGTCTGTGCTTTTTAAAAAGCCCCCCCCCCCGCCCCCAGTGATTCTCATGCATAGGACGTTGAGAAGATGTCCAACACAGCCTTCTTATCCAAAATTCCATTGTTTGTATATCAATTTGTATTTTTCATATTGATTTCAGTTCACTCTCAAAAACACCATGAGGAAGGTAAGAAAGATGGACCTTGTTTAAAGACAGGGACACAAATCTATAGAGTAGATAAAGGACTCGAGTGGATTTAAGGGAGGCTAGGGACTGGAAGGAAGCCTGTGTTTCCCATATTCCCTGCAATTGCTGTTAAGGTGGCATCAACACACAGGCAGCCGGCGGCCCCCAGGGTGGGTCCAGGGACCAGGGCCTGACTTTGCCAGCATGTCTGGAAATGGAGAGATTCTCAGGACTAATTCACTCTAATTCTCCGGGATATTGATCTTTAAGGTAAAATGCCACCTCATTCGTTGCAGTGGAGTCTGTTCCTAACTAGTTCATGGAAGCATGGCGGTTGCTCGCCTAGGCACCTCCCTTGGCCTCCATGGAAGCCAGGTATCATGGAGGACAGGTCTGTCACCTGAAGGTTTACCGGATGCGTCAGCGAGATGCTTTCCGTTTTTGTGAACGGAACCCAGTACTGGTGTGAGGGATAAGGGAGTGGTCGTCTTCCATGAGACCACACGTTGGTGCCTCCGGGCTTGGGTCATTCGGCGGCTCAGCATCGTCTTCCCCAGGTGCTTCCTCCTCTCTGCCCAGCCGCGGTGGACGCGGGCAATGGCCCCCCTCGCGCTCAGGAGAGCCTGCGGCCATGGACGGCACCGAGTGTGGTGGGAAAATAAGGAAGAAGGGGCTGCTCCTCCAAGTGAAGTCCCCAGAGGTTTCCGATTTGTCCGATGGGCCAGGTCCGAGTCTCCTGACTGTTCCAGAACTCATCACTGGCGGGAGGAAGGAGACCACCGCCACTGGCTTATTCCAGTCGTGGTTCCCAACGGGGCTGGGAATCACTGGCTTATTCCAGTCAGGAGGGGCCTCCTTCTGAGGCGGGGCTGCATGGGGAGGGTGTACCCCTGAATACAGTTGGGGGATATACCATCAAGAAAGAGATTTTTTTTGGGGGGGGGTCAGCTGCCTCACTGGGGGAACATGGATTTGGAACAAGGAGGCTGGTGTTTTTGAGAACCAGGTCATCTGTGCCATGAAGAAGCCCAATGACCAACTGCTGTCCCTCTGCAGAGCACGCGTGCCGGAGGGAGATCCCACACACGTGTCCGGCGGTCTCCACTGCTCGCTCTCCCTCTCGCTGGTTGGTATGAAATTAAGACCCAGCAGATCTTGCTGTTTGGCTCTGCACTCCAGGCTGACCACCCCGACTTGGATGATAGCTTTTTTACTCAGACTGTTTAGATCACTGCTGTCTTGACTTACCTTCTCATCTACAGGAAAAACCATGTCACCCTGAGTGGACTTTAGTTCCCTGCCCTTTTAGTAGTGATTTGGGAACACCTTTCCACCATAAGGTGGCTTCTGCAGATAGCTGGCGCTTCCGTAAGGATGTCTTGATTGTTACTAAATTAGCTCTCAGAAAGTGACCTTATCTTCTTGTTGCAGGGGTTTCTTTCAATAGCCTGTGTGCACAGACTCCATCAGCTCCCTCCCAGGGCTGTTCGAAGATGCTGTTCAGATCAGCACAGAAGGGGCACCTGGGCGGAGGTTGAATGTGGTACCTGGGCAGTATGCTGGCAGGTGGCATGGGGGATGGTTTGGGCAAACACAGACATGACCGTGACACGGTCGGGTGTCAGCTCAGGTGGGAATAGGGGTCACTGGTCGGTTGCCTCATCGATCTGTACAGGCTGAGCATTTTACCTCATTGATTTTTCACTGTCGACTGACTCTTGTTCATCTTTCACTTAGAGATTGCTTCATTTCTTTTCAATTCGTTTTTTTCTGGGCCTGTTTGACAGTTTACCACATGGCATCATCCTTCCTTGCGGTGGATGCTGATCAGCTCTTTCCAGGGACAGCCTCTGACCTTTGCAAAGGCCTTTAGCATCCCCGAGCCTCTATTTCCTCATCTGTTGAATAGAGAGGATAATTCCTGCCCAGGGCATCTAGAAGTTGGGCAGGCAGCTGTGTATCCAGGAGCGTCGCTCCTGAGAGGTGGTGGCAAGACTGGCTCAGTCAGGGAACACCATGCTCGACTTGGCACTGGGGGAGGGGCCTCTGAGCGGGGAGGGCCGTGAGGTCTTGCAGCCTCAGCTCTTGCCCAGACTTTGGGATTTCTCGGGCTCACAGTGGCAGCTTCAGCCCCATTGGCCCCGAGCATGGGATGCATCTTCCTTAGAAGCTCAGCCCAAGAATGGACTTACAACTGCCCATTAATATCTCATAGCACAGTTGAGACAAGGCTGGACATTTTCACAGGACTTTGCCTGGGGGTCATAAAAGGAAAAGAAATAGTGTTACTGAAACAAGCCAGTGTGCTTTCCAAGTTACGGTTTATGTTTCTTCCTCGGTAGGTGAAGCCCCAGTTTAACACCTACTGTGCCACCACGATCACTGTCTTTTTTTTGACCCCTAGCTAGACCCTAGAGACCCTCTAACATTTAGGCTTCAAGACTGAGGCCCGGAGAGGAACGGGCACCCCCTCTCCTGCCAGTGAAGGTGTGTCATCAGTCAACCCACTGGGGGCGCCACCTGTGACCTGGGTGACTGATGCCATGAGGACGTGCTGAGTGGAATAAGCCAGACACACAGGACAAGTCCTGTGTGATTCCACTTATATGAGGTGCCCGGACTATTCAAATTCATAGAGACAAGAGAGTAGAATGTTCGTTGCCAGGGACCTGGGGGGAGAGAGGTTTGGGGAATTAGTGTTTAATGGGTAGAGTTTCAGTTTGGGATGATGGAAAAGTTTTGGAGATGGATGAAAGCGATGGTTGTACAACAAAATGAATAATGGCACTGAACCAAAAATGATTAGAAAGTGGTTATGTCCCTTATAGGTAGAGTCTAAAAAATAATGCAGTGAATTTATTTAAAAAACAGAAACAGACTCACAAACAAAATAGACTTATGGTTACCAAAGGGGAAGTAGGGCGCTGATAAGAGTTTGGGATTAGCAGAAACACACGACTGTATATAAAATAGATAAACAGCAAGGACCTACTGTATAGCACAGGAAACTATACTTCAAAATGTGTAATAAACCATGATGGAAAAGAATATGAAAAAGAAATATAAGTACATGGAGTTCCCGTCGTGGCACAGCGGTTAACAAATCCGACTAGGAACCATGAGGTTGAGGGTTCGGTCTCTGGCCTTGCTCAGTGGGTTAAGGATCCGGCGTTGCCGTGAGCTGTGGTGTAGGTTGCAGACGCGGCTCGGATCCTGCGTTGCTGTGGCTACGGCATAGGCCGGCGGCTACAGCTCCGATTAGACTCCTAGCCTGGGAACCTCCACATGCCGCGGGTGCGGCCCTAAAATGAGAAAAGGCAAAAAAAAAGAAAAGAAAAGAAAAAGAAATATAAATACATATACATGTATAACTGAATCACTTTGCTGTACACCTGATACTGACACAACACTGTCAATCAACCGTAGTTCAGTTTTAAAAAGGTGAGAATGGTTAACATGGTACGTTTTTATGTTATGTAGATTGTACCATATATTTTTTTAAGTTAATATTAAAAAGTTTTGTCCTTAGTCTGAGTTCTTTTAACTTCAGTCTGATTTCTTTCAGACCTTCACTCGTTTGCATAAGTGGGTGCCCAGGATGATGTTTATAACTTGAGTGAAGAGAGGGTTTCTTGCTAAGAAGTATGTGACTGGAGCTGAATATCCCTTGCCGCTTCCACTCTTTCAATGTTATTAGTTTTGGCTATAAATTTATGAGGTTTACAAATCGGTCTGTACTTCCTAGACATTTGCAGTTTCCCTTTAGTAAAACTGAAACTTTGATGTGCTAGTTTTTCTTTCACAAAAAGATAAGTGTAAAATGCTAAGTCCCTTAGGAAAATATTTCAGTTGGCATCGCCTTCTTCCAGCCAGGGTCCCTTGGTGCAGCCTCAGGCTGGGGCCCTGATGCCTCTGGGGCTTTCCTCAGGCTTAGGTTCAGATCCTAGCCTCCCTTCATATTAGGTATTGAGAACCAGTGTCTTATCTAGAAAGTGAGAATACCATTAGCACTGTCTTGGGGCATTCAAGTGAGATGCTTGCTGCAGACCACACAGCTGGGTCCGCTGAAAGAACCATTGCTTTCCGCCTCAGCCTAGCTGGCTCTGCACACAGCCTTGGCCCTCGATGCCCCAAATTGAGCTCTTGACTTCTTTGCTCCCCTGCCCTGTTCCTCCCTACTCTTCCCATATCAGTAAAACCATCCAGGTGCTCAAACCAAACTCGAGGAGGTATTATAAATTCTCCTCCCTTGCTCTTGTTTCCATACTCACCAGCAAGCCCCACTGGAGCAGTGAGGTCCCTGCTTTCACCCTCATCACCTGGTCCAGGCCACCATCACCCCACCGAGACTCCCTGCAGGTCTCCTCTTCCACCCACAAACCATTCTCCACCCAGAGCCAGACTGCGTTTGTCAGTGAGAAACCTGACCTTGTCAACTCCTTGCTTTAAACCTTTTCATGGCTTCCCATACTATTTAGCATGAAATTCCCGTTCCGTCCCATGGATTTGAATGTCCTCTGTCATCTGCCCCCTGCCTTTCCCTCGGACCCCATTACTCACACTCCCCTGCTCACCCAGTGCCTTCCGGCCACTCAGCCCTCGGCCTCTTCCTTACCGAGTCTGGCCCCCCTGAGTCCCTGCACTCACTCTGCCTTAGGCCTAGAATGCTCTTTCCCCACATCATGGCAGAGCTGGCTTGTCCTTGTCACTTGTTCAGTCCCCCTGCAAGCATCACCCCAGAGACACCTCCGCTAGGGAACACCCTGCCCCTGCAGTTACTCGGTAGCAAATGACTATCCTTCTTTTTTTTTAAGCACTTACACTAACTGAAGTAACTATTTTATTGTCTGTCTTCTCCCATTAAGTGTAAGGTCTGGGACATCAAATATCTTTTTGTCTTATTCACTGTCCACCCTTGAAATGTGGGTTCCTGGTATGAAGCAGAAGCTGAGTAAGTGCTGCGTAACGAACACAGGGATGCACTTGGGTTACCCTCTCTGCTTGTTTCTTGGCCCCTTGTGTCATTTCTTGGCCACTGAGAGCTTGTCCATTTGTGCCTCCTCCTTGGGTTGAAGGAAAGTGTCCTCTGTCGCGTGCGGGCTCTCAAGGCCTTTGGAGGTGGTGACGGTCCAGAACAGCTTAGTTCCCATCGTGGCTCAGAGGAAACAAATCGGACTAGTGTCCATGAGGTTGCCGGTTCGATCCCTGGATCTGGCGTTGCCGTGAGCTCTGGTGTAGGTCGCAGATGCAGCTCGGATCCTGAGTGGCTGTGACTGTGGTGTAGGCCAGGAACTGTAGCTCTGATTCGACCCCTGGCCTGGGAACCTCCATATGCCGAGGTTGCAGCCCTGAAAAGCAAAGCAAAGCAAAACAAAACATCTCCTTTCTCTGCCTGGCCTTGCTCCTGGCCCTCCGTTACCACCCTCCTTCTGTCTTCTTGTCACCTGGAGAAGAAGGAGGGCATGACCAAGCCATGGGGAGCTATGGGGGGGACCCAGTCCCATCAGGGGCGCTGGCGAGAGGGCCGGCATTGACATGGGGGCAGAGGCTGACTCGAGGATCACGCTGTGTGGCCTCTTTACAGTAATGGGCACCTTAGAAAATGGTCTTGGAGGGTCTTCACCATGTGTGCCTCCTTTGAGGAGTGGTGGCAGGGTGGGGGTTAAGACTTACCATGTCTTGCTTGTATGCTGCTGGTGTAAATACAGAAATAGAGTGAAGTCTCAGCAGAATGGAGTGGAAGGGGCAGGGATGATGGAGTTGGGAGATAGGAACGTGTTAGTTAGTTGAGGATCATTGCTGGAAATTGCCATCTCCTTGGTCCTTTGATTCCAAGGTGTGTGCCTGGCAGGTGGGAGAGGCAGGATGACAGGTTGGCACAGGTCCCCACTGCTAGGGACCCAGACACTTAAACACATGGGGATAAGGAGGAGGTGGGTCAAGAACCTCTCCTCAGGAAGAACGGTGTATTCTGTTAGTCTTACTTGATCAATACTAAATATTTTTAAAATTCAGTGTTGACATGGTGATAGAAGTTATTTCCAAACTTTAAAATATAATAGCCCCTATTCTGCTACCTCCGTGCATATTTCCAGGTAATAGTGCCCAGAATTGACTTTGTCGCAGTCAATTCTGAACATATTTTTTTTTTTGGCTGCACCTGCAGCATGTAGATGTACTCAGTTCGGGGCTTGAACCTACACCACAGCAGCAACCCTGGCCGCTGCAGTGACAATGCCTTAACCCACTGTGCCAAAAGAGAACCCCCTGAACAATTTTTTTTTTTTAAAGGCGTGAGTATAGCTCCATTCGGCTTCCGGCTGCAGGGGAGATTTCTGCCAGGATTTGCGGCACACAGCTGAAATATGTTTTGTATTTTATGAGCTTTGGCTCATCGTGGAATTAAATAGCACTAATTACATGAATATAGACCAGCGAGGGAGACAACTGTTCACTTCCTGATTTTCCTGGGAATTGAAAGAGAAAAGGAGGAGGTAAAAGGACAAGGGAGAAACTGGGGAGAGCCCTCCCACTAGACACCAGATGACATCAGAGGTGCTGTCACTGGGCCCAAATGTGCCCCATATAGCCAGCTCCCTCTCTGTTTGCTGTTTGATGGAATCACCGATCACCAGCTTCCTTGCGTGAAGACTCTGTGGGCTGGAAGGCGGGAGGCTGGCTGCGGGAGGCAGGTCTGCTCTGATGGCAGTGACGGGGGCTGGAGGGGGGGTGTTTGGGGAGCAGCGGGGTACCTGGGGGAGATGCTGCTGAGAGCAAGGACATGAGCTCAGTGGACTCCCAGCTGGGTCCCCCGACACCCTGCATCTAGCATCCCTTCCAAACCTATTGCCATTTTTTTTTTTTTTGGTTAGAAAAGTCTCGTTAGAGATTTCTGGCAGTCTAAAGAAGGAAATGGCCATTGCTTTTCAAATTTCTTCTCTTGCTAAAGATAGGCAGTGCATGAGCGGGATCCCCTTATCATGGGATGTTGGTTGAGCCCTTCAGTGCGTGGGGGAGCTTCAGGGCTTGGGGGCCTCCTGCTGATTCTTCACTGTCTAAAGTCGGGGTCCTCCGAGGCCGCAGGCAGTGAGGGCCCCTCCTCGAAGGGTTCCCTGGCCCCCTAGGTTCTGACTCAGTGAACGAGTCAGCGCCTAAGCCGTCAAAGCGTGTCCTGCTCCAGCATCCTTACTGAGAGAGAGCAAAACTAGGTCCAGGGAGTGTGAGGGAGGCTGGTTTACCAGCTGAGTCCCCGCCTTCTCTGGGGACAGGCCGTGGAACCCGAGGGCAGTGGGCTCTCCCAAGGCGCCGCACCGTCTAGATCCTGGCCTCCAAGAAGCCGATTTAAGCAAAGACGCAGAAAGACTCGAGAGGGAGACTTCAGCTCCAGCCGTTTGTTTGGCCGTGAACACCACCCCTGGGTGCTGGGACCCGCACCCTTTCCCGGCTCTGCCGCGAAGGCCAGCTGCGGAGCCCTCCCCACGTCCGTGACGGCCGGGGCGCTGTGAAGCCTAACGTGCGTCGCTCTCGCTTCTCCCAGATTTGAGCCCAAGAAGGAACATGATGATTTCCCTTGGCTCATCACCCTGCTTCCAAAAACACCATTTTATAGATGGGGAAACAGAAGCATCAAGGAGGCAGGACTGGGGTCAGCGAGGGGGACCGGTCCTGACTCCCGCAGCATCCTCTGTGATTCAGGCAGAGGAGGCTCTTGCGGGTGCCTTCGGCTGACGTGTCAGCCACCACGAACTATGAACTAAGAACATCCCGCATCTTCCCTCGGCCGTGGCAGGAGAGAAGGGCCTTGAGAGAGAGAGGAGCTTGTTTGCATGAAAGCCACGTGACATGGCTTTGCTTTCTGGTGCCAGGCTGGGCGTCCAGGGAGAGAGGACGGTGAGACTGAGGGCACTGGGGCAATGGGCAGCTGGGAGGGCCGCAGAGCGCCTCCTTTTTTTCTTTTAAAATTCTTTTTTTTAATTTCTTAATGCATTTTATTACAATGATGGGTGTACAAAAATTTTAAAGTTCTTTATTAAAGTATAGATGATTTACAGTGTTCCTTCAATTTATGCTGTATGGCAGAGTGACACAGTCACACACATATGTATACAATTTTTTTTTTCATACATGGGGTTAGTTAAGGATCTGGCGTTGCTGTGGCTGTGGTGTAGGTCAACAGCTGCAGCTCCGACTGAACTGCTAGCCTGGGAACTTCCATATGCCGCAGGTGTGGCCCTAAAAAGCAAAACCTTTTTTTTTTTTGGTCCGTGAGCCTCCTTTCCAGATGAAGATCGGTCAGCTAAAGTAATCCTTCAACCCGCTTTGCCCCAGGCCATATGCCCGAGACAGGATTACATGGATAGATGAGTGTTCCCAGCATGTGGTGGGCCCCAGACCCCTTCTCTATGACTCGAATGTCCACCCAGATCTTGGAGGAGCAAAACTGACAACGAATGTTCCAATTGCCACAGCTTTGGTGTGTCCTGAGCACCTTCCCATCATTGTGCCTTTGTTTCTGCGCATTCAGAGGCCAGTGGGGACCCTCAGGAGAAACTGGAGCCAGCCGCCCAGACAGGGCATTTCTCGAGGGCTGGGCCAAGGGCCGGGGTGGGAGAGAGTGACCACAGTGACACTCAGTCGTCCAAGGCCTCTGAAACCTCAGTCCCCACTGAGGCCTGCCTGTTTCTTTAAATGAGACGCTGCAAAGAAGACGATTCTGTCCTCCCAGGCCAGGCTGCTACTGAGAGTGTTGTGTTTTTAAAGCCTCACAGCCAGACACGGAGTAAAGAGAGTCATTGCTTAGCGACTCCCCCGCCCGAGCACAGCGCCTGGAATATAAAGGGCTGCTGCGATATAATAATAGAGTTCCATCTTGGGCTGCCTGGGCTGCTGGAGCTCCCGCTCGGCTCTGCTGGGAACGCCAGACTTGGCCAGGGAAAGGTGGTTCTGCACCCTGGGGGGCTCCCTCAAGGCCAAGGACGGGGAGGCCTGGGGGGAGGGGAAACCATAGATGGGGGCCTCAGGGGTCCAGCGCAGACCTAATCTCTGAATGGGGGCGGCTCACTGACTCACCCTCTTGCAGAGGCTTCTTCCAGGCTGGTTGCAAAGGCTCTGTCCATGGTAATGGCGTTCTCTAATCAACTGGGAAGTGAGGATTAAGAGCCCCGCGTAGCTGAGCTTGGTGCTGAATTTCCCGGGGACTCGACTTGGTTGCCTGGCGGCTGGACTCTAAGCTTGTGCCTGGCTCCCCATGGCTCCCTCTTCCCCGTCTTTTATGCCCTTCTCCAGCCCTTCCCCCGACCCCTGATATCACATTTCCCACTGCTCAAAAGAGCAGAAGCAGAGGGAAAGGAGAATGGAGGAATTGGCCTCTGGGCTGGTGACCTGCCCCAGCCGTGGCTGCCTTCTGGTTTTGTGCTGGGTAATGGCCAGGCTCACCCTTCGGCACCTGAGACTGTCCAAGGACCGCACTGTGACCTCCTCCTGGGAGCACAGTTCCTTTGACTTGATCTTTCCCCTGGAGCTAGTGATGGATGGCGCTATGACACCCCCCCCCCCGGGGGGGGTTCCTCTTATGAATGTGGCGCTCCTTTCTGAGACATTGGCCAGGAGGAGGGGTGGCAGTGAAGGCCAGGACCTTGGTGGTGAAACCCACCAGGGGTTGCATGCCCATCGTGGTTTCGGAAGGCAGGCACAGATGTTCTGTGTGAAGATAATTCTCCAGGAAAAGAAAGAAAACCACAATTCGTGGCTCCTCCTTCTAGAAACCAAGAGTTTACAGTGAAAAATGCAGACAGGAAAAAAAAATACCGGTTCCTGACTGAGGATGTTCTTCTGAATGCACAGATTACAAATTGGAGTAGGAATCTAAAAAAAGCCCTTTGTCCATTTTGCTGACTTGGATCAGTGGCTGGCTGGTGTTTCTTGGATGAACTGTGTGCCTGGTCCACTCACTGCCCTTAGCTGCACACGCATGTTACCTCCCTAACCCTAAACTTCAAAAGGACCATCTCCCACGTCTCTTGGGGACCTGCAGTCTGGCTTTGGGAATAAGGGGAGGTACTGACACCTAAAGAGGACTTTGCCTGGGGTCTGCCTGATGCAGTACAAGGAACAGAGCCCCCAGCGCCCAGCTCGAGTTTGAATCTGGCTCTGTACACAGCGTGCCAGCTGTGTCTCTGCTTGTGTTCATTAGGGTGGTGGCACTGCTGGTGTACTCAAGTCCCCCGTTTCAGAGCCTTGTTCCAGTAGTGGTTTCTTCCTTGTCTGTCCTGGATGTCTCTGGTTGGCAGATAGGTCCTTCTGTCTTGAGGCCCTACCACCTTGCAGGGCCCCAGAACCCTCTTTGTCCAGCTGGTGAAAGAATCTGGAGAGAAAACAGATTGAGTTCTTACCTGCTTCGGTGCAGAAGTGTCGTCATAAACTTCTTCACCCTTCGCTGGTGTGTGCGAAAGGCAAGTTTCTGGCTCATGCAGCTGGAAAGTATAAGCGTAGAGGTGGCTTCAGTGTGCGTGATCTGAACATCTCTGTAATGTCACCAGGCCATGGGACTCAGCTCTGCGCTCCTAGTACTTGGCTTCCTTCCCTTCAGGCTCCCCCCTGCCCTCTCCCACCTGCCCCACCCCCCACCCCCGCACCATTACGAGATGGGGCCTGCAGTTCCTAAACCCACCTCTCCTGAAGGTCATGTCCAGTGGAAGATCCAGTCAGGAGCCCATCTCTGAACCAGTCCCTGTGTCCTGCCCCTGCTCTCTGCTGACTGGTTTGGGCCTGGGTCACGTGCCCGCCCTTGAACCAGGGGGTGGAGCCAATTTCCCCAGAAGCTTTTGGTCTGAGAGGGGGTGAAGGGGTAGATCCCCAGAGGATAAATAAATGGTAGCACCAACAACAGGTGTCTCCTATCTCTAACAATGTCTTTCAATTAAAAAAAAAAAAACCTGACAATTAAGATTCTCCAGGGAAACAGAAACAATGTCATATATGTGTGTGTGTGTGTGTGTGTATATATATGAGACATATATACATATAATATATATAACCTAAAATATATATAAGAAATATATATGTGTATATATACATGAACACACACACACACACACACACACACACATATGTAAGAAATATGGGGAGAGAGAGAGAACTAGAGAAATAGATTTATTCTCAGGAACTGGGTCATGCAATTATGGAGGCCCCAAGTCCAAAATCAGCAGGGCAGGTCCGCAGACTGGAGACTCAGAGGCGAGCCCGTGTCACAGTTAAAGTCCAAAGGCATCTGCTGCAGAATTCATTCTCCAGGAGGTCAGGCTTTTGTCCTATTCGGTTTTCCACTGGTTATCTGGCCTCACACTTACATTATAGGAGGGCGTCTGCTTCACTTGAAGTCCACTGATCTAAAAGTTTATCTTATCCTAAAACACTCTCACAGAAACGTCCAGAATAATGTTTGAGCACCTAGCCGGACACTGAGGGGAGACACAGGTTCACTATCACAGTGACCAATGGTAAGACGTACATTGATGTCGCACTCGGGCATACATATACGTGGCTGCAGCAAAAGTCTCCTGAAAGTCTCCTCCTTCCTAGATAGTCTTATTTATCTCTTCTACTTTATTTCGTTTAAAAAAAGCACATGGGGAGTTCCCGTCATGGCTCAGTGGTAACAAACCTGACCAGTACCCATGAGGATGCGGGTTTGATCCCTGGCCTTGCTCAGTGGGTTAAGGATCTGGTGTTGCCGTGAGCTGTGGTGTAGTTGCAGACACAGTTCTGATCCTCCGTGGCTGTGGCTGTGGTGTAGGCCGGCAGCTGTAGCTCCGATTCAGCCCCTAGCCTGGGAACCTCCATATGCCACAGGTGCAGCCCTAAAAATCCAAAAAAAAAAAAAAAAAAAAAAAAAATTAGAGGAAGAAAAAAAGAAAAAAAACATGGCACCCACTCAGTTGGTTTTTAGACTCATGATGGGTTGTGACTTGTCTTTTGAAATATCATCTTAGAAGACATTTGCTGGATTTTCTGTCATCCCCTAGCATAGGTCTTAAGAAAGAGGATTCTGTGCAGAAGGTTGGGGAAGGTACCGAGTACCTGAGGAGGGACCTGAAAAGATTTCCAAGTCCTGCCGTGCGCGAGTGGGACCCTAGCCAGGACCTGTACTTGCTCACACCCCAGTTTCCTTATCCGTGGAGGACACGGACTTACAAGTGCTTCTCCCCCCGTCACGGAGGGCCGCGCGCGGCGCAGTCAGAGCACGGTGATATGTATGAAAACGCTCTGTGAACGCTCAAGTCATTCCGTGAGGTAGTTGCTATTTTAAACTCCTCTAACTTTCTCCTCTGCCACTCAGGAATCCGAGAAGATGATGCTATTTCCTGAAAATTAGTTGGAGCCCTTCACCGCTTGCCACGTAAAACAAAGCCCCGATCTCTTTAATCGAAATGACGATCAGCTTCTAAAAATGAGTCCCATCTCCCCAGAGATGACTGTGAATTAAAATTCGATTTCCAGGAAGGGGAAGTGGCAGCGTGTTTGGGCGTGATTCAGAGCCTCTCAGTTCTGTTTTCTGGCCCTTGTCCCACTCTAGCTAGTTCAGGGGGTCCTTCGGGGCCCTCTTGGGGTCACATTACTTGTCTTGAAGAGTCAGAGTTGGGTGGAGGCCTACCCCCAACGCTTGGTTCTAAAACCAGCTAAAAGATGGCCCAAGAGAGAGATGGTGGGTGGGGCCCGGAATAGCGATGGGCGTTTCCTAGTTTGAGACATCGCTTACGAGGATTCATGTCCTGGAGCGGAAACCACCGGGGAGCCCAGCTTGGCCAGGCCCGGACAGCCCCTGGCAGCCCTGGGGCAGGGCAGGCAGCCTCCCCACCTGTGGACCTGGGGTGGGAGGGCTGCGACTGGCTTATCTCTGTGGTGCCCAGCGGGGTACCTGGGAAGGCGAGCTGGAGCCCACACCCTTGCTGGTTCCCCGTCCCCTTCCGTTTCTGATATGTTTTCTAATCAGTCCCTCTCGCGATGTGTAAAATGAGAGACTGGTTATTCCTATCACACATTATTGTTTTCTCCAGGCTCCCCCCTCTCCAGGCGAGGTAATTTCACCGTCCCCAGATGAGGGTGACAAGTGTTTGAGATGCATAACTGTGTCTCGTTTCAGTGCCTAATAGAAGACGGAGGATGAGCCCTGGCACCTTTCTGCTCAGTAAATTTATAATTACAGGCTTCCTCATCTCGCCTCTTGCAGACTAGAGAGCGGCTGATTGGTTTATGGGTCCTCTGAGCCTGTACAGTAAGGCAGGGGTGTGGCAGGCACGCTTTCCTGGTCCTCGAAAGCAAGTTCTAATGCAGGGAACTGCTGGAAGTTCCTCCCAAGGGTCCGGTGGCTGAGACCTGACTTGCCCCTGCCTGTCTGGAATGAGGATGACCCGATCTGCTGAAATCGGGTGCTTGGCAGCGATGCTCTGAGAGCCGAGTCAGCCAGCAGAGCGTCTGATCCCCAAGGAGCAGATGCCTCCAGACTAAGGCCAGGGGACAGATGCCAAAGTCAGTTCAGGCTAAAGGCAGAATCCGGGCCGTGGGTGGTGGCAAGAGCCCTGGATTGAGGGTCCTGAGATTTGAGCCTAATCCCAACCCCACCTTGAACTCACTGTGTGACTCCCTGAAGGTCATTTAACTTCTGTGGATCGCAGTCTCCTTGTCCCTAAAATCTGGGATTGGGAATCGTCAACCTGGATCGTCTCTTTTAGATCAAAAACTTCTAGATTCTTTTCTGATATTCGGATTTGCATGCACAGGCAATTCACAGTAAACCGACCCGACCCCTCATAGGTCTAACAGAGCTGGTGCCATCAGGCGCCTTTTGATCCTAATCCTTTTAATCATATCAATCTTGTCAACAACTCTCTCTCTCTCTCTCTTTTTTTTTTTTCCCAACTCTCATTTAAGAGGCACTTACTTTGGGCCAGGAGAGGCCCTGTGCCAGGCACTTTGCGGTCATGAACGCTCTTAGGGATAAATAGTTGTACTCACCTGATGAGCTTACCTGCCAGGTTGTACCCGGGGGGGAGGCGTCCCAGGGGCTCTGCTTTCCTCCTACAGAGCTGGCGGGTGCTGCTGGGTGCTGTCCTGGGATTGCTGTGTGTGCGGACTTACCTGGGTTAAAATGGGCTCCCGGGGGCTCTGGAATTTGTGCTTTACTAGAAAGAGGGCGAGTTTGCAGCGATGCAAATCTCGGTTTCAACCCCAGCGCTGCCACTTATGAGCCATAAGCTCTTGCAAAGCTGGTTTCCTCGCCAGAAAAGCAGGTCAAACCCTCCCGACCCCAGCGAACAGCGACTCTGACGAGTGAGTAATGGCTCTGGGGCCCCGCGTACAGTAAGTAATGCACAGACACTGCTGCCCCTCGTCCTTGCCTCCAGCCCCTCTTCCTGCCCGTCAGAAAAGAGTTTTTGAGACTCCACTCCGTGGCCGGGTGTGGGTCTACACTGTGAGCACGGAGCCTCACGTCCTGGCTCCAAAGTCAGTTCTTTCGGCAAAGGCTGATTCCATAGGAGCACAGATGCTCGGCTCTGGGAGTGGGGGCTGCGCTCTTTTCCTTGGAGTTTGTGCCTTCAGTACCCTGCATTTTATTTTATTTGTTTATGTTATTTATTTATTTATTTGTTTATTTATTTATTTATTGTCTTTTTTAGGGCTGCACCTGTGGCATGTGGAGGTTCCCAGGCTAGGGGTTCAATAGGAGCTGTAGCTTGGCATTGCCGCTTCTGCAGCCTACGCCACAGCTCACGGCAGTGCCGGATCCTTAACCCACTGAGCGAGGCCAGGGATCAAACCCACATCCTCATGGATGCTAGTCGGGTTCATTAATGGCTGAGCCACGACGGGAACTCCTATTTTATTTTATTATTTTTAGGGCTGCATGCGCGGCATATGGAAGTTCCCAGGCCAGGGGTTGAATTGGAGTTGCAACTGCCGGCCTACACCACAGCTGCCGACCTACACCCCAGCTCACGGCAATGCTGGATCCTTAACCCACTGAGCGAGGCCAGGGATCGAACCCATGTCCTCGTGGATACCAGGCGGGTTCGTTGCCGCTGAGCCACAGCAGGACCCCCAGCACAGCGCATTTTAGTCTCAGCCTCCCAGGCACATCCCGACAGGTCCCGGCTCCCTTTCCGGCCCCGTCTCCTCCTGACTCTCCGGACAGACTGCTCCTGGCCCGCACCCTCCTTGACCTGCCCTTGCCGTGGCTCCCTGGACCCCTCCCAGGGAGGCGCTTCCCTTCCGGCCCTGCACGTCCTCTCAAAGATCACGGCTCGCCCCAAGTGCCCTCAATTCCCCAAGGCCTCCCCAGCCTTCTCCCGGCCCCTTCACCCCAGGGCAGAGGGCAGCTGACCTTGCGTGAACTCCCCATGTCTGTCATGTAACGTTTCACCGTCCGAGTGACTGGGTTCTCTCGGCGTCCGCCCCCTGACTCGGGGTTCTTGGAGGGCCCCGTCCAGCCTTAGCCATCCTTGGATCCACAGCATCCTGCCCATTTGGGGTGTCCCCTGAGCGTATGTTGGCCACATGGGGGAAGAGATGATGGGTCTCGATGGAGAGGACCACTGCGGTCACGGGCTCGCTGTCTGCGGAGTTTCTCTCCTCTGGCGTTTTCTCAAGAAGGCCTGTGGTTTTCCCCGGGACTTCAGCTGACCGTGTTCGGTCTTTGGCTTTCCTCTTTCTTCTCAGTTTCCATCTGACCTTGCCCGCTCCCTGCTTGGGGCGGCGGGGCTGGGGCTCCGTGGCTCTGGCGTCTACTTCTTCCAACTCGCTTCTGAGTTGCTCGGTGGGAAATGAGAGAAACCCCGCAGAGCTGAGGTGCCCCCTCCCCCAATAAGACACGGGCCTTCCTGCCCAGATCTCTCCCGAACGGCAAGAAACACGAAACCGTCGTCCGGAAACACACCCAGAAAAGCATCTTGAATAGAAATGAATGAGACCATTAGGATGGAAAGCTGTTTTGTTCCACGGGGAGTTATTTATTTATTTACTTGACCACTTCGGAAAGCATTTGTTTTCAGCCTTTAATGAAAACCTCTCAGAGGAGGCCTCGCAGCCAAGATCTGCCTCATTAAAATAGCATCAGGCCTCAGAGCTGGGCAGGGGACCCCGAGGACCTGACTGCTGCCTGGGTGTGAAGGGATCCAGGATGCGGGCTGTTAATTTGGCCTCACGCACCGTCTGGCAGAGGGGAGGTGCCAAGGAGGAGTTTCCTCTGCAGTAGGTACAGAGCCGGGGGCTGGGGTAACCCCCGAGTCTGGGTTGTTTGAACTAGTCCTCTGAGTGTAAACAGTCACCCGTCGACATCCCCGTCGTCTCTGCCCGGCTCGGGTAAACTGAGATGGTTTAGTGGTCCAGCGTGAGAGCCTGCCGTGAACTTGGACAGCTGCAGTTCAAGTCCTCCTCTATGGCTTTTCTCTGTGCAACTTGAACAAGTCCCCTCAGTGTCGAGGTGGATATGTCAGTAATTGTGACCTCTGGGAAGGCAGCTAGTTAGGGCCCCAGCAGGAAACGTCGCACATGCAAATTGGGCCATTCGCACAGAGGTGAACAGAGAGGCTCTTGGGGCCAGGTAAGCCTCCTCAGAGGCAGGCCAGAGTTTGGGGGTAGGAACACTGAGGCTCCCTTACCGCCCCTAGGACCCAAGGAGGCAGGCAGGAGGCGGGTCATAGAAGCTGGGGGTGGGAGGCCTCAGTACGTGCAGCCCCCCGGGGCTGCCCTCCTCCCGCAGCGGCCTTCTGCTGACTCTCCCCGCTGGCTGCACCTGACAGGCCCAAAGTCAGGAGCCCGCAAATGGACAGTCCGTCCAAGTCAGCCTTCTGGGACCAGAGACCGACAGAGGGCAGACCCGGAGGGGCAGATGGAAGATCCCCAGCGCTGAAGAGTTTGTTAAGATGAAATGAGGGTCTCTGGAAGGTGCCGGACAGCGGGCCCAACAAAGGCAGGCGTTCCGTGGGCATTGGCTGTTTATGTTTATCACCATCATGGCTATTACCGTTGTTGTTACTGTTGCTGGTACTAGTTATTCGTTACGGTTGCTGTTGCTGTTACTAGTTATTATTACCGGGGTGCCCTTCTGCGGCTGCTGCCACCCAACGCGGCCTGAGCCACACTGCCCGCCTCCCCCACTCTGGGGACCGGGTCCCTTGGCCTGGCTTCCCTCAGTGCAGTTGTCTGTTTCCTCGGGTGCAGAGCGCTTTGAGGGCCCAACGGGCCAAGCTAGGGGGTGAAACCAAGCCTCTGCCATCCTTGTCACCCCGCGTCACCTCTTTCCTTTGTCCTGCAGAGAGCCTGTCTTCCTCCCGGGACACTCTGCACCTGTGCCAAGTGCCGCCGTGCCCCAAGGACGCATCCCTGAAATGAAAGCCATGCCTTGGAGCTGGACCTGCCTGCTGTCCCATCTCCTGATGCTGGGAATGGGCTCCTGCACTCTGCTCCCCCAGCCGCCACCCCCGCTGCCGCAGAAGCGGTCTTTCGTCACTTTCCGCGGGGAGCCCGCCGAGAGCTTCAACCACCTGGCAGTGGACGAGAGGACAGGGCACATCTACGTGGGGGCCGTCAACCGGATCTACAAGCTCTCCAGCGACCTGAAGGTCCTGGTGACCCACCAGACGGGGCCGGACGAGGACAACCCCAAGTGCTACCCGCCCCGCATCGTGCAGACGTGCAACGAGCCCCTGACGACCACCAACAACGTCAACAAGATGCTCCTGATCGACTACAAGGAGAACAGGCTGATTGCGTGCGGCAGCCTGTATCAGGGCATCTGTAAGCTCCTGAGGCTGGAGGACCTGTTCAAGCTGGGGGAGCCCTTCCACAAGAAGGAGCACTACCTGTCGGGGGTCAACGAGAGCGGCTCCGTCTTTGGGGTGATCGTCTCCTACAGCAACCTGGATGACAAGCTCTTCATTGCCACGGCCGTGGACGGGAAGCCGGAGTACTTCCCCACCATCTCCAGCCGGAAGCTGACCAAGAACTCCGAGGCGGACGGCATGTTCGCGTACGTCTTCCACGACGAGTTTGTGGCCTCGATGATCAAGATCCCTTCAGACACCTTCACCGTCATCCCCGACTTTGACATCTACTACGTCTACGGCTTCAGCAGCGGCAACTTTGTCTACTTTCTGACCCTGCAGCCTGAGATGGTGTCTCCCCCGGGCTCCACCACGAAGGAGCAGGTGTATACGTCCAAGCTCGTGAGGCTTTGCAAGGAGGACACGGCCTTCAACTCGTACGTGGAGGTGCCCATCGGCTGTGAGCGCGGCGGGGTGGAGTACCGCCTGCTGCAGGCCGCCTACCTGTCCAGAGCCGGGGCCGTGCTGGCCCAGACCCTCGGGGTCCGCCCGGAGGACGACCTCCTGTTCACCGTCTTCTCCAAAGGCCAGAAGCGGAAAATGAAATCCTTGGACGAGTCGGCCCTGTGCATCTTCATCCTGAAGCAGATCAACGACCGCATTAAGGAGCGGCTGCAGTCCTGCTACCGGGGCGAGGGCACGCTGGACCTGGCCTGGCTCAAGGTGAAGGACATTCCCTGCAGCAGCGCGGTGAGTCCCGGGCCGGCGGGGAGGGGGGCGGTGTGGAGGCCTCGCCCGTGGCCTCCGTGGGGTGTGACTCAACCATCCCATTGTGCACATGAGATAAGTGTATCCCATCTCTGGGTCTCGCTGGATTCAGATCATCACCGGCTCAGGACCGCTATGATTATGGCACTGAGCCTGCAAGGGTCAGAGCTGGAGCCAAGGGTACATTGCCTGTGTGCACTTTTCTCTGCTCTGATTGGCTCACTGACCGAAAGAGGAGGGGCTGGAACAGGCAGGAGTTGTGTGCCACGGGCGCCACGTGCATCAGGCCTTGTTCCAGCTGCATTGCCATGTGCTGAGCTATGAAACGGGTCCTCACCTTCTTACTGACGGTGCCTGTGAGTCACTTTCCCGGGAGCTTAGAATAAAACCACTCCTGAGAGTAATGGGGAAAGTCATTCCATATTTAGGGTAGGTGTAAACTTTAGGAAAGGGGTGTTTTCAACCCCTTGTGTATCTTTATGAAATGGCAAAATAAGATCAAAAGTGGTCGGGTGAGAGTCCGGTGAATATAGAGGGGAAGACAGAGCTTGCTTAGAAAGCATCTTCTGTGTGTACAGTTCCACTGGAGAGACGTGTCACCATGTCCAGACACAGCCGAGTGCTGGGTGACATAAGGGCTGAAGGAAGCCGGAGGAAGGGGAGGATAAAGGGTTGGTTTAAGAGGCCTGCCCAGGGGACCTGAGGGTCAGACTGGACCTCGGGCTGCTGGGCAACTAAGGTGCCTCGGGTGACACAGACTGCTGCCTTTCCCAGTCTAACTCACCGGTGACCCAGCATGAAAAGCATCTGCCTTTCTGTGGCTTGACTTCTATTCGTCTTTATGGTGTTTTTTTTTTTTTTTTTCTCAATCATTCTTCAAGTAACTTGGAAGATACTTGGAAGATCCAGCTATTGGCATCGTCTATACCTTGTGTCACTCTCCTTTCTCTTTTTCTTTGTTATTGTCCTTTTGAAAAATTATGTGCCTGGCTTTAGGAAATTTATCTGCTTTTTTTTTTTTTTGGTCTTTTTTGGCCCACTCCTGCAGCATATGGAAGTTCCCAGGCTAGGGGTTAAATGGGAGCTATAGCTGCCAGCCTGTGCCACAGCCACAGCAACACGGGATCCAAGCTGAGTCTGTAACCTGCACCACAGCTCAAGGCAATGCCAGATCCTCAACCCACTGAGCGGGACCAGGGATTGAACCCGCATCTTCATGGATGCTAGTCGCATTCATTAACTGCTGAGCTACCACGGGCACTCCTATCTGCTAATCTTAATGTAGGGAGAAGAAAGTGCACAGCAGTGTGTATTTGCATAGATGTGATTCTTGACTCCTAGTCAAACTTCGCTGGAATGCCGTATTAGGAAAACGTATTCGAATTGATTTAAGAAGGGCAAGTTTCCCTTCATAAAGCGTGGCCGCTTGCCAGGCAGAGCTCAGAGGGCACTGGTACCCGAGCCCCAGCCCTGCCATTCCCCAGGGCATTGGGATCTGGGGTGGGGGCAGGGGAGAGGGAGAAGAAAGAAGGAACTCACCTGTGACCCAGAGTTTGTCTTCGGCGCCCTGGCATTTGTCTCGGGCTGTTTTCTAGTGGCGAGTTTTCCAGGTCCCTGGGCTGAAACTAAAAGATGCCATTTCTTCTTGGAGGTTCTGAAAAGCCCAAAGACCCCTAGTGTCATAAAAGAAACGGGAGAGGCACCGTGCGCCAAAGAAGGAAATGGCACATCGACCGTCATGGTCAGGCCAGAGAATTGAGGGGATGCCCCTGAATCTGCTGAGCCCTGGCAGGTGACATTTTGAGAGGCTTTGGTGTGGGCAGTAGATGATCCACTCAAGAGAGTCTGTGAGAGGGGTTGATGAACTTGGGGGGCGTGGACCGCTCCCACATGGAGGCAACGAATGACAGGCCAGATGCTGTGCTGTGCAGGCGTATGTTACACGCAGATACAGGTCCCTGGGGAGGTGCCCTGGGAGTATCAGTGTGGAGAAGGCGCCCAGAGATCCTCGGTCTGGACCCTCATTCTGAGTCCCAACAACGTGAATGAGTTTCCTTAGGCCATGCACCTGTGCGTGAATGGCAGAGACCGCGTTTAAGGAACACCATTCTGCCTTCTCATCACCTCACTTGCGTGCGCACACACATACCTGCACACATGCGTGTGCATGTGCATAAGAAATACCCCCAGAAGCATGCACCCATGCACCTTATGTCAGAGAATAACCAGTTTCTGCCATGTGCTTACTAAGCAGCTAGTTCTTTTGAAGTCAGAGGGGTTGGCTGTTCTTTTCGGCAGAAAACTTGCTCCAGTCCTGTCTTCTGGGGCAATGCTTTGGGGAGTAAAATCGGCTGCAGAGATCAGCCTGGCCGCCCATGGGCAAGTGCTTGTCCCGCCCTTGCCCCCTGACACCACACAGAAAGCCAAGTTCATCGCGGGCGTCTGGAGAGCCGCAGGTCCTAACATCCACCTGGCGGCCTTGGAGAGAACACAGAGGAAGCAGCTTTGCAAGACAGGCTAATGCCAGGCCAGGAGTTATGGAGCCAGATACCAAGCTTTTGATTTTTTTCTTTGGACCTTAATTAGCCCTTTCAAGTCAGAGGCAGGTTCGGAGCTGAGAGCAGAAAGGAGGAGGCCAGAACCCCTGCACAGGGCCAGGGCTGTCTCCCCAGCCAGTCTAAAAGGCCACACCGGCTTTTAATGCACAGTATTAGTTTCCTTTGATTCAGCCGACACTCGAGTTCCTTCACTCTGGGACTCGGCTGTGGTGCTTTTGGCCTCATCTCGGACCACACATGTTTCGCACGCCGTCAGCCGGGCCAGGCTCCTGAGCGGCCCTGTTCAGGAGCCCTCGCAGACACACTGTTTGCAAACCCAGCTTTTCCTCCACTCCTTCATTCACGAGGCCGTTGCATCCTCTTCCTTTTTGCCTTCTTACCTGGAGGCAGGGAGGGACGAGATAAAATCTAAAGTTCTTTTTTGCCCCTGAGTCCAGGATTCCCTGAAGCCTGGAAAGGGGAACCAAATCTCAGATGACCTCTATCCTGTGGCATTTCATCTGCGGGGAAGCAGAGGAGGGAAGCTAAGGCCCAGGAGGCTGACTTTAGGACTTATTTTTGGTGGAGTGGGGGGGGTCTCTCGTGGGTTTTGTCACAGTTACAACTCAAAGAGCTTAACTAGTGGTTCATTTTTAATTGAGATATAATTGACACGTAACATCGTATTAGTTTGAGGGGGACAGCATAACGATTTAATATTTCTGTCTATTGCAAAATGATCACGCAAGAGTCCAGTTAATGTCTATCACCAGCTATAGTTACACATTTTTTTCTTGTAAAAACGTCTAAGATCTACTCTTAGCAACTTTCACATATACAAAGCACTGTTATTAACTGTAGCACTGTGCTGTACATTACATCCTGGGGACTTATTTTATAACTGGAAGTTTGTACCATTTGACTAGCAACTCATTTTTATGGTCCTTCTGTCGTCCTAATGCCCTGGGCTAGAATACTCACCCCATGGTGCTCTTCAGGCTTTTCCGGTCCCTTCCGTTTCCTGAGACCCACATTCCTTCCCCCGAACTCATGCCTCCAGGACTCAGAGCAAGGAGCAGGATGAGCTCTGAGGCCCCGACCCCCTCACTAGGTCCTAGCCGTGTTCGGCTGTGTTCAGAGAAGACAGGGTGGGGCAGGCCTGTCACCCATGGTGGCATCAGTGGAGCCACGTGCTGGCCCACAGCCTGGTGACCAGGTGGAGGAAGAAGCGTTGGACGGGGAAGCTGGAGCCTCAATCTGCAGGCCCCACCGAGCACCCTGTCGTATTCATTCCAGAAGAATCAAGGAAGGCTGGCTGAGCCCAGGTCGGAGGTAAGGGCCAGCCGGCTAGGAGTGGCTTCCTCGTGGGAGCATGTCCCCGTGAACATCGGTGCATGTCGCAAATGCAGATCCCGCAGTGGGCGCTGGGTACAGAGGCTGAGGAAGCAGCTCAGGTGTCTACTGCTGCTTGGGGTGATGGGCAGGAGGTGGAAGCAGCTTCTACCTTTGCCTTCTGGGCCATTCTTTCTTGCGTCCAGCTTTTTCTCAGCCTGGATGGACAGAGATACCCAAGTATAAATGGGCTGGCATCTGAAAATTGCCCTGCGGACCTCAGGAGGGCCCGGGCAGCAGGAAGGCCCTAGGGGGATCAGCCAGGGCTCCCCCCAGTGTGTCTTAGGACTTGGGGGATATAGGCCAACCCAAGGCCCTTGGCTGAGGAGCATCCAGGGGTGGTTAAGGGTAATGGTGTCATTTCTCTGGTTCTGCTGCTCAGCGCTGAGACGGTCTCTATCTTTGGTCCCTTTGAAGGCAACTGCCTGGGCCCCCCAGACTCTCTCTCTGCAGAGCAGCGACGATTGGGATGAGGAGCTTGTAGCCTGAGGCTCTTGCCATGTGCCATGGCCCTGAGCAGGCCAAGGTGACAGCTCCCAGCCCCACTCCCAGCCCCCGGGATCGGGACAGCCAGGCTGGAGAGTGTGCTGTTGAAGGCCAAGGCCTCCTGTGTTCTACATGGCCCAGTGGCCCGGCGTCCCGGGGCCCCCCAGGCACCTCCTCCATCATTCTCGAGCCTTCCGGGGTAACCCCACAGAACACTAGCCCTTCTAAGCCTCCAGATGAATGGATGAAACATTTATGAGGCCCTTGGCAGTCTTCTCTCTCCTGGTTGATCCCAAGAATCATGAAATGACATCAGTCTCCAGGAGCCTCGGAGTCTAGGAGAGGGATGCACCCAAACGGGTCGTTTCTGTGTGGTGGGAACAGTGGCTGCGGTCATGGCGCTGACCGTCACTCATGCCACTTAAATCTTCCCTAAGTTTGGCATCAACTGAGAAGTGGACACGGGAGTCAGGCAGTATCGGTTTTAGTGCCTAGAAGGCTTGGTGGGGTAAAAATCAGCTTCTTAATATCCGCCTCTAGACGTGAACTTAGAGTGACCCTCTGATGGAAAACGGAGGTCTGAGGGGCAGAAACCGTTACCCAGAATCACGACCTCGCGCCTGTCCAGTCTCGGTAGTGGGAGCAGATCGCGGTGGTCTCGGAGCTGCCTGGTAATCTCGGCGTGAGGGTCCTCGTGGTGCCTGACGGATTTCCAAGGGCTCCGTCGCCGCCCCTCTCCCCCCGCGGTACCGCACGATAGTAGAAAAGGCAGACGTCCCGTCTAGCGGAGGAAGCAGAGGACCAGAAGGGTCAAGTGCGTCCCTGAAGGCCATGTCACCGGTAGACTAGAACCTTGCACACATCCTAATTCTCAGCGCAGCGCTTTCCTCACTGGTGTCTCTCGGTGGTGCAGTAGTGGCCCCTGGGGTGGGAGGATTCGTGGTGCAGGGTCGGCCGGGCATTTCAGGGCCTTGACGTGGCTGGGTCCCGGAGCACGAAGTGCCGGCGGGGCTCCCCAGTCACAGAGGGAACTAGAAAAGCTCCCTTGTTTCCAGAAACCCCTGATGGGGGGCCGTGGCCAGAGCAGGTGCCTGAAGTCCAACCTCAGGGCTTCCTCGCCAGCGCTGCTCAGTTCAGAGAGGCACAGGGAACCGAATTTTTTATTTTTAACCCCAAGCTTCACTCCGTGTCCAGCAGCAGGGGTGGGAAGGGAGAAGCCCTTTCCTGTGTGCTGTTGCTCCTCTCGCTCTCCAGCAGGGCAGCCCGGGGAGGGGACAGGGTCACCCCCTGGACCCGGGCTGGCCTCCCATCCCGGCCTGGATGGTCACTGGGTTTCGTCTGGCGCCTGGGATCCTGCAACTCCACCAGAGTGCGTATCCGGAGTGGCCAGGCAGCCATCCTGGCCCCGGGTGCTGGTTTCTGCCAGTCTGCTCGGGGTGTTTTCTTTTCCTGTCGGCAGGAAGCGCAGCTCTGACTAGATGGGTGTATCCTGTTGTTTATGGCACGAGACAAGCTTTTCTTTCTGCTCAGCCACAGTCCTCTCTCAGACGGGAATGCCTCCGCTTTCCTGCTCCCGTCCCTCCTTTCTCGATTCACTGCATTTCACTCACACATGCGCATACACCAGGGTCCCTACTCACCCCGCATACCACTCTCAGGTCCCAGCGACAGCACACATCACAGATCTCCTTCCACATCAGCCCGAACCCTCACCCTCACAGCCCATTCCCACTCCAGACTTGTGGTTTAGCGTCGGGAGGGCTGCCACAGTCTTTCTAGTTTCAAGTTTCCCCCCTCCCCAGGCTTCAGTTCCGGGCATTCAGGTGAAAGTCACCTCCTTCCTCTGGGCCAGCAGAATGTGCAATGAGAGTTGCATCCCAGCCTGGTACACATGGTGCTTTGGGGTCCAGGATAGTGGCCGTGCCCCTGAGTGAGGGCACTGGGCCCGGTGAGAGGAAGGGGCTCGGGGCTGGTCTCCTAGACTGGGCATGACCTCCCAGGACGCCACCTTGGAGCCCCTCAGGCCAGCAGGGAGGGTAACGGGGCCCAGGAATCGCACCTATAGACTGTTAAACTGGACGATGGCCACAACCCGAGGTCAGAGCTTCCCAAGTGGGGCTGGCAGTGCCGTGTCCTAACACGGAGACACCGACTCCAAGAAGCCCCACACGTGGAATTCCCATGGTGGCTCGGCAGGTTAAGAACCCAACTAGCATCCATGAGGATGCGGGTTCGCTCTCTGGCCTCTCTCAGTGGGTTAAGAATCCAGTATTGCTGTGAGCTGCAGTGTGGGTGGCAGACGTGGCTCGGATCTGGCGTTGCTGTGGCTGTGGTGTGGGCCGGCAGCTGCAGCTCCAGTTGGACCCCTAGCCTGGGAACCTCCATGTGCTGCAGGTGCCACCCTAAAAAGCACACAAAAAAAGGGAAATCCCACACAGAGGCCTGCAGCCCTGTACACACCCCCACCTGTGTACACTGCACATGCACGCCCTCTGCTCCGCATGTCCCACCCACCTGCTGATGGTACAGTGCCCCTCATTTCTGTCTGTCACTCTCTCTGCTGTGTTTCACTCTCACTCTCACACTCTGCACGCTCATCCCTTGGGTTCCCTGGGTCTCCCTCTTACTGTGATTCATCCTCCCTCACACCCACACGCCACACACAGCAGCTTCTCAGCGTGATTTCTCTCCCGTGACATGCGTACGCACGCGCACAGGCCACCCCAATGGTGTGTGATGCTCCAGCCAGACTGGAAGCCGAGCCCCCCCCTTCAGTCAGCACACAGACCGGCCCGACTGCGCCGTCTGGGTCTGCCTTCCTGGGCCTTTCCTTGGATTCCTGCCATCCTCGCAGGGTGGCGTCTTGGCCAGGATGCTGGCCTGGGACCTTGGACCTTTGGTTCTTAGCCCGTCCCAGCTCGTGAGAGGTCACTGCCTTGGTGAGCGATTTCCTTCTTGCTTTGAGTTATACGTTTCATCTTCTAGGAGGAGGTGATAAGACAATATCCCTTTAATAAAAGGTGCCGGGACTCCTAGGGAAAGAGAAATACATAGGCGTTAATAAAGGATGATAGACACGGAGCGCCTGGTATTTGTAGAACAATGAAACATCTCGTAGCACATTCAGTGCCTTCTCCTCTGGTGACAGTAACCGCCTGATGGGACAGAAAGTGACTTCATGATATTGCTGTGATTTCCTGCTTCTGTTTTCTCTTCACCAATATCTGCTTCTGAGAGACTTGGGCTGTGCCTCCCCCAGATGTCGTGTTCAGAATCCCAGGCCGGGAGCAGGCTCCAGCCGCCTCCCCTTCCATCCAGCACCGGTTAGGAATCCCGAGTTCAGGCTTTGGAAGGAAAGGATGCGTTTCCAGCCAGACCCTCCCTGCTGTCACCTTCGTGTGTGTGTCCCTGAGTTTTTGTGAGGCAGAAGGGAATGGCTTCACGCCGGCACAGGGAGCTCGCTTCATTTCATTAGCAAAGTGAGTGGAGGGAAGGAAGAAAAGGCAGCTGAGGGAGTTCTCCATTCAGCCTCTGTATTTACGTTCTCTTCCTAGTGGATCGGGCCCCGCATGCTGTCCCCGTATATGAAACGGGATCAGCGGGAGAGAAGAAAGCCCCCATCTTTTCCCTGTCTCGGTGTCATTACGGCATCTCTGTCAGTGTTCCAAAATATAATGGGATTTGTTCGGCTGATTTATCCTGCATGCAGGCAACATTATCCAGACCCACACTCGGGCCCGAGGAGCAGGAGGGGAAGACACACAGGAACAAGAGTGGGGCTAATAAAATTTATTCCCTCTAACAAGCGAATGACCTGCCCCATACTTCAGCCTGATGAGCGGGGCCACTGCTTCCCAGCACCCGCCAGAAAATACACAAACTCAATCATCGTGGTGCGCCCCGCTCCAGTTACAGTCCTGGTGGCAGCCGAGGTTGTCTGCCGCGCACAGGGAGAGAAGGGGGAATGTGAGATTGACCGGCTGGGTGGGATTTCTTTGCCCTTGACAGGTAGCCCCTGGGAACCTCCGAAGCTGAAGGTACGCAAGGACTGGGACAGCACCCAAGTGACTTTTGATTCCAAGGCCTCTCCTGGTCTTTCCCAGGCACCCAGTTTGGGCTTTGGGACTCGCCAGCCCTGTGGCCGTCGGCAGAACTGGGCCGGTGGGGTTTTGCTCCTGTCACTCCTGCTCGGCCGGCCTGTATCCGCTCACGGTGTCATGGCCCTCTCTGCTCCCCAGAGCGGGCACCCCAGGACCCTCAGCAGCTGAGCTGCTGGGGAGAAGATCATGGGCTCGGCCCCCGGCATCCTGACTTGGAGCTGCTCTTTGTCCGCTGTGCTCAGCAGCTCCTAGCAAGGGAGCGTCGCTGCGGCTCCCTGGTTACAGTCAGGCCTGCAGAGCGGCGCTGGGCTTGCTGCTGGGCAGACAGCTCGGATCCGTGACGTTAGTTTCCTGTTCGAAGGATGCTTGTCGTCATGAGGAGTAATTGACCACTGGGCTATCTGGTGGGACTGGGCCACAGACAGACTCAAAACACCATAGAGACGTCAAAATGAGTATAAAAATAAGGCTTTTGCTTTTAGCAAATTGCTTTCATGGTTCCACAGGTAGTCAAGAGTGTTACAATAGTCCCCCCTTATCCATGGCAGATGCCTGCCAAGGTCCCCAGCAGGTGCCTGAAGCTGCAGGTAGGGCGGAACCCTAAATACACTATGTTTCTTTCCTGTACATCCATACCTGTGATAAAGGTTTTTTTAATCATTTTTTTTAAGGTCCGAACATATGGCATATGGAAATTCCTGGGCTAGGGGTCACATCAGAGCTGCAGCCAGCGGCCTCCGGCACAGCCACAGCAACACAGAATCCGAGCCGCATCTGCCACCTACACCACAGCTCACGGCAATGCCGGATCCTTAACCCACTGAGCGAGGCCAGGGATCGAACCTTCCTCCTCATGGACACTCGTCAGGTTCATTACCGCTGAGCCACAAGGGAATGCCTTGTGATAAAGTTTATGTTAGGCACAGTAAGAGGTTAACAGCAATAACGGACGATAAAGCAAAGCAATTTTTTAAAATATACCACAATAAGTTATGCGAGCATGGTCGCTTTCTGAATATCTGGTGTACTGTACACATCTATTTTCTTGGGATGACATGAGATGATAAAATGCCCATGTGATGAGATGAAGTGCGGTGAATGATGTCAGCACTATGATGTATCGTTCAGCTACTACTGACCTTCTGAGGATATTTTGAAAGGTGGATCATCTGCTTCAGGTGATGCTGGATCATGGAGTCAGGGCAGTGATGCTGGATTGTGGAGTCAGGGCAGTGTCCGTGGTTGGATGTCAGGAGCCAATGATGTTTTTTCTCTTGTTCTTTTAGTTTTTGGGGTGGGGGGTGATGCTGCACCTGCAGCATATGGAGGGTCCCAGGCTGGAGGTTGAATAGGAGCTGCAGCTGCCGGCACCACAGCCACAGCAACACAGGATCTGAGCTGCGTCTGTGAACTACACCACGGCAACCCCGGATCCTTTAACTCACTGAGTGGAGCCAGGGATCAAACCTATATCCTCATGGATACTAGTCGGATTCGTTTCCGCTGAGCCATGATGGGAACTCCAGGAGCAGATGATGTTGCTGGTCAGGGATCTTGGTCGAGCTGGAGCAGGAAAGCATGAGATTTCATCACGCTACTCAGAATGGTACACAGTTTAAAGCCTATGAATTGCTTACTTATGGAATTTTCCATTTAGTGTTTTTGGATCATGGGTAATTGAAACCACAGATAAGGGGTAGCTACTGTCATTCAATGAATATTTGCATCAGAAACTATACACACACAGACACAGACACACACACACACACACACACACACACAGAGCTCCTAAAACACAAGGATCTTCTATCCTGTGTTTTGGTCCCACTCCCCCTCCCCATTGAAGATGCCTGGAACAGAGCACTTGGCTCTTGGGAATCTTGGTATGATTTTGGGGGGTTCTTTTTCCAATCCCGAGACACTTTCCACAAAGCGCCTCGAGAAACGTGTTTGTTTGACTAGGTTACTGTGGCTGCAGTTTGCTGGCTTCCCCTCCCTTTCTCTGCACATTCGCTTCCCCTCCAATCTCATTGAAAAAGACCCACTAAAGGACCATTCTGAGATAATGCGTTAGTAAGTCAGTGTGCGAGTCCTTCCCGCTCCTGTCCTGTCGCCTGGGCTCACGGCCAAGGTGTGGGGCCCACCTTCACCTCTTTCAGGGCTTCTCCGGCTCTTGAGTTGGACCGCCTGGGGTCAGCACTGCTACGGCAGAGCTTCAGGGAGGGTCAGAAATCATAAGAGAGAGAAGGTTTATGCAGAACAGCAAAGCAGTCGGAGGGTGGTATCGTCCGTCCGAGGTTTTGGATCGCTGTCTCTGTTACAGAAACCAGCGCTCAGCACCCGGGGATGTTTTATACAAGCTTTCAGATGAGAGTGAACTTAAGCCAACCAGACGAGCCTCCCCATGAAGCTTCTACCTCCCGGAGCACTCTCTCCGCTTACCCCCAGCCCGGCCGTCAGAGGGCACCCAGCGTCATTTCCAGGGGTAGATACGCGGGGGGCGTTTATGAACACCTTGGGGTCAGCGGTCCTATTTGAGATCTGGCCCCAGTAAGTGGGGGGTCATTATCTTCCTGCCCTGCAGAGATTTACAGCTGGAGTCTGTATTTAGACACGAGCTACTATGCTTACCTGATCAATATCTCCCTTCAAAAAGAAATCCCACATGCGTAATTCACTGATTCCCCATTTCCAGCAGAGGTCTGCGCTGGTCAGCTCCGTGTGTGTGTGTGTGTGTGTGTGTGTGTGTGTGTGTGTGTGTGTGTGTGTAAGTGTAATTAATTAGTGGAAAGGCGTTTGGGGCTGCTGAGCGTGAAGAAGCTAAAGGTCTTTTACAGCAGCAGGCACCTCATGGGCGTCTGCCCTCTTTTTCTCTTAACCTGTTTTTCTTTTCAAAACCTCAGCTCTCACCTTCCTTTGGACAGATGGGCCCAGGAAAGGGGAAGGCCCCTCTGAGGATGCGCCCAGGGCCTCCCCGGGACGGGAGCCGGTTCTTCCCGGAGACCGCAGAGGGCAGAGCGCTCCTCCCGGACAGCAGGAGAGGAAGCCAGGCTTGTCCCCACGTGGCCTCAGAGCTTCCCTGGTCCTAGAATCAGTTCCTTTGGGGCCATTCTGGAGCCATCGTGGGGCCATCTCCATGTGACACCAGCTTTTTCCTCTCTGGACTGGGAAGCCCGGGTTCTGGTAACTATTTCCCTCTTCTGGCCTCAGTTTTCCTCTTCTGGCCTCAATTTTCCTCTTCTGTAAAACAGGGCTGTTGAATTCTAAGCTCTTGAGTCATGTTCCTCTAAAGTAGCACGATGTGTGAAAGCGTGGCCTGGCACTGTCCTGGACAGAGAACCCGGAATCGAGCCCAAAAGTTGCCTCTTCCTCGAAACCCTGCTGTCCTCCCTGGGCAGTTGTGGCCTTGCCCCCGTGCCCCCAGCCCCGGGTACATAACTGAAGCTAGCATGCATGCCTTGTCTAGTCATGGACTCGTCTGTCTCCCCCACTAAGAAAAGGGCAGAAACGGAGCTGTTTTCATCTTTATATTGCTGTGTCCTCACCCGGTACTTGGACTTGGTGTCTAGTAGGTCCCACCTAAACAGTCCTTTTTTTTTTTTTTTTAAGCTTTTTAGGGTTGAATCTTCTGCATATGGACGTTCCCAGGCTAGGGGTCAAATCAGAGCTACAGCTGCCAGTCTACACCACAGCCACAGCAAAGTCAGATCCAAGCCGTGTCTACAACCTATGCTGCAGCTCACGGGAATACCAGATCCTTAACCTACTGAGTGAGGCCAGGGATTCGAACCCACATCCTCATGGATACTAGCTGGGTTCTTAAACCTGCTGAGCCACAGTGGGAACTCTCTCCTACACATTCTAAGCAAAGAAGTAAACCCAGGAACAGTGGTGTTGTCATAGTGTTGTCTTCATTTAGTGCCTCCGTTTTCCTTAATGGAAACAGAATTCCGATAGCCCAGGAAACCAAAAGTCTGATGGAAAAGAACCCCCACTGGAAGGCTCCACAGTGGGTGAGCTTGAGAGAGTCTCTGATGCCGTCTCCCTCCGCAGTGGCTGGCCTCCCAGCTTTGGGGGAGGGTGCGGGCTGGTTCAGGCCCCCTCTGTAGGAGGCTTGATGCTCCTTTTGCCTTCAGGGAGGGCTGGAGAGCTGACTGACTCCCGGATGGAAGTGCTCCTCTCTCTGCTGGATCAGGAGCTCCCCACGAGCGATGGGAGGACCAGGTCTCACTGGATTTTCCGAGCCGGGCTCAGAGACTGCGGCTGCCGGCCCAGAGCCGTCGGCAGCTGCACCCTCAGATGAAGGAGTCGGCCGCATCCCTGCGGGCTCACCTGGTCAGCCTCCTTTGGATCAAATTCTGGGATATTTGTAAACAGCGGATGCCTGGGGCCAGAGGGGCAGCCTGTGGCTGTAGAGGAGACCGCGTCCCAGAACTGAGCTAATTGGCCCACAGGGGATGGACCTGGTGACCTTAACCTCATTAGCACTGGCTTTGGACCACTGAGCTCTGGCCTAGTGCTGACCTTTTCCATAGTAAGGAGTCAATGTGGGGTTTCTGCAAAGGTGGGGCAGCTAAGGGTGGGGCTAAAACAGCTCTACCTGGCAATGGGGGTGCATCAGGAACCAGGAGAGGGCCAGGCTAGCGGGCTAGTTTTAGAATCGGCTCATCACCCCAGGCCTTCAGGGTGGATTGGCACAGGTGTCAGGGTGAGGGTGGTTGCATATGAGTGTGTCACCAGGGAATGGGGTTGGAGGGTGATGTCACCACTGTCCCCTGGTCTGCCCCCTTCTTCAGCCCTTCTCTGAGGGTCTCCAGAGAGACCCCCCCCCCCCAAGAAACTTCTGGAGTCCTCAGGTCGCCGCTTTGCAGCTCTGCCCTGGAGCCTGGGAGACTGCAGAGGAAGGATGCTGGCAGCATTTAAAATCCCCTTTCCGTGCAGATGATAGAGCTTTTCAGAGTGCCAGTCTCTCTGCAGAGTGGGAGCAATTTCCCTGTAATTGGTAAAGTAACCTTAACTGCTCTGTCATTTGTATGTAGCGACACGTAATTGCACGGTAACCTTTGCCGCTGTGCGCGAGGGAAGCATGTGAGCTATTAGATTGTAATTCGGAGTGTCAGCTCCCGTTCCCCACGCCACCTCCACCACCGCTGCTCTGCCCAGGGTGGCTGCCTGGGGGCCCCTCCAGGTCCAGTGGGTCCTGCCTTAGTGGTTAAGCTTGTCACATGTCTGTCTCTCCTCGGGCTGGTCTATGGCACCCTCAGCAAGGAAGGGACCCCTATGTGATCTAAAGCAGTGCTTCTCAAACCTAGGGAGCAACTAAGTCACTCAAGGTGTTAAGATACAGATCTCTGAGCCCTGTTTCCAGAGTGTCTGATCCAGCAGATCTGGGGTGGGGCCTGAGAATTTGCATTTGCAATGAATAGCACTCTCTTCTGGATCGTAGACTATTTCTCTGCTCCTTCATTCAGTCTCATTGGCCTGATAGATCTTTAGGAAGTACCAGCCTTGCTATTTTATCTTGATAATGCCTCTTAGAGCTAGATATCATGAATTTCCCCAAAGATGCTAAGACTCACAAAGGTTGTCTGAATTGTCTAAGGATGACCAAGAGTAAGGAGAGCAAACACTGTCATAGCGCTTACTGAGTGCCAGGCATCGTTCTACATGTGTCAGTCATTTAATCCTCACCACGGCACTGGGAAGTATATGCTGTTATTATTGTCACTAATCTACCCATGATAAACTGGGGCACAGAGAGGTTAAATAACTTGCCCAAGGCCACACAACATTAAGTGGCAGAGCTGGAATTCAAACCCAGGCATTCTGTGTCTAGTCCCACACATTAGCCATTGTGAGACTCATGCTTTCATTTGGTCATCCATTCACCCATCCATCTATCCATCCATCTATCCATCCATCCACCCATCCATCCATCCATCCATCCATCCACCCACCCATCCATCTATCCATCCATCCACCCACCCATCCACCCACCCATCCATCTACCTGTCCATCCATCCACCCATCCACCCATTCATCTATCCATCCATCCACCCACCCATCCATCTGTCCATCCATCCATCCATCCATCCACTCATCCATCCACCCATCCATCTGTCCCTCCATCCATCCATCCATCCCTCCGTCCATCCATCCATCCATCCATCCATCCATCTATCTATCCATCCATCCATCAGTCCATCCGTCCACCACCTATTTAACATATACGTCTTAACCTACCATGAACCAGGAACCAAGCTAAGGGTACAAACATGCATAAAACAAGATCCTGTTCTTGATCTCATGGTCCCTGGAATCCAGTGGGTCACCCATCTTAATTTATAAGCCAGGTACCCTATGAGGATGATTGTGAAGAGCAGATCTGATATCTTCCTGATGGGAGGAAGGGGCCGCAGAAGAGATGGCCTCGTCTAAGGCTTCAAGGTCTGCTTACAGCGTCACCTGCCACACACACTCCCATGCAGCAGACCCTCATTTCTTTCCTTGGTAAGAATGAAGCTGCGCTCTAATGAATAAGCCCTGTCCTTGGTGGCCATAGCTCATCCATGGCTATTTGTGGAATGGCAGGGGAGAGGCGCGACCTGGGCCTGCAGGCGCCCTGGGCTCCTGATTACAGCTCAGTCCAGCCCCTTCCTGGCTCCTCTGGCTGCGGCTCTAATCTCGCTGTTAATGGGGCCCAGGGGAGGGCTGGGCCAGGGCCAGGACAGACACTCTCCTCCCCATTGCGCAGGGTGCTCGGGAATCCGAGCCAGCCGTCACCTATCAAAGGCTTTTGCCAATTAGCCTTCCCTTCCGGGGCCCACCCAGCCCTGGCATCTGCTCCCTGTACCTCGACACCCGGGGTCTGTGGGCCCTGCGGGACCCTCCCTCCTCTCTCCTCCCACTGCTGTAATTACTCCGCGGCCTCGGCTCAGACTTGGCGGGTGGTGTCCTGAGACGTGTGCTGTGGCCGGGGGCCTGCAAGGGCCACTCCCTGTAGCCATCCCACCTCCGTTCTGAGCAGGATTTCCATTAGGAAAATTAATAGGAAATACCACCTCGCCTCTCCGGTTTCTCCAGTGCCTTCACACCTGTCAGCTCTTCTAGTCCTCTTCACAGTCCGGGAAGGTGGGACCAGAGAACAGGAGGAGCCGCTGCCAAACTGTATAGCTGGGAAGCAGCTGGGCTGCCATGTGAATCCAAGTCCTGGGTTTTTCCTGCTACTTCAGTGTCAAAAACCCCTCCTCCACCACCCCGGCTTTGAGAAAACGAGGAGTAAGTCCCCCTTGTGCCACAGCTGTGGGCCCTCAGCAGCCACGCAGACCTGGGCTACTCCTGGTCCGAGGCCTCCATCACAGCTTCATCACCTGTAGCCTTGTTCAGAGGGAGAAACCGAGGCTCAGAAGAGCCTAGGCAGGAAGCTGTCATTGTCCCCAGAATCCCTGTGCCACGGTAGGAGCCTCGGTTGTATTGTAGCCTTTGCCCCGGTTGAATCTGTTGACAATTCAACGAGGTATGCAGTGAGAGGCTGTACCTGTCAGGTTCAGGTGAGGAGCCCAAGACCTACCTCCAGGTAAGGCCTTGCAGGGAGCTGTCAGGAGCTGAAACCGGCGGAGTCCTGGCTGCCTGGCCACCAGGCTGAACTGTCCTCACTTCCTTCCGATGAAAACATTCCTCACCCAGCCCCTTGCCGTACAAGATGCCACAGTGGCAGAGACTAGCCGGTCCCTTACTTTCTGAGTCTGAGCAAGCAAAGATTTACTGCTGCAGTTGGCTGAATGCACACTCTCTTTTTGGGGGTGGTTGGTTTTTCGCTTGGGTTCTGCCCAGTGAGGAAGAGTAGTAACTGACCACTGGGATACGCAGTTCTGGAGGCTGAGCGGCCTGAGCCCTGTCAGGTCAATGAGGTGCGCGTTTGTGCCAGGGGCAGTGGGGATCGTGGCGTCCCTGGCCGCCTGCCTCCGTTTCCCCTCTTGCGGAGCGGACAGTCATTCAGACTCATCTACTTGAAAGATGGGTCCTAACGGGGGAGGTACTTTGGCTGATGCCAGAGGGCCAGCAGCACGGTTCAGGGCTGGGAAAGTCCAGGATGAGGACTCCTTCCTAACCAGAGGCAGGAACCTGCAAGGCCGTGGAGATTCCTAAACAGACCTCTGAATGCTCAGCGGGTCACTATGTCCAGCAAGGGAGAAGGCCTTGCCTGCCCTTAATCTGGATTTTTCTTTCCTCTTTTCTCTCCATCTCTTTCACTGTCCACCCTGTCTGTCTCCTCCCCCCATTTCTTCCTTTTAAGAAAGAACCCTGACGATCAGAACAGAGCCTGAAATCTTCCTCTACTTTTGACTCCTATAGTTGTTTTTAGAGGGAAGGAGAAGGAGGAGGGGGTTGTGTTTGGTCTGGGCTGTTGGTCCAGACTATGTAAGAGAGGCCAGAGGCAGTGAATGGCGTGGGGTGGACACCTGCACTGCCCGTGGCCTGCTGAGCTGCCCACGCTCTCCCCGGCCTGCCGTGGCCGCCCCCATCACTATTACAGGGACGGACGGAGTCCGAGAGGGTCTGGATGCTCAGCCTGTGGCCTTCCCTGAGATAGGCAGTGGCTGTTCCCCCACTTTGGGGAGGGAGCCAAGGGGCACCCCAAACCGTGGAAAGCTCGGGTTTAGCCACGTCCACACGGCTCCCCTGGCAGGAGCCTGCCTGCTGGTTCTCCAGATGCCTTTTCCTTTGGCTGGATTGAAGCCTTAAAAGAAAAAAAAAAATGACACCTTGTATTTTATGTCACTCCTTTCTCTGAAAAGTCCAAAGGCGTTTACCGACGTGAGGTCTATAGCTTTGCGGAAGCCCATCAAAAAGCAGAGATTGTTTCCTTCATCTTTAAAGAGTGGAAAATAGAGGCACAGGGAGATGGAATGACTCTTCTTAGAGCACACAGTTCTCCTGAGAAAAAGGTGGCGGGGGGAATCCAGCGTAGGACCCTAGAGCATAGGGGAGGTCTGTGCCAACCCAGAGCTGCTCAGTGGGGGGTCTGGAGGCTGCACCAGTCACTGTCAAAGTCACCCCTCAGTAGGACTCCCCATCTGGGACCTTCTGCTTACATGAGGACCCGGGAGCCTGGAATAAAACAGGGAGAGAGACAGCTGAAACACTGAGAGTGGGGGTGGGAAATGGGCTGAAGACTTTTCTTGTTGGTTCCCTGACTCCTGAGATTGTCCCAGAGTCGGGAGCAGAAGCTGGGTCAGTGTGTCCCATGGGGCACGGGGAATCCAATATGCTCTTTAAGGGACGCTAATAGGTGTTCCAGTCAAAAAAGTGGTTTAGGGAACGAAACATTTGGAAAAGGTGTAAAGAATTTGAAACAGATCTCTTCCTAAAAAGACTTTTCAGACCTTTCTTGGAACTGATCATTAGGGATCTTTTACATGGCATTAGAATGTACCGTCTTTTAGCCTATTTCCCAGAATGACTTGCCTGAAGAGCCCTTTTCTGGTAGAACATCTTTTGGGACTTGGGTGCTGTGGAGGACACCGTGGGGAATGCTGGTGAAGGTATGGCAAGGGCAGGGCTGCCCTACTTGGCCAGGCCCTAAAAGAAGCAGGGACTAAGGATAGAGTCACCATACGGTCCAGCAATCCCCCTCCTGGACGTATATCCAGACAAAATTAGATATGTGCACGCCAATGTTCATAGCAGCACTGTTCACAGCAGCCAAGACATGGAAGCACAGACAAGTAGAACAGTGATTGCCAAGAGGGAGGGGTTTGGGAGAGAAATGGAGTGGGAGTTTGGGGTTAGCAGATATAAGCTGTAATACATGGCGGGGGTAATCAGCAAGATCCTGCTTTGTAGCATAGAAGTATCTTCAGCATCCTATGATACACTGTAATGGAGGGAGTTCCCACTGTGGCGCCGCAGATTAAGGATCAGCATTGTCTCTGCGGTGGCATGGGTTAAGGAGCTGCTGTTTCTGCAGATAGCACAGGTCACAGCTGCAGCTCAGATTTCATCCCTGGTCTGGGAACTTCCATATGCTGCAAATGTGACAAAGATAGATAGATAGATAGATAGATAGATAGATAGATAGATAGATATTTTAAAAAAGACTGTGCATATATAAATATGTGTATGTATTTATGTGTATAACTGAGTCACAGCAGAGCTTAATACAGCATAGTAAATCGACTATACTTTAATTAAATAAATAAATAAACATGGAAAAGAATATTTTAGAAAGATTATGTAATATGCGTATATATATTTACCATATAACTGAACCACTTTGCTGCACAGAAGAGATTAATACCACACTGTAAATCACTATACATCAATTGAATAAGTAACTGAATAAATAATAAGTTAATTAATAGTAGAAGTGGGCAGCCTGAGACGGGACACAGCGAGGCGCCACCGGGGCTTCGCGGAGTTCACCCACAACCTTCCGCTCCCCGCATTCCTCCTTCCGCCAGCCCGTCGTCTGTACCTGCCTCTGCCATGGCGCTGTCACACGTGTGCTAACGTTTCCAGTTCTCTCTTCCCCGTGTTTGGGTCCGATCGGCAGCAAGCGTGCAGGTGTGGCTCTCACTCCCGGGCACAGCTGTCTGGAGCCCACGCTCGTGGCGCCGGCCCAGGGCTTCCCAGCTGAGGGCAACGGTGGGCCATGTGTGCTACCAAGGTGGTGCCGGAGGGGACCAAAGGGGACCAGAGAGACCCCAGAGCAGTGAAGAGAGACTCTTGCGATAGTGTCATTTTTTTTTCCCGTGGTCCTGCAACCTATTGTGATGACTGTTGGCAGGCAACCTAGTTTCTCTGGAGCCGAGTTTTTCGTGTCATAGAGGCGGGATTTATACAGGACGATCCACCTGTCAGGGTTCTTCTGGCTCTAGAGTTCCCCGACTCGGTACCCCTGCCAGCTGCCCTGGTGTTCGCCGCTCATTTCTCTTCTCCTTTGTTTTCAGCTCTTAACCATTGATGACAACTTCTGTGGCCTGGATATGAACGCCCCCCTGGGCGTGTCTGAGATGGTGCGCGGCGTCCCCGTCTTCACGGAGGACAGGGACCGCATGACGTCGGTCATCGCTTACGTCTACAAGAATCACTCTCTGGCCTTCGTGGGCACCAAGAGCGGCAAGCTGAAGAAGGTAGGACGAGGGTCGTCGTCTGGTTGTTGTGGCGGCTGCCTGCCCCCAGCGGCGTGGGTGTTTCTCTCGCCTTCTCTTACTCCGTGGGGCCTCGTTGGCGAGCGATACGGGTTTTAGCTGGGGAGCTGTGTTGCCGTTGAGGTCATCAGCAGTGGCCTTGTCCCTTCCTTCTGTGCCTTCTCGTGAAGGGTGGTTGTGGGAACCACGCCGGGCGAGCGCGTGGATCCTTCTCTTCCACGGGCCGGTGTGCTCCGGAGACGCGTGCGTCTCAGGCCGCCTGGCCCGTTCTGAGCCGTGTCCTCTGTCCACCTCGGGCCTCTGCCCTGGCAAGAGCGTCACGAGGCCTGGGCGGCTGGGGAGAGTGGACGGGGCAACGGATGTGCCTGTTCCCCCCGCTGCAGCCCTCCCGGCTGGTGCATCCCTTTGGAAGCCGTTCGGGGAAACAGATGGAGGAAAGTGCAGGAGCTGCCGGAGTTGCCGTTGGGGCTGAGAGCCAGATGGTGGGACGAGGAAACCGTGGATGTGTGGGAAGCACAGAAATCCCATAAGGTGGAGTCCGTGGTGTGGTCTGGGGACATGAGCTTGTCTCCTGGTCCTCCAGAAACTTGCTGCCTTCAAGGGCACTGGGTGACCTTGGCCCATCCACTGTGTTGGGGGCACCCGCCCATCTTGATCTATTCTCTCGCCCACCCCTGCTTGGGTTCTAATCTCAGTGGGTTGGAGCTGGCCCCAGAGGGGGGGCCCCTTGCTTGGATTAAAATTTTTTCTAAGACTGTAGGCAGTAGGTTTGGATTTCTGTTGGCTGATAGCCACACTTGAGTCTTTTCCCGGTGAAATATTGATGACTCCACGTGGAGCTCCTGCTTGTTTTAATTAAGCTTTCCTTGGAATTTTCTGGACACGGTGTGATTCAGGTGGAGAAAATGGCACTGCCTGATCCGAGGCCAAGCTTTGATGCTTCCTTCTGTCTTTGCTGTATTTCTGGGTATTAGCTTGACGGTCGAGGGTTGTCCTTCATTTGATTCTGCAAATCAAGAGACTATGCCTGTTCTCCCATTTTGCCGTGTGACGGTTCATTTCGGCCACTGTTTCTTTCTTTAGATTGTGCATCTCTGTGGAAGAAGCAGTGGGGCTGGCATGGGAGAGTGGAGGGTGAGAGGCAAGGGGCAGAGGGTGTGTGAATCAGGGATGGCTGTGGAGCAGCTACGTGGGTAGCAACTGGAAAGCTACGTCGGTGAAACGCCATAGCCCGCTGCAAGGATGGTGCGGGCAGTGCTCCACGCATCTGGCATTGCCCACCTCATCGTGCTGTACTGCCCCGAGTGTGATGTGAAATGATTCAACCACCGTCCATAGAGTCTTAAGTACTAATGTTTCACAGTCTGCATCGTCTACCTTTTTGCAAAGAATATGTTAAACACAATCGAATGTTTCTTTACTTCCTTGGCCTTCCTGTTGTAATTCCTCGTGTGTTGAGCCGAGTGCGTGCGTGCCCGGGGACGAGGCTGGGAGGGGGAGCGACTCCCGTGTCTGTTCGTTGCAGCCCTTCCTGCTCTTCCTCTAATGTACCTTGTCACTCATCACTTCCAAAACCTGCCGAAAGTCCTGGTCCAGAGCAGCGGCTCTCCTCCTCCCTCGCCTGCCGCGTTCAGCTTTCAGTGAGCTAGGAAATCAGATAAGCACCCTTGCTGAAATTGTGTCTGATAAGCGTCAGTTTAGACTGAGGAGGGAAGTGCCACCAGCCATAGGGCAGGACCCAGGGGACGCTTCCGCTGTTTGCTCAGAGGACTTCATTCCTCGCCAGGATTCAGCGAGTTCCGTTAGCTTGCAAAGTGGACTCTGAACACCAAAGGCCTTTCCATCTGCAGGTCAGCCAGTGAGAGGTCTGCGGGCCTGCTTTGCCGGCTCCGATGAGGGAATAAGCCCTGTGGCGGGTAAATAAATCGGCAAGGGGATTTGGGGTGCTTTTGCTGCTGTCTCTCCTGAGCCCGACCCCAGTGCAAGGGAGAGGTGACTTTCTCTAATGTGCTGGAAGGTTCCCACCCCCAAAGTTTCCCGCCAACTTCCTACCAGGTGCCAAAGATCCTTTACTTAGATGCTGTGTCTGAGCTGGTTGGAATACGGTGTCTGTGAAACAAACACTGAGAACTCAGTGCACCAAACAGAACAGAAAGTTATTTTCTCTTTGGCGGTGGGGGGATGTTTCCTGGCCGTGGCCGCATCGTAAACCCAAGACTGTCAACCTGCAAATGTGTGCTCTTGGTCGGAGGGTGGATGGAGGCTGATGGGGCTGGCTCCCTGTCACCTGGGAAGCTGGACCCCGAGGGGAGATCAGAGCACAGCCCATCTCCGTGGGGTGGGCCGAGGACACCTCCGGGAGCCTGGGGAGGCAAAGCACACACCGACATCCCTCAGGGGACAGGCCGTGGGCAGAGCCTTGCCTTGAGGTGTCCCCAGAGGTCAGCCAGGCTGGCCATGACAGGTAACACCTGACAGGAGCCTTGGGGCTTTATAAACAGCGGGCTGGCACTTCTCATCTTTTACTTAGAGGAGGGGAGGGGGCGGTTATATAAGAGCAGTTCTGTCGCCGCCACCTGGGACCTTACATTTAATTTCCAGAACTGTAGGGGGACCGGTGAGGCATAAACATTTGAGAGGTAAGAGCAGAGGGTCACGTGAGAGGACTGAGCCCGCGGCCCTCCGGGGGAAAGCCGGGCCGCGGGGGCAGCCAGACTTTCTGCTCCGCAGGCTCAGAGAGGCAGCCTTTTTAATAGTTTTGCTGAAGCCCAGCTATGGCTCTGCAGACTCAGCACAGCTGGCCCAGGGGGACAGTTTTGTGTTGGGAAAGGAAGGCCGGACCGCCGAGTCTGTTGTTTGAAATAATAAAAAGCGAAACCGGCCGGTTTATTTATTTTTTTCTAAACAATGGAATCCCCCCGGCTCACAGAGCACCACTCCCCTTTCCTTGTAATAACTCTATCTTGCTTTCCTCAGAGGTTATCAGGACCCCATTCACCTTTTGGGCAGAGGCCCAGCCATGAAAAGCCCCAGGGCTCCAGGAGGGTTTTGCGGGAAGTTTCGTGAGCTGCTGAGACCGGGCTGGGGTGGGGCGGCGGTGAGAATAATAGAAATCATCCGGTAGCCGTAATTACAGAGTGGGGCCCCTCTGAGCCCTGTAATAGTCTCCCGTGTGTATCGGGGGCCTCACAGAGCTCTTTGCAATCTGACAGGGCGCTCGGGGTGGGAGGGGGCCGGGGGCTTTGCTAAGACGAAGGGAGTTTGCTGCGGGTTTCTGGGGTCCAGGAGCTAGACTGTAGCCATCCATGGGCTGCACTCAAAATTACTGACTTTTCATCTTGTTTGAAAGGTGTGGGTCCCCATCATTTGCAACCTTGTCTCTGATGACCGTGATTTCACTCCTTTAGTGCACGCATCACATGAGGCAGAGGGAAAGGAGGTGAGGAAAGGTACCAATTTCGATGTCTGTTATGTTTTCTGGCACCGGCATGCTTCTCCACGCGCTGTTAGGAAATTGGCATATAGATGCTCCGGTCATTAGGAGGTGCCGAGGAATTTAGGAAGAAGCCACAGACTGTTACAGTTTCAACTACATGTAAAACTCTTAAGGCAAATAGCATCCTGATTGGTTTTTAGGTATCCGTATAAATCTGAAAACCTTCGACTCAAGTTGTGGTAAAGAGGTCAGTGTTGCTCAGAAGGACAAGATCTCTGCCTAAATAGTCCACCCAGAAATCCAGCCCCACTTTCCCTGCCTCTTGCATTTTTACTGCTGAGAGATCGTATTTTATGGCTGCTGTTCAGCGGTGAATTACTGCCTGACATTAGTGGGAGAGACTAATGTTCACTGTGAACCAAAACATCATAAACTTCCACTCGAGGTGTGATCGCTCCATTTTTATTTTTTTGGCTGCACCAGTGGCATATGGAAGTTCCCGGGCCAGGGATCAAATCTGAGCCACAGCTGTGGCAGCGTTGGATCCTTAACCCGCTGCACTACAGCAGGAACTCCCCGGTCGCTCCCTTCGTTTTGTGATTGCATGTTTCCTGGGTGTCGTGGTCGGGTCAAACTGCTCACACGAAGGGGCGGAGCGCTTGGTGGGTGTCGGTTAAGGAGAACCGTGCTGGCCCTGCTCTTGGCTTGTGGTAGGATGTGCGTGTGTGTCTGTGTGTGTGTGGGCGTGCAAGCCACACCATACGGCCATCCTCTCTGGATAGGAGTTGGGTGTGTCAGCATGGAGAGTCAATGGGGGTACGTAACATGAGGCCATCCTTATTGGGAACTGTCATGCAGATTAATTCAGTCTTCATAACTTCTTTTGTCTTGAGCCTGTTTGAAATTTTTCAGCAATTCATTTCATTGAAGTGTATTTTATGTACAATGTTGTGTTAGTTTTAATTGTACAGTAAAGTGGTCCAGTTTTATATATATATATGTATATACACACACATACATAATATATATAATACATATATATACACATATATACATATACATGTAAACACACACACACATATCTTTTTTTTTCAGATTCTTTCCCTTAGAGATTGTTACAGAATATTGAGTGTAGTTCCCTGCGCTAGACAGCGGGTCCTTGTTAGTTAGCTATGTTACGTACAGTAGTGTGTATCACGTTAATCCCAAACTCCTAACTTATCCCTCCCTCTTCCCCTCTCCCCCTTTGGTGAACATAAGTTTGTTTTCTACGTCTGTGGGTCTATTTCTGTTTTGTCTATATGTTCATTTGCACTTTTTCAATTCTGTATGTAAGCGATATCATATGGTATTTGTCTTCTCTCTCTCCTATCCTATTTGAAATTGATTTGCTCGTGTTCTGTCGGCCCTGACCCTGAGAAAGAAGGGCAGCCAGCCAGAGGTGGAGGGAGACCCACGTGAGGCTGTGTCCTTCTGAAAATGAGTTCTCAGGAATGGGTGCTGCATGTGCGTTTCTACAGTGCTTCGGTCTGTTAGCAGAGATCTGCAGCCCCTGCCTTGTGGCGTCCTCGGTATACCTGAGAATTCTGCATGTTCACCTGGAAGTTTAAATCAGCTTTAACTAAAATGAAATTCATGCCACACAATACTCTCCAATTGGCCGGAGGTATCACCACATCCAATGGAGATATAGTTAGAACTCCAGCTTGCCGGGTACCCAGCGATCAGAGCAGAGGCTGAGTGTACCTAGGGTAGGGTTTGGTCAGTTTCCTCTGTGTTGCAAGTTTCCCAAACCAGAGCTACTGGCTGGTTTGCCTGTGGCTAGACACCTAAGCAGAGGATAAAAGAAATATGGAAGAATACATGCTGGCCAGCTTCCATGCCAGGAAAAGTGCACCAAAGCTTTTTTTTTTTTTTTTTTTTGATTTTTTGGGGTTTATTTTCATCATGCTGTTTTTGCACTTCCCACTCCTAGTTTTGCAAAGTGTTAAGCCTGTACAGATCTTACCCTATGGTTAAGTGAAGGGGAGGCTGAGACTGAGGGTTCTGTAGACAGAAGAACACAGTAGATGCTCCGGGGGGCCCCCATCCTTCCTTTCGGTTCACATCTAAATGGGGACAGGTTTATGGCTGTTCGGTCATCTGTCCTTCCAGCCCAGGATCCCAGGACTGGCCTTCAGACCAGCTTTACCTCGTGCCAACCTGCCCACTTCTCGTGGTCCTCCTCCACCTCGTTTCAGTCTCCTTGGCTGACTTCTAAGCCTTTTTGACCATGTTGCACCTGGGAGATTTGGAAACCAGTTAAGCTGGGCAGTGTCCTCGTGGCCGTGTCTTGTATTCTAGAACAATATCAAGTCCTCACTCAGCCATCCTTTTCACAGCAGTGTGTCCCCATTGGCGCTGTTTTCTTCTCTTTTCCTACTTTTCACTACTCGGCTTTGAGGTTCAACCCTTGTCCCTTCAGGTCCCTGGGTGGATGCCAAGAGGTCGCTCCGCGCTGGCCTGAGGGGCCCGGGGCAGTGTCACCCGGTAGACCGTCTCTCACGGCCCCCGTCAAAGCAGCTCAACACTTAGTCTCATCCTCCTCCTGGCATTCGCTTACAACACGCTTGGAGATCCCCAGAAAACACCACCCCGGGAACATGTGTCCTCCTCTTTTCCAAATGGTCATTGCTGGTTCACATGATTTAAGGAGATGGCTTTAAATGAGCTTTGCCAAGTCAAGATTTATTGATACATGTGTGCCATTTTTTTCCCCGAATCATACGTGTATATGTGTGTGTGTGTACATTTCTGTGGAATGATCCTGATCATAAATTAAAACGCAGACATTAAAATTGAAGAAAGTGCTGCAGAAACACCCCAAATCATAGAGCACACTCAGGAAGCTGATGCTCAAATGCCAGACACGCTGGAGGAATTTATCCAGTGACACATGCAATTGAAGTAAAATATTGTGCTTTACAAGAAGGTATCATTAAAATGAAAACTAGCAGCATATCAGGAGTCTGGCCATGTAACCAAGACAACATGGATGGGAAGGGATGAAAGGCATGATGTACCGGAGGAAGAGGGAGGAGGCAGAAGGCAAGAGGAGGAGGTGGGCCTCCAGCTGCAAACGGCCCCCTTCCTGCTGGGTTCGTAGCTGGTAGGCTCTAGATGGGAAGAGAGTAGAATCTCGGTGGAGATGCCAGCGAAGGCTCTCAGCAGGGACAGGACCGGGGATGGGAAGGGCAGTGGCAGCCAGACTGACTCAGAGCCCACCAGTGGAAGCGCTAGTTGAGCGTCTGCTTACAGTCCCTCCTGTTCTCAGGTGACCCCCTGTGAATGTGGCCCCCGGGCTTGCTTCCTGGGGGTGGCACGGTGCTTCTCCCAGCAGCTCTGGTTCCTCATAGAGGCATTGGCCATGACTTCTCCAAGAGCTCCCTCAGGTCTGCCCCATTCATCGCGCTCCCCGGGGATGAAGATATATCGGTTACGGATCGCTGTGTAATAATGACACCAAAACACAGACGCTTGAAACAACATTTGTCTCACAGTGTCCGTGGGGCGGGAATGCAGACCCGGCTTAGCTGGATCCTCTGGCTCGGAGGTGCTCACAGACTCTAGTCAGGATGTTGGCGGGGGGCAGCCGTCATCTCCATGCTCGAGGCTGGATGGGGGAGGGTCCTCTTCCAAGGTCATGCACGTGGTAGTTGCATGGCCTCAGGTCCTCACTGGAGACCTCAGTCCCTTGCCATCTGTCACCGCGACAGTCACTCGTACAATATGGCAGCTGAGAGAGTGCGCCAGCAAGAGACGACGAGCATGATGACAGCTGACCCTTTCAAAACCTAATTTCAGGAGTAACATCCTATCACCTTTGCTGCATTCTCTTCACTAGAAGCCGGTCACACGGTCCAGCCCACTCACCGGGGAGGGGCTCCCACAGAGGTGTGACTACCAGGAGGCAGGGGTCCCTGAGACCATTTTAGGAGCTGCCTGCCGCATGAGGGCTTTGTTTCTTGGCCATCGAGAGCATCAGAACCGATATTTATTTGTAAAGTTCAGCTTTTAGTGGTACAGGAAGGGGCACAGCCCTGCTCAGGAGCCAGAGTGAAGGCTGTCTTCTGGCTCCCTGAGGCTCTGACTGGTATATTAGAGAATGCAGAGGGTGAACAGGAAGGGGCTAAGTGCCCGCCCCACCCGCGGGGCCAGAGGGTGCCGCCCCATCCTCAGCGGGAGGTCTGGGAGCATGTGGGGGTTGTCCCAGGGGCGCTGCTCGTTGGGGAAGCAGTGGTGGTTTATGACGGTGGGTGAGAGAGACTTCCTTTTCAGGTCGGTACCCAGTGAAAGGGCCTGTGCCCCCCAAGACTTGGGCCTCTTTGGGGGGGATCACCTTGCTTTTTTTTTTTTTTTCTTAATGGATTTTATTTCAATTATAGGTGTACATAAATCATCACAAGTCAATTTTACAGATTTTGTATCCC
>PVHT020000093.1:10883482-10956264 GCA_004024745.2 Catagonus wagneri | reverse complement strand
GTAGCATTGGGTGTTGCTGTCTAATTGTCTGACTGGTTTCACTTCGCATGATAATTTCTAAGTCCATCCATGTTGCTATAAATGTTGGTAATTCGTTCCTTTTAATGGCTGAGTAACATTCCACTGTGTGTATGTACCATATCTTGCCTATCCACTCCTCTGTCGATGGGCATTTAGGTTGTTTCCATGACCTGGCTATTGCATAGAGCGCTGCAATGAACACTGGAGTACATGTGTCTTTTCGAGTCCTGGTTTCCTCTGGATAGATGCCCAGGAGTGGGATTGCTGGATCAAATGGTAATTCTATTTTGAGTTTTCTGAGGAATCTCCATACTGTTTTCCACAGTGGCTACATCAATTTGCATTCCCACCAACAGTGTAATAGGGTTCCTTTTTCTCCACACCCTCTCCAGCACTTATTGTTTGTAGACCTTCTGATGATGGCCATCCTGGCTGGTGTAAGGTGGTACCTCACAGTGGTTTTGATTTGCATTTCTCTAATAAGGAGTGATGTTGAACATCTTTTCATGTGTTTATTTGCCATCTGCATGTCTTCTTTGCAGAATTGTGTGCCTAGATCCTCTGCCCATTTTTGGATGGGGTTCTTTGTTTCTTTGGTGTTGAGCTGTAAGAGCTGTTTGTAAATTTTGGAGATTAATCCCTTGTCAGTTGAATCATTTGCAAATATTTTCTCCCATTCTGTGGGTTGTCTTTTCATTTTGTTTAGGGTTTCCTTTGCTGTGCAGAATCTTTGAAGTTTAATTAAGTCCCATTGTTTCCTTTTCTTTTTATTGTCCTTACTCTGACACATGGATCTGAGAAGATGTTGCTATCATTTATGTCAGAGAGCGTTTGGCCTATGTTTTCCTCTAAGAGTTTGATAGTATCTGGTCTTATATCTAGATCTTTAATCCACTTTGAGTTTATTTTTGTGCATGGTGTTAGGAAGTGTTCTAGTTTCATTGTTTTACATGTAGCTGTCCAGTTTTCCCAGCAGCACTTATTGAAGAGGCTGTCTTTTGTCCAATGTATATTCTTGGCTCCTTTATCATAGACTAGTTGACTATAGATGTGTGGGTTTACGACTTGGGCCTCTTTGGGGGGATCACCTTGCTTTTAGGAAGGGGTCCTTTCCCTGTGAATTAGAGCTGGTGGGAAAGAGGATGGGGAGGGAACTGCTGTGTTTCCTACACCCCGTAGGTGCCAGACCCTCTTCTGGGTGTTTCCCTTGTGTTCTGTACATTGATCGTCTCATGTCATTCTCGAGGTTTCCATTCAGGGGCCAGACTACGACCTCCATTTTGCACAGGTGAAGCGATTAGTAACTCACCTAAGGGCGTGCTGTTTGATCTAAGGTCTGTCTTCCCTGATGGGGCCTTATCATGGACTTGACCTGAGGCTCTCTCTTGGGCCGTGGTAAACCTTTACCTCCACAACCATGAGAGCTGGGCCTCCCACCCCTGTTGGCTAGAACCTTCCTTCCCTTCCCTCTGGCCCTGTGCCAGCTCAGGGGCCCGATGGTCAAGTGTGGCTGATGTAATGATTTCCCCACGCAGGGTGCTCCCTTCTTTAATTGTACCAGACTCATCTGTCTGGAACAGCTCCAATCCTCTCACTCTCCTACTTGAAATATATATATTTATAAATATATATAAAATATATATATATATGTACCTTCTCATCCACGCTTCTGTGGCCCCCACCGCCCATAGGCTGCCTGTGTGCCGTGGCCCAGCCACCCCAAGGACACGGGTCCTCCTCCAGCTCGGCCCTTCAGCCGTGGCATGCTTCCCGGCCCCTCACATTTTGAGTCTCAAGGATTCCAGCTAAATTTAAATACCAAGGAAGAGGCTCCCGCCTGGGAGACAGTGGGGTTCCAACCTACACAGCAGCTCCCACATTACCAGCCTCTCTCCACAGATGACTTCTGTCTCCGGGAGCAGTTATGCTGGAGCCCATCCCGTGGCAGAGTGGGTGGTGGCCTCCGGGAGGAGCTGGAGGTTTTCTGGGAAAATGGGCTGTGCTTTTCCACTCACCCACTGACCTGCCACCCAGGACCTACTTGGGATATTTGTCCCTTGGGATCACACCAGAATTCCCTCTCCTAACAACCTGTGGGACTGTGTGTAGTGGTTCCTGATGGCTCTTCCTGCTGCCGGTCAGGTCAGCTCTTGCCCTTTTCTGCCTGTCCTTGTGCAGCATTGTGCTCTCAAGGCAGGAAAATCTGCTCACTACGTTATCCTGACCAACTGCCCAGGCTGACGTGCCGTAGTAAGTCCCAAAGCAGCTCTGGCTCCACGATTTCTTTATAGATTTGGTGGCTTGAAGGACAGCGTGATCAGATGGCTTCCTTTGTTGACCTGCCTTGCCCTGTTGGTGCTCATATGAGTCTCATTAGGAAAAGTGGGCCAACGAATGGATCTATGAATGGATCCATGGGCACTGGGTCAGCGGTCTTCCCCACACCCCGCAGGCGCTCCCTTCCTCGGGGCCACTCTCTGGCATCCCCAGTGCCTCCCCTCACCCCAGGATTTTTCCTGGGACTTCCTCTGAGTCCCCTTCCAGAAGGTTCCTCCCTCCCCCTCCCTCCCGAAGGTTCCTGAAGCCTTAGAAGCCAGAAGCATGGAAGGGAGGGTGCACAGGAGGAGACTCCCCCATTCCCGCTCTTGCCAGGAATGGTCTTTCTGCTCAACCACTGACAGCTCCCCCAGACCTAGAGTCCGCTGGGGGTGGGGGAGATGAATCTGAGTGTGTCCTGGGATGGCTGCACTTGAGGGGCTGGAACGATGCCGAGGCCACCTCGCGACTCTCTCTTTTCACTGCATCCACTAGTTACAGCAGACCCTGCTGCCTCCCAGTGCTTCCCAACGGGAATCTCAGACGCCAAGGGTTGTTTCAGTCAGGATTACACCTGCCTGTGAGATCACCTGAGTATCTTCCGTGCTTTGTGGTTTATGGTATCAGGGAAGATGGGCATATACTGTTCATCCTTTAAGATCTCTGAGTGGGTGAATTCTCTACGTGGTCTTCCTGCTGACTCTCCGGCTATCCCCGCCCCTCCCAGTGATCACCCCGCTCCCTCCCCTTTGTCCTGCCTCCCCCCAGAGAGCTTAGCATTTATCTGGGCTTTTCTACCAGAAACAGGATCTCGTTGTAGCTATTTCTCACTATGGGTGCTCAGGCTTTTCGAAAAATTGTTATGCACTTGTAACCATATTTTAAATGCTCTAGATGATGTACAAAGAATGTCTTATTTATTAATCTTTATGTTTAAAGCTCTTCTGGGCCTTTCCCCAAACGTACCAGGTGTGGGAGAAAAAAAATACGTACTAAATCTCACTCTCGGGGATTCCATCTTTCTTAGATCTCCTGAGGTTTAATCAGGCAGGATCAGCTCCAACCCTGGGTGGATCTGAACTTGCACACTGTTGGCCTTAAGGGACACTGGGCAGCTGGGATGTTAGACTCCTCCATGAGCTGGGCGGGGTCAAGGTCACCTCAATGCCAGTGGATTGACTGCTTCATTGCCTCAACTAGGCTGTGGGCTTCTTCACCCGATGGTAGGGTCATGGGCTAAAGAGATATGAGTTCATCAAAGGAACCAGTGAATCCTTTTTTAAACTGAAGAATCCTTTTCTAAAATTAATAGACCTCAGAATGTATTTATTTTACCAACTGGAGTTTTTATTCCATCACATTTTGATTACCTAGAAATCATAGACAGTAGAAGCTTTCAAAGTCAGTTGCTGAGAATTTTTCCCTGAGAGGCCTGTGTTCATTTTCTTTGCATAAAAAATAGTTTATTAAACATCTGGATATTTTCCCCTGTGTGTTTGGACATTCCCCGGTTAAACGTGGCTGCCCAGCACAGGGCTTTCCTGAAGGTAACAAACACTAAGTAAAAAGTGTATTTAAGATTGATTGTTGGGGCTTAGGTTCTTACAGTACTGTGTGTGTGTGTGTGTGTGTGTGTGTGTGTGTGTGTGTGTGTGTAAGTGTATCAGCTAGCTTAGGCTAAGTTATATTGCAGTAACAAATGACCCCCAATTTAAGTGGCTACAACAACAGTGTGAGTTCATTTTCAGCTCATGTGCGTGTGTACCCTGGTTGGGCAGCAGCTATGCTCCATGTCATTTGTTTGGGACAGAGGCTGAAGACATGCCAGTTGCCTGGCAGAAAGAAAAGAGACATGGCTGTTAACACTGCCACTTGGAAGTGGCTTGTGCTGTTGCTCTTCGCAATTTATTGGCTGAGCCAAAGGGAATGGTGTGGGAAGTATAACCTGACCACAGGAAGAGGCCTGGTGTGTATATGTGTAGGCAGTGGGAGCGAGGGGCAGAGGATATTTTGTCAATAATACAGCTTACACTAAAGATGATAATTTTTAAAAAATTTATTGAGGTATAGTGGATTTACAGTATTGTGTTAATTTCTGCAGTACAAACAAAGTGATTCAGTTATATGTATTTCCATTTCCATGTAGATTATCACAGAATATTGGGTAGACTTCACTGTACTCTAAGGAACGTTATTGTGAACACACTGAGTCAAGACATATCTAATTAGGGAGTTCCCATCATGGCTCAGTGGTTAACGAACCCGACTAGCATCCATGAGGCCTCAGGTTCAATCCTTGGCCTCGCTCAGTGGGTTAAGGATCTGGCATTGCCGTGAGCTATGGTGTAGGTCATGATGCGGCTCAGTTCCCATGCTGCTGTGGCTGTGGCACTGGCCGGTGGGTACAGCTCCGATTGGACCCCTATCCTGGGAACCTCCATATGCCAAGGACACAGCCCTAGAAAGACCAAAAAAAAAAAAAAAAGCATATCTAATTAGCCCATCTGTAATGTGCTAGGTATTGAATTGAAGAGCTCATGATCGCTTCTTGCTTAATATTGGAAAAGATATAGGAAAAACCTAGGATGTGACTGAGTTTATATCATGCATCCTACACACAGTGTTGGAGATTTTTTAAAAACAAAATCCTCTTATCAGCTTGTTTTCCTGTGATTTTATTTTTCTTCTAGAACTGAAACTAGAATCGTTCAGTTCCTCCCAGTAGTCAGCCTCTGATGTTTATATTTCCCTGCATCTCGTTTTCCTTAAGAGTGAGGGCACTTTTCTACTTAAATACACAGATTAAATCGTGCTCAACAGATGTCTCTTGGGGTAATTAAATTACCAAATTTATTAAATCGTGTCTCAACTATAATTCAGTGGAGCCTTTCAGATTAATCTTTTCTATGTAATTTAACCCCCAAAGAGTCTCCCACTTCCCCTCTGAATTCCGCTTTTCTGACTGTGAATTCCCCAAATTCACTCTGGCCACAGGCAAGGACCACTGGCCCTCGAAATGCATCCTCTAGGAAAGGAACCCGGTCTGGGAGTTCTGGTTCCAATGCTGGCTACTGCCTCAGGACCAGCTCTCAGACCTCCTTGTCAGGGTTCCCCACCATCTGCTCCTCCCTGGAAAAGGCAGAAGTGCAAAGCTAGAATCCTGAATGGAGGAAGCCATCCCGCAGATTGGTTTGAAAAACATTGATTTTTTTAGCCCTCAAACTCATTCTGTAGACTGCCCGTTTTTTGGCGGCCACGTTTTAAATTGACATAGTATTAATGATGCCGGGGGGGGGTCACTGAGCATCAATAATGGGGTAAAATGATATGTTTTTTTCATGGCTGAGCTAGTGGCAGTGATTGGGAGGGCCCTGGCCATCACCGAAAGCTTGTAAAGAGTTGCCCTGTTGCAGAGTTTCTAGGAGGAGCCTTCTGGTCCTTTCCAAGGTCTTCACCTTCTCCTTTCAGGTGGATGAGAGATACACCCACACATGTATGACTGTGTGGCCCCTCCCCCCCCCACACGCGCATTCATGCCAGAAACATGTCCGTGCACCTAATTCCCATGCGTCCCTGGGGCACCCGCGCACGCTGATGCGCGCGCATGCGTGCACACTTACGAACCAGACCCTTCTCTTTGCACTCAAGCCTGGGGCTGGTCCTTCCTGTGCTCCGCCTCTCGCTGGGAAATTAGCAGCACACCATCTAATCCGTTTGCCTCTGTCTTGCCCACTTTGGCTTCGAGATGATGACAGAGTGGAACTATTGAGCTGTCAAATGCTCTGACCATTGCCCAGATGAACAGTGCCTCAGACACCAGAGTGGTCTCTCTCTCCCCTGTGGGTGGTGGCGGGGGGGGGGGCGGTAATGAGTCTCCCAGTTGCTTTTTTAAGTGCTTCATGCATCTGCCTGTAATTTTAATGCCTCTTGCCTGCTGACCCCTCTTCCCAGCAGCCAGCCTAAGTGTGATTCCCATAATTAGCTTAGCGATAATTTAATCTCTCTGCTTTAAATTTGATTGTTTTTGAGGGACACGAGTCTGGGGACAGGGGAAAGGGGAACTTTGCTCCTTGCTTGACCTTTGTTTTTGTCTGGACTCTTTCTCTGACTGGGGCAGGATCAGAGAAAAATAGCTGAGTTGGGTGAGTGGAAAAAGGGAGAGAGGGGCTCATGGCATTTATGGGACGCTTTCTCTTCATTCCCCTTTTTAGAGGCGGTTCCGTTTCTTTGTCTCCATTTCCCCCCCCCAAAATATGAAGGTGTGTGAATGAGGGCACATGGGCCCTTTAAGATGCTCTAGTGAGGAGTGGCCTGAAAACGGGAAAATATTGTGCTTCCTCAGTGCTCACGGCAACCGTCCCCTTAGGCCGGAGGGAGGCCGGAAGGAGCAAAAGAAGCCACTGGATGTCACCCTGCAGCTTCTCACACTTGCTCCTGCCCACATCCCACCTTCACCCCGCGGTCCTCCTGCCCAAGGGTCGGCCAGGGCTGTGTCACAGGTAGCTCGTGCCTCTAAAGTGTTCAAACCAGACCTACGCGTTACATGAAGAGTTGCAACCGACAGCTGGGAAATCTCCACTTTGTTGCTGGCGATGCTCCTGATTTTGGACAAACTGTTTATCTACGTATATTTCACCTGTTGAGCAGTGAGCATACTGATGCATGCACCCTCCGTCTCTCTTGCGAATGAGGTGAGGATGATAGGACTTCACGTCTGTAGGGCAGCTCTTGATTCAATGGGAGCAAAAAAAAAAAAAAAAAGAATAAAAATTAAGAAAACGGTGGAGTTCCCGTCTTGGTGCCGTGGAAATGAATCTGACTAGGAACCATGAGGTTGCGGGTTCAGTCCCTGACCTCGCTCAGTGGGTTAGGGATCTGGGGTTGCCATGAGCTGTGGTGTAGGTCGCAGATGTCGCTCGGATCCCGCATTGCTGCGGCTCTGGTGTAGGCCGGCAGCTGCAGCTCCAATTAGACCCCTAGCCTGGGAACCCTCATATGCCATGGGTGCGGCCCTACAAAGTGAAAAAAAAATTAAGAAGATAGTGAGGATCAAATGCTTTTCTTGCTGAGTCAGCTTCTAAGGAGAGTCTTTAAACTCCATGGATGTAAACACCCATGTGAGCGCAGGCAGGGTGGAAAAGCAGAGAATGGACGGTCACTAGGGGAAACAAACAGAGGCACTAACCAGTCCTCGTGGGATTGTGTGTGTGCACGCGCGTGTGTATGTGTGTGTGCATGTGTGTGCACACTTGCGTGCACACACACTCAAGATCTCTTTGGAAGAACTTCAGGAAACCACCCTCAGCCTCTCCCTGGGCTGCTACTCCATGTGAGGCTCGTAATGGGGTGAACAGCGTGGGTGAGGGGAGGGGGCACAGGGCGTGCCCAGCCCTGAAAAGCTTGGGATTCCTCCTACCACCTCTCGCAGCCTGGAAACAAGGTCTTTGATTTATGAGCTAACTTTTAATTAAAAGAAGTGCAGAAAAAAAAAAAAAATCTCATTTTGCCTCTACAGGATAAATGGTTCACAGTCTGAACTAATTTTATTTCTTCTCCGAATGCCCCCATGCTGCAGGAGTGTGTGTGTGTGTGTGTGTGCATACATGTGTGTAAAGCGGTGATGCGATGTGCCCAGTGCCCTGGGTCGGACCTTCTCCAAGGATGCCTTGCTCCGGTGGCCGACCTGCCTCCATCCCCCGGGCCCTGCTGTGCCGCCCCGACGCTCGCTTCTTGCCCCGTATCCCGGTTTCTCTTTGCAGTTTTTTCGTGACATCTTTACTTGAGGTGCTGTCAGTTCCATTCCCAGCTGCTGGCAGAGATCTCCCTTCCTTCAGCCACGGTGGTGTCCGTGCTGTCTTCGGCAGAAGAGATTTTATATGGGTGGTCGCCCCAAATTCTCGGTATATTTTGATTTGTTTCTCTGACAGCCCCTCATTACATCCCATCGGCACTTCCCGGTGTGGAATTTATCAGACTCACAGCCCTTCTTCTCCGGGAGTTGATCTTCTCTAATATGACCGAGTCTGACATGAAACTGACCCCTGATGGGCTTGGATATAAACCTGGCCTTTCTTATATGACCACATTTATTCTCCGTCACTGTCCATCACCTTTAGCAGTGTGATAGGGCCACTCTTTTCTCTGTCCTCCCTTCTGGAAGTACCCGTGTCTATTCAATATCTAGAAATGTATTTCTTTCTACTGCAGAGGAATCAAGTCCGTTCTCTTAGTATTTTCATACCTCCCTCCACCAGGAAGGTTTGCAGAGTCCCCTCCCCTGGCTCCAGAAGCAGGAGCCAGGGGACCTCATATCAACAAAGGACTCGCCTGCCACTTGCCCTCCTGGGACTTTGGGGGCAGCACTGGAGGAGCCACTGTGGCCTCTTTACTCCAGGGAGCTATCTGCCCACGAAACACACTGAAAAACCTCAGGAGAACTGACCAGCAAAAGTCCCTAGCTACCATAAGCCAGAAAATCAACCACAGGGCCACGGAGAGGTGGCCTGGACCAACAGGAGGAATCGCGGTTTGCATTTGGTGAGAAGTGTTCATCCTTTTCTGCTACCGACTCACGTAGAGGGACAAGGGACAGTCCTCCCACCCCCCCCACCCCCGCCCCGTCCTCGTCTCTGCAGGGCTTCGGTCTTAACTTGCAGTCAACAACAGAGGGAGTGAGCTCGCGCCCTCCCCACCTTCTGCCACCACCACTGCATTTATGAATACGGTGTCACAGCAGGTGATACAAGCACGAGGGGGCATGGGGGTCGCAGCCACCACCTCACAGTTAGAACGTTCCTGCTCGCCACTGGTCTCGGGCAAAGCGTGTTGGTATCTGCGGTCTCGCCTTAAAGCGCCAGCTCACAGTACCTGGGCTCTCCAGGCTTGGGGGGGGGGGCTCAGGGTGACACCGCCCCAGGCCTCACCCAGTCTGCCACCTGCTCCCCTGGCCTGGCATCACCCGCACCTGCTCCTCCTGGGTGAGCCGAGGGAGGAACCCCAGTGCCCTCCGCCCACGTTAACGGGCCCGGCAATGACGTCCACTTGCCAACTTGTCAAAGTGACGTTTCCCAGAGCGCTCTGAGGCCCCGGGGCTGTTCTGCAAGATGAGATCATCGGTGCTAAATCTGTCTTTGCTGACAGCCCAGAACTGGGTTCCAGGGCCCCTGGCAGGCTCGGGAGGCTGGAGCCGAGTCCCACGTGTGCCCCAGCACCTGCCACTACTGCTGTCTGGTGACAGAGGCTGCCCTCTCCTCGGACAGTTCTCACCTGGCTGTCAGCGTCCCAGGTTCCCTGTTCTAAAGATGGACTTTTGTGCCCACGACTCTACCTTAGTCCTGGCAGCCCAGCTGAAAGAGCCAGCATAAAAGCCAGCTTAGAGAGTGTGCCCAGGCTCAGGAGAAATGGCAGGCCATCTCCCTGCTTGTCCTCGTCTGTGGACACCTGTCTTCCATGACAAGCCCCGATGGCTGAAGTTCCCAAGTCCACCTCAGGGGTCGTGGGCGAAGTCGGGTACCGGAGCCTCGTCACCACCCCGCGTGTCTATGATCTGTCATTCCGACAAATGAGTTTGGAACTCGAAGGGTCCCAGGAACCAGAAACAAGGCTTAGGAGTCCCATTGAGGAATCAGGACCACTTGAAACTGGGGGAGAGGACAGGGTGTCGCTTTCCTGGCAGTGGGGCTGGGCCAGAGCGCCACCTAAGTGACAGGTGAGGCTGCCCTGCTGGAGGACTCAGCCTGCAGCACCTTCGGAGGAGCCAAGCCCTGGCGGGATGAAGGGAGAGAGCGCCAGACGCCTCACCAGGGCCCGGCAGGGGCGCCTACACGAGTTTCCTGTCGCTGCTGTGACAGATTATGGCAAATTGACTGACTGCGAACAGGACAGATGTGTTGTCTTATAATTCTGTAGGTCACAAGGCCGGCACCGCCTGGGCTAAAATCAGCACCCTGACAGGCTTTACTCCTTCCTGGAAGTTCTCAGGGAGGGTCTGTTGCCTTGCCTTTTCTATCATGCAGTGGCTCCGCCCACATTCCTTGGCCCAGGGCCCCTTCCTCTAAGGTCCACAGCCAAAGGCAAGGGAAGGATTGAAGAAGACCAAAAAGCCCATCAGATTTTGCCACGGCTCCCAGGCAGAGGGCTCCAGCTCCTCCCATCATCCCAGCCACGTGGGCTGAGGACCGTCCATCCCCATGTCTCTGAGCCCAGGAGGCTCCCCTGGTCAAGGCACGGTGAGCTTTCCCTCTTGGACACTGGAACGAGAGGGGCCTCTCTGTGAACCTCCCAGTTTCAATGACTTGATTTGCCGTTTCGTTTTTATCCTTGGGTTTGCTTTTCCTTGGTTTTAGAAGAGCTTTGGGGAAACAACAAAAAAAGCTTTTGTAAAGTTCATCTCTGTCTTAATTTTACAAGACAAAGAAGATTTTGATTCCTTCGGCAGGTGCAGCAGCTACCAAAGCCCACTGAGAATACCTGGAGTGAAACCCGTCAGCAGGTTGGGCCAGTTGTCACAGCTGTGAACAAGAGTCCCCTCCCCCTAAGGGGCGTTCCCACTGACCTTGATCATTTCCTGATCAAGGGAAACCGTGATTGGTCAGGCTCACGTTTGTGTGTCCGTTTTTATTTTCTTCCCAGAGTTTCCCGGCACCACTGCCAGCCTCTGCTGAAGTTTATTGATGAGCAAGATACAACTTTAGGCATTGTGAGATGACCAAACAAGGAAAAAAAAAATGGCCTGTATGTCCTTGGTGATTTTAGGTGGGCAGAGCGAGGTAGCACGGGCTTATGGATTAGTTAGAATGGATTGAAGTCCATCTTCAGTTGCAGTTGTGGGAAATAAAACTTGTAAATAGAACTTGCAGCCACTGGGTAAACGGTCAGTTGAAAGCTAGTTCTGCTGCAAAAACCGAAAGCCCTGATTCATCAGTCGGGAGAGAGAGGAGGATGAGAGACAATGAAGAAGATGAGAAAAAAGTGAGCAGCGTTTTCTACCCATAATGTACAGGGGACAGTCTAGGGCCCTCGTTGCAGCCCAGCATGGTGAGAATTTTGGCTGCAGTGTTACCCCGGAGGAAAGCCCTATCCAGAGAAGGAGCGCACCAACTGGCATAGTCTCCAGAACCCATGCCCTTATAATAAATAGTGCCATCTCCACCTTTGTGGACATAAATGGCTTTTTTTCTTTTTTTGTGTTGCTCCTTTTGCCAATGTACGTTTTAGAGCTCAATTTGGCTTCTTGACCAAATATCCGGCTTTGTGTAGGGGTGAAATTTGGGGGCTATGGGGGGGGCGGGGGTAAGGCTCCTGAAGGAAACACTGGGTACTCACCTTTGGGGGCAGCTCCCCACACCTGCGTTCCGAGCCTCCGAGAGAGGGGCCCTTTTCTCCCCCGGCCTGTAGAAATCCCTGGCCTCTCACCACAGGCTTCTCTACCGCAGGGCTGATCTCTCCTGGGCTTGGGAAAATGAACAGCTGATGTGTTATATAATTCCCTTTCTTTTCAACCGTGTGCGTAAGCATAGGTACATAAATACAGCGTGTGTGCGGCGGGGGACGGGGGGAGTGTTGTTCCTGGAAAAGCTGAAGGGGACCCATTTGCCATTTTGGATGACTTACTCTAAAGCCTTGCTCTGCCTTTCTTCTCGTCTCCTGCTTCTCCTGGTCCTGCTGGAAGAGGGAGGGAAGTCTAGGGCAGCGGGTGTAGACGAGGATGCTAGACCCCAGTGTGGGCCCGTTGTAACTGCTTTTCTGCTTTCTCACCACGAGGCCGAGGCTTCCCTGTCTGACCTCAGATGTTTGATTCCTAAGATGAGAACCTTTCTCCCCCTCGCGGTTCACTGGGATTGCGAGTGTGCCAGCTGGTAACACTGTTAGGAGAAATTCTTTTTCTGTGGAACGTGTGTGGTGTGTCTATAAACATTCACGTACAAAATGTTCAGTGGGGCCAGTTTCTAAGTGGAGTCTTCTCACTATGAGTTGTTGAACGATACCCTCTGCATGTGGGTATCAGTCATGGAAAGCCTGACCGTTTCAAAGTCAAGATTTCCCTAACTCCGTCATAACTGCTTCAGACTTATCTAAGCACAGCTGATCCCCGACTGCAGAGTTTTGTGCCAGTTTTTCCTGAGAGAGAAGGAGGGGCTCTTCCAAATCAGTCATGCCAGGATTGATTGTGGAGCACACCCAGGTAACTTCGGGGAAGCCGCCTGTGAGCCAGTTGGAGTCTGGGTGTGCATGAGCGTGTGAAAGCCGTGTGTAATTACTTCTGAGGGCGTGAGAGGGGACAGGTGTTTCATTAAGCTGGCGAGATTTGGAACATTTGAGCTACGCCGTGGTGGGGTGCTGGCATTCCAATGTGAGCTAGTCAGGATCCCACCGCCAAGAAGCTGTAGTTCTCAGCAGCACTGTCATTCCGGGATGGCATCTTTTACCACTTGGACACCGCAGTCCTGAACGAAGAGCCGATCTACAGTATTAGAAAGACTCCGAAGCGATGTACCCCCACCGCACCTGTGGGAATGCTCTTGCGGGGGGCCGTCCTAGGGGTATACTGAAAGTCTGGTCCCTAGTTCACCACTTTTACATTTCATGAACTTGGGCAGTCTCCTTGGCCTCCCTGTGTGTTAATTTCCCCATTGTTTATCGAAGGCCAGCAAACCTGCTTGTGAAGCTGACCTTTCAGGAAGCTTTGGATGAGAGCAGCCTGGTAGTAGACCCATTTTCAGAGCCTAGGATTGGTGGGCCAAGTTGGCTGAAGCAGGGTAGTAATGAGGCCAAGGTCTTTCACATGTCCCCAGGCAGGGGGACAGCAAGCAACTCTGGCTGGTGGCCTCAGGCAGAACCCTGAGCTCTCGCCTAATGGGTCACCTTGACCACAAGAGTGTGTGACTGATGCAGCTCTAGAAAAGCAGTGCAAGCCCTAGGCCCCCGCCCCCCCACCCCCACTCCCGTAGGCAGTAAGCTTTGCATCTCTTTTGGCCCAAGACCAGCTACTCTGCAAAATTAGGGAGATGTCCCCAGGGAAGGGGGCTGGGAGCTCCTTTTCTTGCTTGGTTACTTGATGGATCCAGAGACAAGCAAGTAGGAAAATCCCGTGGGACTTCAATCTCTTCCCCACCAGGAACTTCTGCACCAGGAACTTCTCAGGCTGTCATGCAGCTTCCCCATGTGCGAAGCAAGTGGAGAGTGGTGTTACCTGACAGGGCTGTTGAGGGATTTGCTAATAACTATGATGGCCAGCTAAGAGGGGATGACGGTGGAAGTTTATCTAAGAAGCTACAACATATTTCAGGCAGGTGGCACCCCCTCCAAAGTCTCCTACTCAGAAAGCAGAGAATTTGAGACCAGGCAGCCGCATCCAGGGCCATATTCATTTGGGGTTCTTGATAATCGGCTTGGCAGTTTGACTCTGTGAACAGAGTTCAGAGGGGGAACCTAACTTAGAAAATGTTTACAAAACCAGCAGAAGAGGGCAATGGAGGGGTCAGGGAAAGGAAAAGATGGAAGAGATGGAAATGGGGCGAATGCCCCATGGAACAGAGTCGCACCTAGGGAGGATTGCTGTTGGGGTGCTCTTCACAACCCCCCGCCACCTCGGGAGCTGTAGTGACCCACCTCGTGCTCCTCAGTTCGTGGGGCTGACCCTGGGGCAGTGGGGTTTATCCGGGACTTCTCTGGTCCACATTTAGTGCGTGCTTGCTAAGCGGCGATGCTGCTCTGGGTAAGATGCAGCTGTTAATCCATTCAGTCCTCAGAACTGCCCTACAAAGTAGATATGCCTGTTACTGCCAAGGATACTTGAGGGAACTGAGACCCAGAGAGGTTAAGTAGTTAACCCAAGACGACGTGATTAGAGCCATGGAGGCAGGTCCCAACACAGGGTCCTCTGAGCCCATGCCTGTGCCCATCATGCTTGCTGCTCTCCAGCTGAACACACTGTGGTCACCCATGAAGCCTGAAGCCTCCCGGAAATATCTGATGGATATTACCTTTTGCTTCACATTTGTCCCTCCGCCTGAAACAGGTGTCCTCCTTGCTCTAAGATCCTTGGTAGCCAAGCAGTGATGGACGACTCTTCGCTGCCCTTCCGTTTGATGGCCTCGATCTTTCCATGGCCATCGGGGAGAAGCTGGGCCAGGTGGCTCCCACTGGCTGGCTTCCTAATATTTCCCAAGTTGAGACCCAGCCCCCAGGGAGGGTGGCCTGTTGCCGCTCATGTGCTTTTCTGCTCCCTTTGAAAAGGGTGCTCTCTGGCTCTAAGCTGGCATCTCTGCTTCCCAAGCCTCCTCCTCTTTTTCCAAAAATGTGCATTTCAAAAGAAGCAGATGGGCTCATGGGTGCTCTTCCAGCCCCTCTCTCCTCCAGCTCCATAGGGAGTGTTCTCCTCTTGATCCTTTTGCTTTCTTTCCTTCCCCCAAACCTTCTGTCCACATCCCTTTCCAAGTCCAGGAGAGCACTTTGCTCATTTGAGCTCATCTGGCCTGAGCTGACACCACTGGTCCCCAGGGTCCCCCTGCAGAACAAGAGAGAGGAAGAAGGGCTTTCTCTGTGAAGGAGACAGTCCCTTGTCCTCAGGCACAGTCACCAGAGGTCCAGAGAAATTCTGGATGGTGTTCCTGTTGGAACCACAGTTCCTCATTTCGGAAACGCTGTCATTGCATGGCTGGGAGAAGAGGCCCTTAGGTGACTTCACTCCAGTCCAAGGACCAAAATCCTCCTTCCCTAGACTCCTCATGAGCCTCTCGAGTGAAGATTTTGAAGGTTTTAAGAGACCTTGTCCTTCAAATAAAACCTTGTACGGAGGTAAAACTTAAAAAATGAAAGTCAGATCAGGTTGAAGCTGGTGGCGTAGGCAAGGGGACACAGTTTTACAGCTTCCACGTCTGTCTTTCCAGTAGCCCCCAAGTCTCCTGGGACACTTCACAGATTGGAGGAAGCCCTGTGGAGCACGACAGGGAGCCCCCACCTGTCATGGTGGCGTTGTGGCCGGTCCAGACTGAATGATGAAATTGTCCTGGTATATGGGCTGTGTCCTTGTGTCCTCTGGGCGGAGCTCTGGGGACTGGGTGGGGCAGCATGTGTGTAAGGGGATGACGAGAAGGAGGGGACCGTCCATCAATTCACCATTGCCCCTTCATAGCAGATGACACCTGAGCTCCCCGGGGCTGCATCAGGCTCTTAGTGATGATTCTTAAAGGGAATCCAGCCCTGAAGACATGTTTTGTGTGTAATCAGACATCCTGTCTCTTGGCCAAAGATCTCAGGGCTATGAAGACAATGGCTGTTGGCCAGGCCACCTTTGTCCTGAGGACAAGATGTTTCCATCCTTGAAGACACTTGCTGGCCCATGTGTCAGGTCAGGAATGGTGTCTGCTGAGCTCGTGTGACAAAGTACCTGAGCTACTAGCGTCCTTTTAATCCTGCTGAGAAGCGGGGCTCGGCTAACTCAGGGTGCTCTTCATTTTGCTAATCAATAGACGCTGTCTTGGCAGGTGTCACCGCATCACTCCTACCACCTGATTCCTAGGGACCTCCTCTAACATTTGAGTCCCCCGTCAGAGTTTGCAAAGCCCTTTCACACGCTGCCCCGTTTAGGTGGCACACCCAGCCACCTGTGAAGTAGGTGCCACCATCTCCCATTCTCGTTTTACAGGCAAGGGATCAGCTTAGAGAGGTTACCTAACACAGGCAAGGCCACAAAACGAGTTAGCGTCAGGGTGGGAACCCAACCATCAGGTCTCCGATTCCAAGTCCAATGCCATTTTCTTCCACAGGTGCCCTCAGTGGCAGCTCAGGCCAGAAGAGGGGCGAGACGGAGAAAGGCAAGGTGAATTACGGGGTTTTGGCGGGTTCTCTGCAGTCCCCTAATATTCCTGTTTGCCTCCCCTGCCTTCCCAGGTGAGAGGGAGCTGGGCTCTTCCAAGAGCACATCCCCATTGTTATTTTCCGCGTCTCGGCACCTCGTGGATTGCTATTTTTATCCTGTACTAGAAACGAAGGGAGTGGGGGAGAAATGTTAATTGGTATTATTACAGCAAACTGTGTCCTAGTAACACTGCAATTGAGAGGTAAGCTCTCCCCTCCCCTCCGCTGCCTTTTCGGAGGAAAGGGTTTTATTCATTTGGCTGACAGCCAGCAAGGTTCCTGTAGCCGGTGCTGAGCCTGCGGGAGCCGTATTCAGGACTCTGACGTGTACTGGCCAGGCTGCCGGGCCAGCCAGCCGCGGTGCACATGATGAGGGAAGGACGCGGGGGTGGGTGGAGTTGTGATGAATTTGGTTCTGTTTTGTCCCCCAGAACTAGACTGGAGGGCGAGTCTGTCTGCTGAGGAAGCTCTTGTGGGATGCGCCTTGCAGGGTCTTTGTGCAAGAATCTGGGGCACTTGTATTTATAGTCCAGCTGAGAGTGAGAGATAGCGAGGCTCACAGTTGTGTCCTCCTAAGCCAGAAGGAGAAGGAACAGATTAGAAAAGAATAGCAACAAAGTCAGAACGAGTTTTGCTTAACTTCCAAAAGGAAGAAAAGAAGGGATCCCCCAAACAGGCTACCAGGGTCACATCCGGACAGCGTCCCTTCCCAGCCTGGTGACCTTGAGCAAGCCTCTTGTCCTCTCTGGCTTCAGCTTTCTCATCTGTAAATTGGGGCTAGTAAAATCTGCACCTCTGGGCTGTCTTGAGGAGGAAAGCACAGGGCACAAAGCAGGTAGTAAGGACTCTGAAGAGTGAAGCTCTCGTGGTGAATTTTTTCTCTGGGACTCCTGGGGGCTAAGAGGACAGGAGGCAGCAGGAGATGGAAAATCCAGCTTCCAGCCTGGTAGTGCCCGCTGATTTCTCGAATCCAGTCCTCGCAAATCTGATCTTCCAAATCCTCCTGGTTTCCCCACCCCACCCCCATCTCTCTACCATGGGAAGAATAATCAGGTTGATTTCATGGCACCCTAAAACTTATTTTTATAGTGCTTACTGCCTTTTGAAATTTATTCTAGTAATACATACTGTTTGTGGAAAGCCTAGAAAAAGCATTGACAAAAAATGAAAAATCACCTGAAATCCTACCACTTTCAGAAAATGACTGCAGACACAGGAGTGTATTCCTGTGTGTTTTCTTCTATGAACATGTACTTTGCACATATACATAGTTGAGATAATATGACCTCTATAATATATACATATTTTTATATCCTGCCTTTTCCCCATGTCTCATTGTGAACATATCCTTATGTGATTAAATATCCCTCAAGTGTGATTTTTAAATGACAGCTCCATATTTTATAATGCAACCCTTGCTCATCTGCTCTGTGTCTTTAAGCTTTCTGGCTTCCTTTTAAATGCATTTATTTCCTGTTTCCTTTTTATCTGTTAATTTCTGCTCCGTGGATTGGATTTTCTCTGCCTTTCTTCCCTCTGGTGATTTGGAAAATACTCACCCTATTTGAACTTAACAGTGATTACCCTTAAGTTTTTGAAAGCATATTTAAACCCATAAGCATCAAAGCTAAGAATGAAACAGTCTGGTTTTAGGTCCTTTCCCTCCCCCAGCTTTCCAATTTTTGTTAACGTGACTTAGATTTTGAGACTTATATTAATATTTTTGCATTATAATCATTTTGGGATTCATTCATCACTTTCAAACATTGCCTTTGACGTTTCTACTGTCTTTTTTCATTGAAATGATACATTCATTGTGCATTAGTCTCAGTAGAAGACATGGAAACAAGCTAAATGTCCATTGACAGATGAATAGATTAAAAAAGATGTGGTACATTTATACAGTGGAATATTACTTAGCCATAAAAAGACAAACTAAGGCCATTTGCAGAAACATGGATGGAACTAGAGATTCTCATACTTAGTGAAGTAACCCGGAAAGAAAACGACAAATACCATATGATATTACTGATTTGTGGAATCTAAAATACGGAAGAGGTGATCCCATCTGAAAAAACAGGAACAGATCATGGCCAAGGAGAGCAGACTTGGGGTTCCTGGGGGGAAGGGGAGGTGTGGGATGGATGAGCATTTTGGGGGGTTTTTTTCTGTTATATTTGGAATGGTTGGGCAAGGGCGCCCTACTGTACAGCACAGGGAACTGTGTATGAGTGGATCACTTTGCTGTACAACAGAACTTGAAGAAACAGTGTAAATCAACTAACTTTAATAAGAAGAACATTTAGGTAATTCTAACAGCTTATCACTGCTCACAGGTCTGTCACCCAGCAAATTCACTACCTATGGGTTCTTAATTTTGATTGGTCTTTTGGTAGATCAGCATTCACCTTTAAGACATTTTTTTGTTCATGACGGGAATACTGGTAATGTGATCTTAAGCCCTCGAGTGTTTGAGAATGTCACTGTTGAACTTCCATGCAAATGGCAACTTGGTTGAGTAGTTTTCATTCCTCAGAGTTGTTGAAATTACTTCATTGTCTCTGAGCAATGAATACAGAGAGAAGCCCAAGGCCAATAGGGTTTTGATTTCTTTGAAGAGTACCTTTTCCTTTTACCTGTCTGCAGGTTTATAGGATGTTCTCTAGATACCAAAGAGGTGGTTCAAGATGGGTATACATGTTGATTTCATCACATTTTTTTGTACTACATTTAATATGTTCTTTTTTTTGCTTTTTTTGCTTTTTTAGGTCCACATCTGCGCATATGAAAGTTCCCAGGCTAGGAGGCAAATTGGAGCTGCAGCTGCCAGCCTACGCCACATCCACAGCCACGGGGGATTCGAGCCGCGTCTGTGACCTACACCACAGCTCATGTCAATGTCGGATCCTTCACCCACTGAGCGAAGCCAGGGATCAAACCCCCATCCTCATGGATCCTAGTCGGGTTCGTTAACCGCTGAGCCACAAAGTGAACTCCCTTTAATACATGTTCTTTCAATCTGCATCCTCAGATGTTCAACTCAGGAAAGATGATGATTGTACATAGATATATGTTGGGTCCCCTAATTTTGTCCTCCAGGTCTCATTTTTTTCCCCTTCACTATCATCTCAATCCGGGAAAAGCTTTTCAAGTGTGTCTTTACTTCTCTCACTTGTTTTGTGGTGTGCTTTCTGCTGCTTGCAGCTTTCAGTGAGGTTTCGACTTTGGACCTTCATCTGAACTTACCTGACTTTGGCTCTTCCCTCCTAGATCAGATTTGGAGGACAGACTGCAGCTGAAGTCCACTCCTGTTCCCACCCATCCCCTGCAGACATCTGCCGCTTCCTTCTGGGAGCCAAGTTGAGTAGTTGCAAAAGTTGAGTGGTTGCCAAAGAGACCACGTGGCCTCAAAGCTGTTAATATCAACTCTGGTCTTTTAAAGAAAAAGCTTGCTGACCTCTGCTCTAGATACTCTTCGCTGTGATTTTTTTCAGACCAAAGTCCTCTTGAATCGTACTGAAAATCAAATGCGGAAATTTCCCGAAGCAGTTTCTTTCTCTTTCTTGCCTCCTAGTAGATCTGTCTCATAGGAGGATATTTCTTATGGGTCATCTTTTTTATTTTTATTTCTTCATGTCATTTCTGTTTTGTTTTGTTTTGTTTTTCTGTTTGTCCAAAGAGAGGTTGTGTGGGCAGGTAGGCTGGGTCTGCAAGAAAGTGATGTGGACTTTGTCCTGAAATGTTTAGATTTCCAGCACCTCCCTCTCTCTTTCTCACTCTGTGTGTGTGCGTGTGTATTTCACTGAAAAACCAGATTCATCCTCACAGTGAGTGACATGTGAGATCAGCAGAGGGTAGGATTCGTTCTTCCCATTTTACGCAGTAAAGGAAGGAAAGAGGGCAACCGAGGCACAGAGAGGCCACGACGATACATACACAACTTTGAGTTGAAACGCTGCCTTCTTGCTTTGAAGCCCCTGGTCCCCATCTCGGCTGGCAGCCCGCTTCCAGTGGTGCTGACGATTTGGCTCCACCTTGGTGAGATCTTACCAAGGGCTCTTTGACCTCTGAAGCCCTTAAAGGCTGCACTGCTGTCCTTCCAGGGGTAAACTGGGTAGACGAGGGAGGCCACACAGAGAATATATGATCTGAATCCTTTTTGTGTCTGTCGTGCACAACTTGTACGTGGCCACACGTCTTCCTGCCGTTGCCTGGCGTCTTGCTTCCCAACCCTGGACTTTCAGAAGCAGAAGGTGAGCGCGTTCACCTGCTGGGTGTATTTGCCGCCCGTTTAACTGGACCTAAAACTTTGTGTGAAAGTGGTGACCCTTCCACCATGCATTTCCTCACAGGCTGGCGGGGTGACTGCGACGCCTGCATGCGTGGGGGTGTGACCCTCGGAGGGGGAAGGGGGCAGAGAAGGGGCAGGATGCGGGCACACTTCTCCGCACAAACATGAATTTGCAAATCAGGCCTATCTGCAAATTTAGTCAGCTCCAATGAACTGTACTTCCGGAGGGGAAGTGATAGTTGAGACCAGCAGATAATTAAAACGTGATTTCCCCTTTGTTCTGGGATAGTTTGTATTAAATGCAGGGGAGCCTCCCAGTTCTCATTAGGCTCCCCCACCCCTGTCCCCCGCCCCCCCGCAGGTTTCCTCTCTGGTCTGTGGTCTGTGCTTACTCGGGCTGGTGGTTAAACAAGCCCAGATCCTCCAACACGCTGACCGTCCACCTCAGTGTCTAGGGGAGCAGGACTCAGAATTGAAAGTTTCCGAGGGGAGAAAGCCCACACAAAGCCTCAGCACTGGACCCCCGTCCACCTTCTCCCCACAGCACCTTTAACGCCCTTTTGTGCTCCACTTGAAAGAATCTTACAGAATCAGATTTACTCCAGCCCACTTACTGCTCTGTGCTCTGTCCCTGGCTTTCCTCGCTGCCAAGGAAATACGATCGTTCCACTTCACATTTGCTGCCATTCAGTTTGTTCTCAGCGTCTCTTGAATGATAGATTATGACCAAGGAGGTTGAATTTCAAATAGGAGAAGAAGGTGGGGAATCTTTTCCTAAGCAAAAAAATCTTCTTGGTCTTAAGAACAACATCTTAGAGTTCCTGTCGTGGCCCAGCAGAAACGAATCCGACTAGGAACCTTGAGGTTGCGGGTTCGATCCCTGGCCTCGCTCCGTGGGTTAAGGATCCAGCGTTGCAGTGAGTTGTGGTGTAGGTTGCAGCCACGGCTCGGATCCTGTGTTGCTGTGATTGTGGCGTAGGCCAGCAGCTACAGCTCCGATTAGACCCCTAGTCTGGGAACCTCCATATGCTGCAGGTGAGGCCCTAAAAAGACAAAAAGCCAAAAAAAAAAAAAAAAAAAGAACAGCATCTTACCTAAATTCTTGCCCCATGCTCTCCCATGCAATTTTTATTTTATTTGTTCTATTTTTTATTTTATTTATTTATTTAATTTTTTTTTTTTCCTTTTTAGGGCCACACCCGTGGCATGTGGAGGTTCCCAGGCTAGGGGTCTAATTGGATCTACAGCTGCCGGCCTACACCACAGGCACAGCAACAAGGGATCCGAGCTGCATTTGCAGCCTGCACCACAGCTCACAGCAATGCCAGATCCTTAACCCACTGAGCGAGGCCAGGGATGGAACCCACAGCCTCGTGGTTCCTAATTGGCTTCGTTTCTGCTGCGCCATGATGGGAATTCCCACGAAGTTTTTAAATTAGGGGTTCTGTCCCAGAAAACTGGGAATTTTCCCCCAGAGTTACCATCTTTGTTCAGACGAGCAGCCCAAAGGGTCCAGGAGCTTCATGGCTGGACAGAGGAGGCCGGGCGAGGCTGGACGGCGCTCTGGTTCGGTCACGTTGTGTAAGTGCGTATGGCTCACCCAGGCCCACGGAGATGTATGCACTTATGCTTACTAAGCTGCAATATTTCAGGGCTGTAATTGCATCCCATGTCCCCACAACATTATAGACATGAAAGGAAAATGAGGGCTTTGCACGTTCCCAGAGATGTAATTATGGTAATAGGCAGACCTTGTTTGCTGGGTTTGTCCCATTCGGCATTTAGCCCAGCTCGCCACTGCAGCAGCTTTGGGAGCGGATGGGCTTGGGAGAGAAACCATTTCCCGACTTGGGTTGCTTGGGCAATGTCTTACTGAACTGTCATGTTTAAACAGGAAAGAGTAGATGACCCAAGGGTAGCCACCCGCCTGACCACTCGCAGATTGGGGCCTCTGGTTTTGTACTTTATTCAAATGAAATCGCGTAGCACACAGACTGTCTCCCGTCTGTCCATTTTGCTCTCCTTTGCTTATGAGATTGATCCATATCACTGCATGGAGCTGTAGTTTGTTCATTCTTGCAGCGTTTTATTTTATTTATTTGATTTTTTGGGGCGTCACCCATGGCATATGGAAGTTCCCAGGCTAGGGGTCAAATCAGAGCTACAGCTGCCACCCTACGCCACAGGCACAGCAACGCCAGATTCAAGCCACATCTGCCACCTACACCACAGTTCACGGCAACTCTGGATCCTTAACCCACTGAGCAAGGCCAGGGATCGAACCCGCAACCTCATGGTTCCTAGTAGGATTTGTTTCCGCTGCACCACGATGCGAACTCCATTTGTTCATTCTTGTGTCTGTATAGCATTCTGTTGTGTGGCTATACTAGAACTTATTTTTCTGTTTTGTCATCGTTGAGCATTTGAACGGTTTCCCATTTATGCCTTTTTTGAACAGTGCTGTTCTTAAAATTCTTGTGTATGTCTTCCAGAGACCATATAACAACAGTTTCTACCTAGGAGGGAAATTGCTGGGTCATTGCATGTACAAATTCAGCTTTAGTAGATACTATCAAATACAGACTAGATATTTTTTAAGGGCTTTTTAGTTGTGGGAGGCTGGTTAACGTCCTTCCCATAAAATAGTAGAAAGAAGGTAGCTTTCCTTTTTTACACGGCCCAGTGTAGTGAGTTTTGGAGGGAAACAGACCTGCCTATATCAGCTCAACTAGTGTATGCAGTGTGTGTTGAGTATCTAATGCTTTTCTTTTCTTTTCTTTTCTTTGCTTTTTAGGTCCACACCTGCAGCATATGGAAGTTCCTGGGCTAGGAGTCAAATCGAAGCTGCAGCTGCCAGCCGACACCACAGCCATGGCAACACAAGATCCAAGCCCCATGTGCGATCTACACCGTAGCTTGCAGCAATGCTGGATCCTTAACACACTGAGCAAGGCCAGGGACCAAACCTGCATCCTCATGGAGACTACATTGAGTCCTTAACTTGCTGAACCATAGTGGGAACTCCAGAGTGTCTATGTTTTAAGTGACTGTTTTAAGTGACAGACTGTATCATTTTCTTTCTTTTCCATCTTTTTTTTTTTTTTTTTGTCTTGTTAGGGCTGCACCCACCACACATGGAGGTTCCCAGGCTAGGGGTTGGATCAGAGCTGTAGCTGCCAGCCATGGCCACAGCCACAGCCATGACCACACCAGATCCGAGCTTTGTCTGTGACCTACACCACAGCTCACAGCATCGCCAGGTCCTTAACCCACTGAGTGAGGCCAAGGATAGAACCTGTGTCCTCGTGGATGTTACTCAGATTCCTTTCCACTGAGCCATGACGGGAACTCCTCATATGTCTTCTTAAATCTAGAATTACTTCAAAGTAGGAAGTTTAAAAAAAAAAAAATGGAAAGGCACTCGGGTAGCGGTGGAAAAGCCCCAAATGTCACCTCGCTCTCTGACATGGGAGACACGGTCCACTGTTGGTGGAATGAAATGAGATCCAAATAGTGGTGATGAAACAAATACAATCGTTTAAGTGTAAATGGAGATTGGCAGCGTGTGAGACAAATAAGACGGTGTTGGTTATCTGGGCGGGAGCTTACAGGTCATCTCCAGTCCTGCCCAAGGCCCCCAGGAAGCTGGAGCAGAGCTGAGGGTGGCCCTGGGTGTGAATGCACAGGGAGTCCCCGCTGCCTCTGATTGATTCATCAGTTCCTCCCCGCCCCTCCTCTCCTCTCCTCTCCTCTCTTCCTGACCCCATCACGAGCTGGGCTAAGGGCTCCCCAGTGGCCAGCCGCCTCACAGCTGAGTTGTTGTCTTCCCGTCACACACTTATCTGGGCACGGTTAGAGCTTCCTAATAAAATTTGTCACTGCCTGTAATCCTATCACCGTCCAGACCCGGCTGATTAGCCCCTCTGGTTGTTTCGGCTTGGCTCTGCGCCTGCAGTCTCTTCGGAGGACATAGGTAGAGATGGGAGTTCAGGGAGAGCCCTTGGCCCTATAAGAGAGAACAGAGAAGACGCAAACGAGTACCACCTAGTATTTCTACAATAATTAGGTACCGATGGCTCAGCCTCCTTCCTGCCCCTGCGCAGCCCTGTTTCTGGCCCAGCAGAGTCAGAAGGAGGAGAGCAGGTGCCGTAAGCCGCCAGGGCTGACCTCACCTCGGTTCTCCCGACACACACCTTCTTGGTCTCGCGAGATGGGGAAAGGGGTTGATGGCGCAGGGGTGCAGAGGCTTCTGGTGGCTTCCTGGGAGCCATGCACCCACACCCCAAACTGGCGGTGGAGTAACTGGGCCACATTCCCATCCCCCCAACCAGTCTCCATGGAACGTCCTGGTGGCTTCTGTGATTGTGTAACTCTCTTCACAGCTGTGTGCTTGATGCAGTTTTGAAGCCCAGAAAGAGGGAGTGTGTGGAGAATGCAAAGAGAGAACCCTTGGCCGCTAGCTTGCAGGTGCTCCCAAAAGACATATCGACTGTGCTTGGCGTGTGTGCACGTGTATGTGTGAGTGTGTTGGGATTTGCTGTGTCTGTAAGCATAAAGGCAAACAGCCCCCTCCAGCTGTGTGTGAGTGTGTGTGTGGGGCGGGGGGGGGGGTGTGCACCAGAACACTTGTCTGTGAGCTTGCCCTTTCTCCCTTCTTTTCACGTCTGCTTTGCCACACAGCCAGGTCTGCGTCCCTCTCGTTCCCTCTGCACCATCCTGGCAGCCAGCTGCCCCTCCCAGCCCCTGAAAGTAACCCTATTCTCTGTGAATCTGCGTCTTTCTCTTTAGTTCTTCTTCCTCAGCAGTCAGGGCTTCGTGCTGTCTCTTGAGGCACCTGCCAGATAGGAGGCAAACCCTAGAATGGCCAGAGTAGGTACCTGCCATGCGTGTGCAGATGGAGCCCAGGTGAGGCTGGAGGCAGGCGGGCAGTTCCCCCTCGGAGATGCCTGTCTCCCCATGGTCCTGGCACCTCTGCAGCCCCTAGCCCCTACCCAGGGCCAAGATGCAGGGCACCTGCACTGCTGGCCAGAATCGGGCCCAGAGGGGCACAGCGGGCGCCGTGGGGACAGGAAGGGGGCTGCTATAGCAGAGCGCCACAAACCGGGCGGCTTAAACCAGTGTTCATTGTCTCATCGTTCTGAAGCCTGGAAGTCCAAGACCAAGGTGCAGGCAGCATTGGATCCATCAAGACTCGTGTCCTTGGTTTGTAGATGGCTCTCTTCTCTCTGCGTCCTCACAGGGTCCTCCCTCTACACTGGGCTGTGTCCACGTTCCCTCTTCTTGTGAGGACGGCAGCCGTATTGGACTAAGGTCCACCCTCACGACCTCATTTTAACCTAATTTCCTCTTTTCAAGACCCCATCGCTAATGCAGTCACATTCTGAGGTCCTGTGGTGAGGACTTCAGCATAGGAGTTTTGGGGACACAGTTCAGCCCCTAACAACTGCCTGCTCTCTGCAGGGCCATTTCCCAGCTGGCTTCTGGCCAGAGCCGGGGACATGCCCCTCGCAGGACCCTCGTGCTTTCTCCTACATGGCTGGGGAGGCAGCTTTTGGGTTTGGAGCCTGCACATTACCTGCAAAGAAAATGGAGGGTTGGGGGGCTCTTGTTTTAATACTTTTGGAAAAGGAGAAGGCAGTGCAACAAAGTGGCACAGACAGGAGTTTGGGGAGGAGACAACAGTTGTGTGGCTTTGATCATAATACTTCCTCTCCCTGCACATGTTTTCCTATCATAGGGCAGGGCTGTTGTGAGGATCAAGTGGGATTAGTTGTGTGACATGCCCAGGGCAGCACCTGGCACAGAGTAGGTGCTCCACACTTGCTTCCTCTCCTTTCCGTTTTGGTACTAGGCCGCCACCACCCTGCAGGCTGGACTGTGTGGCAAGGACAGACACACCGCCTCCAGTGGGCTACCTGTCACATACCTGCTGTCCATACAGCAGAGATGGGACAAGGGTGTGCTGTGCACTTGGGGCAAATTGAATTCTGTTGCTTCCTTTTTTTTTTTTTTTTGTCTTTTTAGGGCCGCACCTGCGACACATGGAGGTTCTCAGGCTAGGGGTCTAATTGGAGCTATAACCACCAGCCTACGCCACAGCCACTGCAACACCAAATCCAGGCCACATCTTCGACCTACACCACAGCTCGCAGCAATGCCGGATCCTTAACCCGCTAAGCGAGGCCAGGAACCTAATCCACAACCTCATGGTTCCTAGTAGGATTCGTTTCCACTGTGCCACGATGGGAACTCCAAATTCTGTTGCTTCTGAATAAACCACACTTGAATGTCATTTCTGCTGACGTGGTCAAAGACAAAAATCTATATAAAGTGGTTATATTTTCACTGAAAGCAATAGCTGGTCTCAGGGAACGCTCTGAACATAAAGTTTGAAAAAACGGACTGAGGGCAAAGGATGGAACCCAAAACTGGAATCCCTTTTCCCAACAGGGATGGTTCTCAAACTTGATTCAGAATCACCCTGGAATACTGGTCAATCCACAGACTGCTGGGCTCCGCCCCCAGCCCCTGATTCCACAGACATAGTGTGGGGCCTGAGAAACTGCATTTCTAGCAAGTTCCCAGGTGGTGCTGATGTCACTGCCCAGCGACTACACTCATAGGAACGCTGCCTCACAGCATCAGCGCCCAGTGAGGTTCTGTACCAGCCTGTCCTGTCTTTGCTCTGGTCCTGCCGCCTGACCTGGTTTTTCCACTCTCATCCCGTGGGTAGGGCAGGACGAAAATGTTGATTGAAATGTTCTGTGCTCTCCCTGATTCACATAGGATTTTCACTGTTAATGGGTAACTGTTTCTTTGGCCTTCTTCTCTCTCTCTCTCTCTCTCTTTTGTCATTTTAGGGCCGCGCTCACGGCATATGGAGGTTCCCAGGCTAGGGGTTCAATCAGAGCTGCAGCCGCCGGCCTACACCACAGCCACAGCAATGTGGGACCCGAGCTGTGTCTGCGACCTACGCTGCAGCTCGTAGCAATGCCAGATACTTAACCCACTGAGTGAGACATGGGATTGAACCCACATCCTCCCGGATACTGGTCGGGTTCTTGACTCGATGAGCCACGATGGGAACTCCCTTCCCTCTTGCACTCTTTTTACGTATTTGTGCCTCCAGTTACTTCGCCATGACCGAAGAGTAGCCCAGGACACAGCTCCCTCACTGCTGTCTGTGTTGACCCCAATTAGGAGGAGTCGGATGCAAAAAACAGCATCTTTCCCATCGCCATCCTCATCTTCTGTGCCTCCTTGTGCCTCTACCCCAACACATCAGTTCCCCAGCCCCAATTCCCTAATCACTTTGGCAGGGTAAATAATTGCCGGTGCGTGGTGACCCCAGGTCATAGCCAGTGGAGGAAGGTAATTAGGGCCTTCATTTCCGACCATCTTGGGAGCCGTCTTCCAGCTGATCCTTGTTCCCCTGGTCCCCTGCACTGGCGCTCACGTCCTCCTGACCCTTCCCCTTCTGGGAGCTTGGGTTGGATTGGCGTTGTCCATGAGCAGATGCAGGTGTCACCTGCCTTTGCGTCTTTCCCCACGCGGAGGGACGGGCAGACTGCCCTCTCCCCGAAGCTGGGATCATGGCCCTCACGCCTCTCCTGCTGCACCTCCTCGTGTGGGAGTGCTCTTTAGTGACCATTTCCGGGAGGGATTTGAGACTGGAGACTCGCTCTGTGGGACATCTTTTTGGACTCCTCAGCACCCCGTGGCCACCATTGCTTTCCCCGGGTCAGACCACCTTACGCCCTTGACCCCTGGCCCTTGGAGCCCAGTAATTTGTCCTTGCTGGCGCTGCGCAGAGCGAGCTCCCCGGGTGGAGAGACGGCGGCTAGTGGGTGGCACCTGACACGGGAGGCAGGAGGCGCGCCTTCTCGCCCTCCCTCTTCCAGCTCTCGCTGCTGGACTGCTGCGTGGCTCCTGGACGCTTTGGTGAGCGAGGTGATGACGGATAACTGCCTCGGACTTCTTCTTGAAATATTCCCGCTGGTCAAAGCAGGGGAGGAATGCATCTTCTTGCATTTACTCTGACTCCTAAAGCTTAGCTGGATTCAAGGCAGAAATAATTCCACGACGACCCCAAGAGAGAGCCAACCAGCTGTCGTGTATCTTCTAGCAGGCCTTCTGGGACGGGGCGGGGACGGCTGGAGAAGAAAGAAGGCAGTAAGTGTGACATAGGGCTTTGGTATCTGACGCCTTGAGTCTCATTTTGGAAGAATGTCCAGTCTAACCCTAAGGGAAGCAGGTATTTTCTTGATTTAAGAAAAGGAGGCTCATTGGCCGTCATCTCCAGGGAGGTCACTGCTGCAATAAATTCGCACAGCCCACGCATCCCACCCCTGTGTTGGTGCCGAGCCCAGCCGGGATGTCAGTTCTGGGCCACTGAGGCAACTGCAGGGTTCAATCTTGCTTTCTCTGAGGGAGCCTGGCATGGCCTTCCGTTCCCGGCATCCCACTGGATCCAGAAATCAAGCTCTTATCTCCTTCTTCTAGAAAACTCTCCAAAGAAAAAAATGCGTCCTTGACCACTCACGCCGCTGTTCTACCCCCGACTCCCCACCCCCGGGGCACATCAGGCACAGCTAACAACAAAATCCAAGGGGCTCCACAAAAGAGAAGTTTTTTTGCGTGCTGGAAATCTGTGCAAGAGAGCCCTCCTTAAAATTCTGATTTGGGAGGAGGCTTCTGTGTTGCTTAGTATTTGTGTTTGTGTGTATTTGCATGTGTTGGTAAATTTCCCCAACCGTCTGAGGAGCAGAATGGTTTTAGACTTTCCATCCCAGCCACCCCCTGAGCTGTTCGTGCTGGCAGAGGTGATGCGGATCGGGCAGGTGCCGGCCACTGCCTCGCACTCCCTTCCTGTGGAAACCCCCAGAAGCCTCAGGGTGAGAATGCAGTGGAGAGGGAGCCCAGAGTAAGACTCAGCCAGAAGGATGCGGTGGCAGCGGTAGCAGAGAACAGCTGTCTTCCTCACTGCTCGCCGGGTACGTGCTTCTGCGCCCACGTGGCCGAGGCGTGCGCTGTGGAGGATTAGGCCTGACTCCCTGTGCTCTGGGTCTCTCCTTCAGGACACGGTCTCCTGCGGGGCTGGGGGCAGTCCCCATTTAAAAGAAAGGGGGTGGGTCTTGGTGCCCAAGAGCCTGCCCGGAGTTAGCAGTCAAGACCTTTGGGTTGGTACAGCCCTCATCTGGAGGGGTGGGTACAGAGGAGCCGGCCACCCTGGAATCGTCCTCAGGCTTGGAGCGCCTTCTTTCCGAGGCCTCTAACACCTGGCTGCCGCCCGGGGTCCTGGAGGCCTACGGACGGACTTGCCCATTTGGGCCTCTCTGGGCCTCCAACTTGTTCCGGGTCAGAAGGCAACAGAGTCCTCACTCATGGGTGTGCAGAGAGCGCCCTGGAAGTGCAGGGAGAGGGCCGAGGAGGCGGTGAGAGTCGTGGGTCCACAGGACGCCTTGACTGCCTCCTTGGCCATTGTCTCTACAGCGGGCTGAGTAGCTTCCTCCGGCCCTGAGGGCCCTGCAGGGAGCGGAGGGGAGGATCCTGGCCTTTCCGACCTCTGCATCCGCGAGGACTCTTATCCCTAAAGACTGTACTGAGCAGCCAAGCGGCTGGAGGAGCTGGGGAAGGGGAGTGAGGTGATGGAACAGGACTGAAGCAAATGGGCCCTTATCGCTCCTCCATTAACACCGGGGCCCACGGCCTGTCCGAGGCGTTTCCAGTATCCATCCTTTAGGAAACAGCCGGGGACAGACAGAGCTGCACTCTAGTCCTGCCTCGTCTGTGGGGAGACGTAGCTGCTCCCCAGGAAAGACACTTCCTTCCTTTCTGAAAGCTTTCGGTGGGACCCCCTAGCCGAGGGGAAGTAGAAGGCCAGGGTGTGGATGATGTTGTTTCTGAGATCTGTAGAAACCGCATCCCGTAGCAGCGTCACGCGGCAGCCTTGAGTGCCAAAGAGCGTCTCCCGGACCCGCATCCCAACCCCATCTCTTAGCGACTTACCGTGTGAGGCCGAGCCTCTCAGGCAGCCCTGTGATGTCAGTTTGTTCATCGGTAACGTGGGGCGGGGGTGGTCCCACGGAACAGTCCTCTTCCTTCCTGGAGGGAAGGGATCCAAGAAAAGAAAAACAGGAGCCGGTGTCCAGGCAGGAAACAGACAGTGTGACTAAGAGGGCCATTTCGCCTGGTGTCCTCAATCTGGAGTCAGTAGCCTGAGGCCCCCAGCTGTGCCCTTGGAGGTTATAAGTGCTCTGAAGGCACCTGTGAAAGCAGCGGGTGTGTGAGCTGTCTTCGGAGTCCTTGAGAACATGCTCAGAGAGTCTTGCCCACCCCCCCTGCCCCCACCAAGGGGGACACGTACTGGCAGCTTTGGGTGAGAGCAGCCGCTAGGTTGAGGAGGCTGGGCCTCCCCTTAGACGCAGCGTCTTGATCAGAAACTTGGCCTCTGGTCCAGGGGACGGAGGGCACCTTGCCCCTGATCCTGGGTGAAGTCTTTGGGGAAGACAGAGAAGCATGGAAAACAGAGACTGTCACGTGTGTCAGGGGGGATCAGAGAAGGACAGATTTCCAAACAGGTGCAGCTGCCTCCTCACCCCTTTGTGGAGCAGAGCTGGGGCTCTGAGACCAGGGCCTGTCCCTTCAGATCTCTAGGTACTGGTTCCCCTGAAGTGGCACAGGTTGGAAAGGCCCTGGCCAGGCTGGAGCTTTTGGGGGGATGGCTCCCGTAGCTTCGGAGCCACTTTGGATGTGGACCTGGCAGCCCACACTTGCTTCTCTCGGCCTGGCTGGACTCCGGGTTGTTCTTAGGTGGGGGCGTTCCAGTACACAGATGAACATTATCCAGGGCCAAGTTGGCAGGTTACTGAGAACCACAGTGTCAATCAGAATGGCTCTTAACAAGAGGCCAGGAATCCGGGAAACGGAAGAGGGAAGACAGTCAACTGGGAAAATGGCAGTGAGGTGCAGCCACGGGCGTGAGCTCAACTGGAGTTCCAAGGGCAAGATCACATGTGACCTAGTGTCTGTCTGTTTAGCCAGCAGCTACTGTTTCACCTCATTAGAAAAAAGGGCTTTGAAAGGGCCTGATCACTGATAATACGCCAGTGAGTTGTTTATCACTGATGCAGTTCAGTTCAAAGCAATTCAATTAATAAACCAAATGTCTCTGAGTTACCTGTTGTGTCTTAAATACCTTACCAGGCACCGTTAAGGATGTATCAGAAATAAAAGGCATGGGCTCTGCTTTCAAGGAGCTCATCGGTTCGCTGCATGGAATAAACATTTGGGCAGGGAGCAGCTGGAGAGAACCACGGCTAGGCTTCATGTAAATGTGCATCTAGAATTCAGTCTCTGGTCAAGCGTTCTTTGCCAGTTTTTATATCTGCAGCTCATAGCTTCTGAGAAATGGTAGATTCCAAAGTCTCATCTGCCTCTTCAGCTTTTCCCATTTTAGGTCTGAGAGCATGACCTGCGATTGTTTTCCGGGGAAGAGGTAACAGAGATGCAGAAGGAATGAGGCTGTTCCTGGTTAGGAGATAAGGAGAGGTGATTGTTAGATTAAAGGCTGTTCTTCCCAAGAGATTAAAGAGTGGGGTTCCTTGACTTGCCCCCCTGTCCATCTTGCTCCACCCTTTCTCTGCCTTCTGCCTCTCCCTAGGCAGAGGGACGTGACTGACACTCTCTTCAATAAACCCATGGTTCTCCGGGGGAAAATAGCCTTGATTTAGAGCCTATGCCAATTTCTGTGGTGTAAATGTTTCCACCATGGTGAGATCAAGCTACCAGTAGTACAAAAACCAGATCACAGGACTCCTGCAATTTAACACTCAGCTGTCCTGAGCTGGCACATCACTGCGAGTCCCCTCCCTGTGAACTGGTCATCACCCACCCCTTCACAGAGCCCTGAGTCCACGTCTTATTGGCCAAGTGGTGTCTTCCATAATATACCAGCTTGGGTACCCACCGGGCAACATCAGATAGGGATGGGAAGTTCCGGGAAGAAAATGTAGCTCCATTTGGTACCTAGTACCCCCAACAGAATTATCGGAAGCTGAAAGCTGGGAAAAAGGGGGTCTGTGTGGTTGTTTGAGTTCTTAAACTTAGGAGAGAAAGCTGTCTTTTTGGAGATAATGCCGCATGGCCTGGACAGCAGACTGGCTTAGATGACCTCTGAGGATTATTAGCTCCATTTTTAGAAAATTTATGAAGCCTTCCGATGGGCACGGGATCAGGGACCCCTCTGTTTTCAAGATGGTATTCCATCACCTTTCCGCCTCTTTCGCTGAGCCCGTCTTCCTCGTACCTCCCGATCTGCTTTGCTCCAAGGTAATCCCCTTCGTCATCTACAAGACGTCAGGTTACCCCATGTCAGGCTGAAAACATCAGTACTTAAGAGGTCACGGCTTCCCTGGTCCTACATCCAGGGCGGGGAGTGGGGGGGGAGACGATCCACCCCGGACCCCCCTGCCTTCCCTGCGTGCTGAGATCCCAGTGGGCTGAGGAGGAAGGGATGGGAACGGAGTCCAGGGGACGCCAAGGCTTGGTGCCTGTGAGCAGGGAAGGAGGCAAATAGTCCAGTTCAGCTGCCCCAGGTGATGTGCTCCAGTGCGAGCCTGACAAGCCCGCTGAAGGTCTCGAAGGCGAAATCAGCCAGAACTGTCAGTCAAGCAGTGGAGCGGGGCCAGAAAAACCAATGCTGAATTCCAGACGCCAGGAAGGCAGGAGAGGGGGAACGAGAGGACAGAATGAGCGCATTTGTTTGCAATTCTAATATAACAAATCAACAGATCACTGGGCAAAGATGCCTAATGAAAATGCACGTGATGGGTGTGGGCGGGCGAAGAGACCAAGTGAGGGATGGAAGGTGCAGGCACGGGGGCTGCCAAGGAAGTTAAAGGCTTTGGTGTCCACCGCAGTCCTGCTGCCGAGGGCAAGGGCACCCAGGCCGGCCAGCCTTGGGCTGGGATCCTAAATCCGCCCCTTATACATTGTGTGGCCGTGGGCCAGTCACCTCACCTTCCTGCTCCCGCATTTCTATAAAATACAGACCAGGTAGGGGCTTGGGGAGAATAAGATAAGGTAGCTGGGACTGTTGATGCCTGATATATGAAAACTGCTATTATTTTATTTCCTTACCGAGGACATGTATGAACTCATAGACATAGAGCACAGACTTGTGGTGGCCAAGGCGGGGGGGGGAGGGAAGGATTGGGAGTGTGGGCTTAGCAGCAGCAAACTATTGTGTACAGGATGGACCAACAGCAAGGCCCTATTGCAGAACCCAGGGCGCTATATTCAGTATCTTGTGATAGCCCATAATGGAAAAGAATATGAAACAGAATATGTATATATATGCATATATATATATATATATATATATATATGATTCACTTTGCTGTACAGCAGAAATTAACACATTATAAATTAACTATAGTTCAATAAAATTTTTAAAAACTAATTAAACCTGTATTATAGTGACTGGGCCTAAAGTTAATTTCCTCTTCCTCTGGGGGCAGTTTGAAGGCCTTCCCCAGGTTCCCTCTCCAGCCCCCTCAGGTGGAACCAACCCATCCCACTCGTCCCTGATTCCGCCTCCAGATCTTTTTCTGGCAGCGCCACGCGGGGCGGATTTGAATGGCACGGGGTCTGCCCTCTCTCACGTGGGGAGTGATGGTGACGGCGCCTGGCCGACTGAGCTGCCGTGAGGTTGAAATGCAGGGGATTATGGGGGTGTCGGTTGTCCTTGCGTCCCCGTCACTACTCTGCATGAAGTACAGTCTCTGATCTGAGGATGCTGCTCGTAGTATCTCATTTGACCCCAAACAACGGTATGCGCCTAATACGGTTATTCATTCACAGCTCTGGGAGAAGGGAGGTCGGTCTGACCCGTTATGTCTAAGACCAAACCTGGCAGCCTTGGCTTCGGCCCCGTGGCCCTGGCCGCTGCTGCAGCCTCTGGCTTTCTTTTCCTCCGTCTGGGCCGGTGTGCCCTCTCTAACGTGACACGGAGCTGATGTGGACCTGTCAGGGAGACGCCAGTCAGCTTTCAGGGCGGGGCAGACGGCCCCCCTCATCAGGAACTCATGAGTTTTGAGGCTCTTTGACTGTGGCCTTGATTTTATCGCCCTGTCATGTGAGCCTGAGAGGCTGCGAAAAATGTAGGTGCGAAAAATGCCGTTATCCATTCAGAAGTCAGGGTCACAGTCATGCAGGGGTGACTGTGTGGTGCAGACGGAAGGTGTGTGTGTCCCCCAAATTCATGTGTCGAAACCTAAGCCGATGTGATGGTGTCCGGAGCTGGGGGCTTTGGGAACCATCAAGTCACGAGGGCGGAGTCCTCATGAACGGGGTAAGCTGTGCTTATGGAAGAGACCCCGTGTGAGGACACAGTGATAAGACGGCCCAGGAAGGGAGCCCTCACCAGACACGGAATCTGCCGGCACCTCGATCTTGGACTTCCCAGCCTCCCGAACTGTGAGAAAGAAATTTTTGTTGTTTACGAGCACTCTGAGGGACGATGGCTTCTGTTACAGCACCCCCGGATGGCCTAAGATAATGCACTAGTGTATGATTTGCACCAAGAAGATGGTCACTTCTCCACCGCAGGCATCTGTGAGGTGCGTTCTGTGGGCGCCAGCCACAGGGATGCGGATGAGGGCTGAGTAAGTGACACCCAGGCAGGCACACCCACCCAGCTCCAGTGAGGAGAAGGCTGTGAAGATGTAGGAAAGTCAAGATGGTGTGGATGTGCGTTACCGCAGACAGAGTTCTTCTCACCTGCTTCGTAGAGAATGTGGAGGAAGAGGCAGGTGGCAGGTGACGGAAAGTAGCTGCAGGTGTAAGGGTGGGGGTGGGGTGACGGCGTGGTTGGCTGGATCAGGAAGCTAGTGAGAACCGCGCTCAAGAAGATGCCCCTTGAGGAGTTCCCGTGGTGGCTCAGTGGAAACGAATCTGACTAGCATCCATGAGGATACAGGTTCGATCTCCCTCAGTGGGTTAAGGATCCAGCGTTGCCATGAGCTTTGGTGTAGGTCGCAGACAGCTTGGGCCTGATGTTGCTGTGGCTGTGGTGTAGGCAGGTGGCTACAGCTCTGGTTGATTTGACCCCTATCCTGGGAACCTCCATATGCCAAGAGTGCAGCCCTAAAAAGGCAAAAAAAAAAAAAAAAAAAAAGGAAAGAAAGAAAGAAAACGAAGATGCCCTTTGAAGGGCCCTGTGGTGCTGTGGTTCACCCTGTGGGAATGGAAATGGCAGCCATGGGCTTCTTCTGAACTTTCAGAAAAATGGTGTTGCATGGCCGTGCTACAGGTGGACAGCCAGGTCCTCCGTGTGGGGAAGACAGAGAATGTGTGTGGCTAGGGCTGCAGACACACCAGCCTCAGCACAGCTGTGCCCCAGGCTGCCCCATGGTGGTGGTGGTGGTGTGTGTCCTGGAACTTAGGTCCCTTTAGGCCCCATGGCCATTCAGCACACTCCAAGTACAGTGCCCGGTCCTCTTTGTCCAGGAAAGAGATGATTCCTGGTGACAACACCCAAAAAAAAGGCACTGCTCGGGGGTGAGAAGGTGCTTATTTGGTCTGGTTCCCTAATTGGAAGGAGAAAAGTGAGCTTTGGAGAGGATTTCAAAACAAAACTGTAGGATTCTAGAAAAGAATATTAACGAAGGCTGCAATTTAGCAAGACGATGCTCTTAGGTTCGTCTGAAGGTTTTCGATCTAGCCCAGTTTGTAAGCAGGGCCTCTGGAGAGAAAGAACAAAGTAGGGGTCTCCCCAAGTTCATGGAGGGGTCCCCTGCTGGCACCTGTCTTAGCACATTGATGGATACTGAAGCCCATGGGGTCTGTGGTCCTCTCCCTGCTCGTTGGCAGGATCAGCCTGTTATTGTGTTTCCTGGATTGGAAGCACACATTTTTTAAAAAAGAAGCTATGCCAGAGACATTTTAATTTGAGAGAAGTGCCAATTTAGAAAATGAAAGGGAACCCTGGAGATGCTGGTCTTCGGAAATTTTCTCTGCCGAGTCCTTCAGTGACAATATTTTCCCTCCCATGTAATAAAGAAAGGATACAGACATGAGGTTAATTAAGAGGGATGTAGCAAAAGGAAGGCTGAGCACAGAGCAATCCAGGGGGAACGCGGCCGTGACCACCCGCGGCCTCGTCGTCACTGCCCTTGATTCCTATTGACTGAGCTCGCGCAGGGACACAGACCGCGGGCCCGCTGGCAGCCGCAGGTTGACTCTAGAAACGTCCAGGGCGAGAGGGCACGGACAGCAGGATCATGAAACCGCCCTTTCTCTTACCCTTCAGAGGGAAGGGACAGTGCCTGGGATGTTGGGGGATCTGGGTCCTAGAAGAAAAATGCCTCAGTTGGCTTTAACTTCTGGGAGCACGTCTCCTCCTTCTGAGGTCCTAGGACTTTAAGACGCGATTGGAGCAGCCCAGAAACGGACGTCTGCCCCCAAAGAGAATGACGTGTAGACAAAGGCGATGGTGCTGGCGGTGCCTTCTCTGTAGGAAGGAGACTCCAAGGAGGAAGAGGGGCTCTGAGCACCAGCGAAGGACTGTCTTCCAGTTGGGCAGCGGGTCCTGTTCCTGCAGGAACTTGCAGGCCCTGGGCCCCGGGAGGCGCCGGGGGTGCGAGATGCAATGGAGAGGCCCGCTTTCCTCGGGACCTCGGCCTCCTCAGTGATAAGGCCTAGGGTGGCGGTCAGATGCACAGCAGGCCCTGCCAATCAGAACGGACGCTACTTATAAATAACCCATCAGAGCCCAGTAGCGCCACCCCGCTCAGTGTCGCCAGCCTTGGGCACATAGCGCCATCTCAAAGCCGTGCCAGTCCCCAAAATCCATAACCTGAAGGCTGTCAGATCAGGGCAAAGGGAAGCAGAGGGGCTCCAAGAAGCAGCCATGCCGGAGAATCAGGAGGCAGAAGGCATTGTTTCTGGGGGCAGCCCTGTTGGTTATTTAATGCCCTCTTTCATACTAAACTCTAAGAAGCTCCAAGAAGCGTGAGACCGTTTTCGTCTTAGCCACTGTTCCACGCAGGCCTGGTGCTTAGTAAAGGGCCTGGGGCGCGGCTAAGGGAGCGCTAAGCAAATGCATGAGAGGAGTTTGTGGAGGGGGACTTCTCTGCCTGACAACTTGGGGAGGACAAGGGTCAGCATCTCAAAGAAAAGAGAAAAAGAACAGGAAGAAAGCTGCGGAGGAGCAGCAGATTGGAATCCAGAAAACAAGCGTAGGTAGTGCGGAGAGCTGCTCGCTGGAAAACGGTAGTTTTGAGGCCCCCTCTCGGAAGAGGGGGCGGGAAGGCACTCGGGAGAGGGGGGACATCTGCTGCCACTGCTGAAACTGGGTTGGGTGCTGGGGGTTGCCTCATTTTGATCTTTCCAGGTTTTTTGCCCTCTGTTGCCTGTTTCTCTGCTCGCTTACCTGCAGTCTTACACACAGTCTGCAGGCTCACTCCAGCTGCTGGCATTTGGGACCTCTGTGGCCCTGAGCCCTGAAGTCCCGGTTGGCGACCCCAAACATGTTCCTTTCACCTCCAAGCCTTTGCTGCCAACCCATAACATTTCTCCACCCCTTCAGATGTGGCCTCGCTTTTTGCCCACGGGTCTCCCAGGTCAGCCCCGAAGGCCGGGGTGACCATTTCGGGCTGGGGCTCCTGTTCAGTAGGAATTGCTGACGGACCCCCAGCCTCCAGATCTGCAGCCTCCTTTCACCTCTGACGCCGACAGAAGGGTTACTTGGGGACCAGGAATGTCCCTCTTGCATGAGATTTCCATGGAAAGTGTTGGTGACACACTACTTCATGAAACAAGTGAAACACCTTGCCCCAAAGGGCCCCTTTCCAAGCGCAGCCCGATTAAACCTCTGGCTTCATTAAGTGGGGCCTGCCTTTGGGATCTGTGTTTCTGACATTCAGCCTTTGCTGGCCTGGGGCCATCGTTCTTTGAGAGGTCTTCGTTTCCCTGACTGGCGGCCTAGCAATAAGATTATTATATGACTGAGTAATATTTGAAATGTAGTAGATTCAGGATATTTGTATATATATTAATCTCGAAACATAATTCCGTTCATTACTACCCAGAGAGGCAGAGGTCAGTGGGGTGAGCACGAGTTCCTGCGGCCGTTCTACAGTCCTGGGATCCGTGGTCAGCGTCCTGGGCTTCCAAGCACATGTCCCTTGCACGTGTTCTGATGTCAGCGGCGGGGTGGGGGTGGCAAGCACGTTCTGTTACCCTCGCTTCAGTTCGGGGAGCAGGTGGAGGACGCAGGCCAGGCCCTGTGCTGGACACTGCAGACCCCCAAAGACTTCATCCCGGCCTGGGGAGCTCCCAGCTCCACTAACAGCACGGTCTTCAGAAATATAAAGGGAAGCACTTGTGCAGGTTCTCATGGCAAGTTCAGTGACAAAGCCAAGTTCAGTGACAAAGCCAAGTTCCGAAATCACTTTTAGAATCTGCGTTTTGTTGCATCCCTGACGAAATGCAGTCAGTCTCCGTAGCTGGGGAGCTCACCTGGGACCAAGTCAGGAGACGTGGGTCCTAGCTCTGTCCCTGATGGGAGCTCCCACGTGATGGGTTTAGGCCGGAAGGAACCCAGGGGCCGCTATTCCTATGATACGGTTAAGGAGGCCGAGGAAGTCTTTACTATGCAGAGCCTTAGGTTTTTCTGAAGACTCTGAATAGAAATAATAACGGGACACCAACCTACCTTACTTGACATGGATTTCAGGAAAGAAAATGGGAGAACGGCTGTCAGAATATCTTGGAAAAATAAGAAGTCCATGAGGCACCTTGATTCTGCCTCCAGGAGCAAGCGTCATCCTGCTTATCACACTTCTTTGCCCTTCCGTCCCTTTTCTACCAGGTGCCTTAGTGAAACCCTGTGGAGCCCTGCACGGCTGCAGCAAAGAGAGGCAGATATAATTTTTTAAAAACATTCTACTTGTGGCACAAATCCCTTAGCAGCCTCGGGCTCTGACCTCCGTAGAGTTGGCTCCTTCCACAAGCAAGTGCCTGATAATCACCCTTCATGGTGAAATATTTGATTTATCCGACAGAGGCTCGTTGGCGGGGCCTTCGAAGAGGAAGCTGTGTAACAGCATTTTACCAGCAGCTTCAGGGATGGGGAGGCAGGAGCAGAGAGAATTTTATGACCACACACCCTTGGAATTGTTATCATATTAAACCTGTGTTCCATGAGTGGTTGGATTTTTCTGATGCACTTGGGTATCTTGCCTCCGGACAGTGAAATTGCTATCCTGTGCCACAGAATAAATTACCTGTCAGGCTCTTCTAAGCGGTTTCAGGATGGTTAGTTTGAAGACAGCAGCACACGCCGGGGAAGGCAGGCGGGGCTCGGGGTGGGGAGAGCGTACTTTCAAAAGTTGCCGTTTGCATGTCATAGTGTTATTTGCTGTGTCGTGTTGATCTGGTGCAATGTGACAGCTGCGCAGGAGAGGCGGAATCTCAAAGACTTGCAAACTGCCTGCCAGGTGTTTGTGCACCTTACGTCTGTGGAAGGCAGGGGAGAAGGTATACCCAGTCTCCCTTTTTAAACACGGGGATCCTGGCATTTTCCTGCAGGTTGAAGCTCAAAACTTTTATGCTCGCCTTGTTGTGAGGAGAGGGGAGGATGTAACAGACTCCTGTAAAAAGAAAAGTGTTTTCTACGGCAGCAGCGCACAACCCCACTCAGACCCACACATATGCAAGCGTGTGCATGCACACATAAGCGCGTGCACACACACACACACACACACACACACACACACACACACACACACACACAGTTTTCCAGTTAGCTGGCCAGAGTGTGTTATCCCAGTGCCATAAGGCTTCAGAAAGTACATGCTTGTTTCCTCAGTTTTAGGACATTTTCTGGGGTCAGGAACCAGATGCTTTTCACCCTGGTAATCCCCCAGCCGGCAGGGCCTGGAGGACCACAGGTCAAAAGGCAACTGTATTAAAATATTTGCTAGTGGCTTTAGGGACAGGGAAGGGAGGAGAGAACAGAAAGAATGACCGCCTCGGACTTTGGTTGATCATCTACCGCATGCTCTGAATTCAGGGCTTGCCCCTTAACCACACATTTTTTGGTTCCAGAAGCTGAGTCACAGAAAATGCCCCTCCTTCTCCCACAAACATCCCTAGCAAACGTGTCACCCGAGACAAGTAGGAAGTATCGTCACACGTTGATATATGCATATGTGTGGATTTGCACCTATGTATGTATACATATGGTACGTGTGTATATACACTCCTGTGTGTATGTATGTGCGTGGATGTGTATATACGTGTGTGTGTTCACATGTGGATAACCAAATGCGTTACTTAGTCACATGTTCTAAACCGCGCATGGTTACTGCTTCTGGGAGACCTGTCTGCAGACAGCCTGGAGGATCTTGTCAGCCTCCCAGAGGTGATTCCTTTCTCAAGGACTGGCCTCCGGGACCACCAGGTCCGGGCATGGTGGGCTGCTGCATCTGCGGTCCATGAGTCTGAAGCTCGGGCACCTGCCAGCTGAGCGGTGAGTGTCGGGGCAGCTGGATCCGGCAGAGACTGTTTTCTGTTTCTCAATTCCCTCCAGGCCCGAGATAAAGCGAAAAGTGCAGTTTGTGAATGAACCAGGGATGGTTAGCATTCTGGCTGATGGTGGAGCACGTTCTATGTTATACGCGGTGATAATTGTGAGTTAATGCTCGCTCGCTGGGACAGAGAGTTTAAAAGGGACATGACAGGTTGTGTCCTTACTGGTTGAAGAGCTGATACATCCATGTGCCTCGCAGAGTCGTGGCCTGTTACACCTCCAGCGCCATCCTGTAAGAGTCTTTTAACGACTTACTGTCCAGCAGTAGCTGGCTGATTTGAAACCAAACTTTTTGTTTCGACATGCTGACAATCGTAAAGGAGACTGAAAAAAACTCCATGAGACTAAGAATAGAATTGCCAATATAAAACACATCTAAAACTATACAGAATTGGATTTTTTATACATCTCTGGGGCTGTTAGCAGGTGCCAGGCCTTGGGATAAGTCAGGACAGTTGCTAGCAAGCGGTTAATATGCGATGCTGCCACAGTTTAATATCAGCGTCCCTGCTTTATTTTAGGATAGCTGACACTTTTAAATGTATGTTAGACTCATATTGAGATTATCTGGCCGGAGTTATCATCTTATGCTAATATTCACTGGGTGATTAGGAGGTGAGCCACTCCATGCTGGGTTATGCAAACAATAGCTGTGCTGTAAATAATCTTATGTATCTAATACTCCTTCATTTTTGCCGTCGTTTTAGAGACCTGATGACGGGGGGGCTGGAAAATAATGATGAAAGAAATGAGTGTTTATTGAGCACCTACTACATGCCAGGTACCGCGCCCAGGGGATTATGTCATAAAAGCAACCAAACAGTCACTTGATATTACCTACATCTCACAGATGAGGAAGTGGGAGCTCCAAGAGGTGACATTTTAAGCAGAATCTGTGGTCCTAACCACCCTTTAACGTCAAGTTACTAGCGTGTGCTTTTGGCACATTGCGTGCCAACCCACCCACCTGCTTTCATAGCAGTAAGTTGTGCTGCGAGACTTTCCTGCCGAGAGTGTACCAAAGACAAGCTTCTCAAAGCCATGGCCATTTCCCCCAAGGAGGAACCCCCTCTCAGGTGAGAGCCGCCCTCCCGTGACCCCAACCACATGCTGCACGTGGCTTCTGCCACTTCCCCTGGACTGGCCTCCGCAGAGCCCTTGGCTTCTTCTTGGCTCCTGTCAATGCTGCTTCTCACTCCCGTCCTTATCCCGCTACACTGCTCGGTGACCCTGTGCCCCCTCCTCATTGCAGTCACCACCTCTGCTTCTTCCTATATTCTCAGTTGTGAACAGTTCATGGCTTGGGTCACCGCGGGGAGGGAGAAATGAGGGGGATCTCTGCTTACTTTGCACGGGGAGAGGTCACAGGGAGAGGAGCTGGACGAATCAATCACGGCACAAGAGCTGAGGATCTCTTGGTTCAGAGAGGTTCAGACCTAGTAAAATATCCTGTCATTCTTTTTTTTTTCTTCATGCCTGTGGCATGCAGAAGTTCCCAGGCCAGGGATCGAACCCAAGCTGCAGCAGTGACAGTGCAGATCTTTAACCCGCTTGGCCACCAGGGAACTCCCTCTTTCCGCTCGTGATCCTGAGCTGCAGTCACAGTTCTCACACCCACATCCACACACCACCAATGACTGCAGTTCCATGTGTGAGAATGTGTGTGTCTATGTGCACGCACAGGCATGCACTGCGGTCACATCCCTCCCTCCCTCCCCCAGCGCCCCTAGATTTCTGCCCCTCGTGATCCGATTTCATCAGGGCCTTTAATGATTTCAGTGCAGGACCGAGAAGGGGAAGGGGAGGGGCAAAGATCTGACTTTTGATGCTCCAAGCCCTGACCCTTGTGCTGCCGGAGAGCCTCTTTTCAGAGTGAGACAAGCACACAGTGCCAGTTGGTGGCTCCTTGAGTTGGGACTCCCTTCTCCACAGGCTCATCTGGGGGCCTTCTTCATCCAAGGACTCAGGGAACAAGGAAGGGGACCTTGGAAGGGCGTGGTCTCCCGCGGGTCCAGAGTCAGGAATAGGGCAGGCTTGTGCGAAGTGGAGCATCCGTGGGGCCCTGCAGCCAGGAAGCCCAGTCACTTCCAAGCCGGCCGGCTCCCCACGGCTCCTGCAGTGGAGGAGTCCGGGTCCCCAGCCCTGAGTGGCCCGTCTCCGTCGGCAGCCTCTGGCAGCAGGACACCGCTGCATAGAGGCACATGCCGGCCTGAGGGAGGGGTAGTCATTGCTCGCATGTGGCAGACACCCCTTAGCTCTCCCTTCCCTCTCCTCCTCTATGACCTGCCCACTCACTGCTGTCCTGTGCTGATTTTAGGTCTCCCGGTGTCTTCGGGGGCGGTCAGCCGTTAGCTGAAAAGCGGGGCCTCGATTCTCCACGTAGCGACTTGGAGGGGGCTGGAATGGGGAGTCTCCAAGGGTTGGAAGTTGAGGGGAAGACAGCCTTGCCTGGACTGCAACCTTCCACTCCTCTGGCTCCTTCTGCTGTTTTCCAGCAGCGGCGGCAGCAGGTGAAGAGCTGGCATTGGTGGATCGACCGGCACTGTCCCCACGCTCATAATCCACAGGGCAGCCTTCCCCTGCGCCCCTCTCCCCGGCACCAGGATGGCCAGGCGACGTAATTACCCCAGACAGCTGTGCGGTGTTCATTGCCATGGCCTTACCTCATCAGTCCCCTGTTTTTCACTCTAGCTGCTGAAAATGTAAACCAGATCCCCTGTCCCCCTAGTCCAACTCCCTTCGGCGCAGGACGGAGCGCAGTGTGTCATATGTCCCCTGATTTGCGGCGTGTCTGGGTGATTGCCAGACGGGCACAGGAGGAGGGAGAGGGCGGCTGGGAGCTCGCTTTGCTGGGGACACCAGACCCAGCAGGTGACTTTGACGAGCTGTTTGCCTCTGAGGCCCCATCTGTGGATTGGGGGTGGGGACCTATAAGTCAGCAGCCATTTCTGGGAACTGGAGGAGTCTGGAGTCTGCGCGGAGTCCCTAAGCCGTAAAGCCTTCACTGCAGTGTGACTCTGGAGATCGTCGGGCCACTGCTCTCTCCATCCCCAGCTCACTGAGCTCAGGTTGGAGGCCATGGTGCCTGTTTTCCTGTGGGCACTGACTGCAGCCTAGAGCTTTGCGGGAGAGAGAACAGCCCAGGGCATCAGAAAGGGGGAGGGAGGTGTGTGGAGGCTGAGCCGACATGGCCGCAGGCAGCCACACTGGCCTGCTGGCCGGTGCTGCCCCGGGTCCCGTGGGGACCCAGGGCTTCATCAGCTCATCGCTGACACTGTGGTCCCCAGCACGTGCAGACACAGACGACGCCCACAGTTCTGTCAGGCCGTGGCTCTGCCTTCCTGCCACTTTCCCTCATCTTCTTTCCTCCCCAAAAATCTTACCCCGTAAGCCCCACCGCTCTCCCGGACAGGAGATGGGGGTGGTGGGAGGGTGCTGGCGGCCCTCCTGCTGGGGGAGGAGCCGTCCTGCGGGCAGGGCTCCGCGGATGGGATCGAAGGCTCCATTGACAGCACTGATTAGAACAGGCTGCAGTAAGAGGGAGCGTTGTCACGGAAACCGGCTCTTGATGTTGTCCAGATTTCAGAATCTCTCCCCTCTCCCCACCTTGGTTATTTTCCTTCCTCCCTTGTTTTTCTGCCCGAGGCGATCGCTACAGATTTGACAGGGGTTTGAGGGCCCACAACCGAGAGAGAGTGAGGCCATGGATCTCAGGCAGCTTTTGCCACACAGCCACCCTTCTAAGTGGGGACGTGGCCCTGCCTGGGCAGGAAGCCTGCTCTGATCCTGGAGATAAAGCCCTTGTGTCTGGTCCCGGAAGCAGGACCTGAGGCCCTGAGATGTGCTTCTGTGCATGGAGAGGGGCGGGCGAGGGGCGGGTTGGGCTGGACCCCAGCTCCGCCTGCTCCCCGTGGTGGCCACAGAGCAGAGCAGCTGGGAGCAGGCAGACTTGGGGTCCTGGTTACAGGTAGAAAACCAGAGTGGGGCTTTGGTTATCGCCACCTGCAGGAATTCCATCATGGCTTGAGTGTCCATCTGCACAGGGGGCAGGTCCTGTAACTTCTCCGCACCCACACCTAGTCAGGGTTTTGCTCACGTCACAAGGGCGGTGCGATCTGGGCAGAGTGTGACCTCCTCGCTCAGCACAGCACCATCCGTGGCAGTGTGCCTCTGTGTCCCCAAACAGCAAGATGGGGGTCATGTCCTTACATATCACGGCATCCATCCCAAGGCTGGAATCGGGCTTAAAAGAGACAGTAGACGGCAAGCTCTTTGGAAGGGAACAGTCTTATACCAAGGAAAGGCGTCATCATTGTGGGAATCTACTGGAGACAGACTAGGAGCAACAGGACCTCGGAAGAGCCCCATACTGGCCTTTGTCTCGGAGAACCTGCACGTCTAAGTCCGAGTCTTGCTAAATTTCTGGGAGAGACACTGCATAGTGCCTACAGCACGTTCACCCACCTTCCCTCCCTCTTTGCAGCAAGACGGGCGTGGCAGAGATGCCAACAGGCTGGCTGACGTGGGCTGGGCCCCAGCTACAAGGAAGGTGGTACCCAGCGTGGTCAGAAAACTGTGCAGCTGGGAGTTGGGTACAAACTGTTGTCAGAGGGAGCATCGAAATTTGATGTTTCAGGGGGAAAAAAAAAAGGAAATGTGATGCAACAAGGGAGCTGGGGATGGGGAGTGGGAGACAGAAGTGAAATGTGGAGAGCTGAGGAGATGTGGGAACCGGAGGGGAGGGGAGACCAAAGGCGGACGGTATCCTGGAGTTGGGACAGGTTGTGTGGCGGGAGGCCAGCCTGGGTTAAGAGCCAGTTACAGTGTAAGCCTTCGCCCGTGGGTTGACACGGGTCAAGCCCTGGGCATCTGGATTGTCAGTGTTTCTGTGTGTCCTTAGCCTGGGTTCTGGCAGGAGGGGCACTTTTTTCCTAATTGCCCACGGTGGCAGTTTTTTCCGGAATCCAGGGAGATGCTAGATGAGATGTGAGGAGGGCAAAGGATGGCCTGAGTCCCTCGCTGTCCTTTCTCAAGAGGACTAGGGTATGCAAGCAGTAAAACATGCCTCACTCTCTGTTACAAAGATGGAAAAGGTTCAGGGGGTGTCTAGCCGACTCTCTGTTCTGAGAATAAAGAGGAAGCTACAGACGCAAGCCAGCCACTGTCTTCTTTCACTGGTGTCCGTGCTATGCATAAAACCCAGAGAAACATCCTTTTTAGAGCAGTTCTGCTCGTGGTCACATGCGACCTCTCTCAGGTGCGTTTGACTTGCTGGCCTTTCACCCCCAGCTACCTGTTTAGCACTAACTAGCAAGTTGGGCACTGAAGACCTTGCTGGTGTTTATTTAGGATGGAAGGTTTGAGGGGCGTGCCTCGTTCATTTCAGGGACCGCAAAGGCGTGTTTCCAGCATCGCTTTGGTTGCAGTGATAAAAGGGTGACATCACACCAGTTGCTGTAGCGACAGGTAACATCACATAGTTGTAAAAGGTGATGAATGATTTTCACAATCCAAAAGATTTTTTTTTCCAAAAAATTTACCCTGGCAAGGGGATGTCCATAGCATTTTGGAGATTAAATATAGCTCCTAAATTTGTCCACCCAGTGGAATGCTTTCATCTGGTCACTTTGTCCCTGTTGCCAATCGAGTGCTCGTACTACCAACCAGACCTGGAGAGAAGAATCACCTGCCTAAGAGCAAGCAGAGTGATTAGCATTTACAGTGGTAAGACGGCAACTCCTAGAAGAGAGACGTGATAACTCTAAGAGCGTGTTAGAATTCTTTGCAGAAATGTTATGGGGAATTAAAAAAAAAAAAAAACTGACATGGGACTCAACAGCCCCCATTCAAGTTTTAGCAATGCCTTGCCGTGTCTAGCTGTATGACTCTGGGCAAATCACTTAATCTGCCGGTTCTCGTCTGAAAGAGGATGCAATGAGCCTGCCTCCCAGGGTTGGGAAACAAATGGAAAATGTAAATGAAAGCACCGTTTCGCCTGCCCGTCACTGTTAACAATATTCTCTCCTCACGGGCAGTTCTTTCCAGCCTCCCTCCTGTGCCCCTTCCCTCAGTTTTTCCATCTGTGAAATAGAGGCAGTGTTCAGTACTTCCCCACCCGCCCCGCACGCGCGCTCCCTCCCAGCGTGCACCCCCTGCCTGTGTGCGTGAGGAAGGAATAATAGCTGTGAAAACCTTTGAGTTCCTTGAAACCAAGGAGTGGGATAAATACTCTATATTGATTATGATGATTATATCTGGGACCAGAAAAATATGATTGCCTGGTTGCCAATAGCAACCAGATGGTGATGCAGGAAGAGAAGGAGCCTCGCTGTGGTGTGTAGAAAGGTGTCCTGGGAACCGAAGGACGTCTCTTTTCTTCTCTTTTTTTTAAAAAAAAATCCTCATTCCTGCTGCCTGGCTCTGGCATGCCTGCTCTTAGGAGACATGGTCAGTTGTAAATGGGGTTTGAAGAGAGTGGCAAAGGGGTTCACCCGGGGACGTCTTTGGTAACGGCTCACGAGTGGCTGGTGAGTCTTCCTTCAGGGTCACGGTTCCTTCAAGTGCAGACATGGGAGATCCCGCTGGTTGGCAGGGAGGGGCCTGGACGGAAACTGGACCAGGGCAGAGAAGAGACTGGACCGTGTGGAGAAACACAGAACCCCCAAGGGGAGAAGGGGGAGCCTGAGAGCAGGTAGGGTAGCGGCTCCCGGCTGGGTTAAAGCCACCTCCTCCTCCCAGGTCGGAGGCAGATCTCCATGAAAGGAGACGGGGCCTCATCGTCATCTCAGGTGGTGGCCAAACGTCAGCCGTGGCACTGAATTCCAGAGTCCTCTGCCTTTACGCCAGAGGTCCCGGCGCTGGGCCACCGTGCATTATCTCCCGGACGCTCATGTAACTGCAGTCCTTGTTCACACAGTTGCACGGCCAGGGAGGGGCGACATCCAGATCAGAACTCACGGCTGCGGCCACCAGCGTCGTCCACAGCCCTGCGCTCTGTCTGCCACGATGCTGATCATTTTCCCAGCAGGTCAGAGGCCTGACATGCAGCTGATCACTCATCTTGAGCGTGAGGGATCCCGAAAGATAGGCTTGGCATATTGGAGCATCCCTAGACTTGCCTGCTGGCCGGAGGCCTTGGCTCGCATCCCTCTGTGATGCCTCTGTGTCCTGAGACCCAAGGCATCTGGCCTGCAGGTCAGGACTCCCTCCCTCCCGCGGTGCCGGGGGCTGTGAGTTTTCTGTCCGGCACAGTGACTTTCTTGGCACATTGCTGGTGGTTGGCTGCTACTAGCTGACTCTTGGGGATGGTGACTGGGCGGGTGTGTGCGCTTCCTGTGCATGTGGTGAGAGTGTCATCATCCAGGGCTTGGAAAGTGAGAAAGGAGGCCAGTGGGGACTGTAGAGTGCTGTCAGCTACCTGCCATGCTGCTGAAAAGAATCTCCCCTGGCCCAAATGTGACTCCTGAACTGCAGACACAGTTTGACTACTGGTCGTGTAGAAATATGCAGTATTTATCACAGCACTCAAAGAGCATTTTCTAGGCCACGCCTAGCACTTGCAGAAATTCCCAGGCCAGAGATCGAACCCACACCGCAGCAGTGACAATGCCAGATCCTTAGCCCATTGCACCACCAAGGTATTCCTTAAAGAGCATTTTTATGAGTTATAAAGTTACCTAGCACTGTGGAATTATTCTGGTATAAAAGTCACAATGAGGAGTTCCTTTCTTGGCTCAGTGGTTAATGAACCTGACTAGGAACCATGAGGATGCGGGTTTGATCCCTGGCCTCGCTCAGTGGGTTAAGGATCCAGCGTTATCATGAGCTGTGGTGTAGGTCGCAGATGTGGCTCGGATCTCACATTACTGTGGCTGTGGTGTAGGCCGGAAGATGTAGCTCCAGTTCGACCCCTAGCCTGGGGACTTCCACACGCCACAGGTGTGGCCCTAAAAAGCAAAAAAAAAAAATCACAATGACAGCTAATGTGTATTGAGCATGTAGAAGCACTTTACAGATGTAACCTCATCTAAACTTCATAATGACCGCACGAGGTGATTGCTTCATTTTATTCCATTTATTCCATTTTCCAGATGGGGAAGTTGGGTCCCAGTGAGGAATGGCCATTTACAGCGAGGAAGTGCCGGGGCTGGACTGGAGTCCAGCTTATCTGACTCCAGAGTCCGTGCTAATCATGAATTGCTTTGAGTCCCAGGCCATTCTTCGGTTCCTCCCCGGGGGAGTGACTCAGCCTGCCTGCCTCTGTCCTTCTGGCTTCCTCCCCTGGCTTCTGTACTTGGCTGCCGTGTTGATTTTCCTAATCCCATCGCCACCCCCCCACCACCTCTACAAGTTTCACCTCCTTTGCCTGCCTTCCTGGTCCCTCTGATCTAGCTACAGCTCATCTCTGGGCTCCTGGCCCTCGCTGCCTTTCCTCTGGCTGCACGCATGAATTAGCAGGCTAGACTATCAGTGTTCTTACAGACGCCGTCATGCCTGAGGGCCTTGCTGGGTCTGCCTCCTGGCTGGAATTTCTCCTCTCCTCTCTCTCTAGGCCCCAACTGTACATGCCCAGATCTCGCCCAACTCGTCGGGCTTAGCCCAGCTGCCTCCATTGGCCTTGGGCCTTTCTCGATTTCCTCAGCGGGGCCCAAATTCTCACTCCTCTCTTTCTGCATAGAATTCAAACTGTCTTATGCCACTTACTACTTCCGTATCATGCACACGTACATGCGGTCATCCATTCAGCATTTTCGGAGCCTCTCCCATGCAGTGCTGGGTGCCAGAAATAGGTCCCATCCCTGAAAGTACTAACTGCGTGGACACTTGGTCCCAGTGTGCGCCTGACATCGTATGCCAGATTGTCACCTGGCCTTGTGACATAGTAGATATTTGACAGGATACATCTGTTTTGAATGAGTGACGGCGCTTGATACTCCCTGACGTTGAAGAGAGGGCTGGAGGAGGACACAGCAATGAGCTGGGATGCGAATGTGTAGAAAGCCGGGTGGTTGGTCATTTATCACGCATATGCCAGGAGACCTTCTGTCTTGTCTAGGAAGGGGCAAATTAAAACAGTCTCTCTTTCATCTTCTTCTGAGGAAGGACTGCTCTTCTAGCTTAGAAACCTCCCCTCTTCGTGCCTGGCTTCCTCCTGGGGGCCAGGTGCTCACGAATGGCCAGGATGTCGTGAGCGGAACTAGCAGAGTTTAGTATTTTCCTGAGGGCTTCCTGTGGTTGGTGGCAGCTCGACCTTGCAACCGAACAAAGACGGTCCACCAAGACTTTCCAAATGCCGTGTTGAGTCCACGGAGTCACGTTTAAGCTCTGGGTGTGGAGCAAAGAGAGGAACACCAGGTTTTCTAGAAAGTTCCAGAGCAGGGGTCAGCAAACACCAGTCCACAGGCCAGAGTCCAGCCTGCCCCTGTATTTGTACAGCCCACAAGCAGAGAGTGGTTCTTACTTCTTTAAATGCTTGGGGGAAAATATCAGAAGAAGGCGAATATTTCACGACCTGTGAAAATGATATGAAATTCAAATTGCAATGTCCATAAATCAAGTTTTGCTGGAACACAGCCCTGCTCATTTGTTTACATCTTGCCTGCGGTTGCTTATGCGCCATAATAGCAGTGTTGAGGAGTTACAGCGGGGTTCACATTGCCCACGAAGCCTAAATATTTATTTCCTCTACAGGGTGAAGTTCTTTCTCTCTCCATCCCTTTTGGTCAAGAGTAAAGGGTCCGCGGTGTGGAGGGCCAGTCAGCCAGTGGCCCTGGGTCAGAGGCAGATGTTCAGGGCAAATGGACAAAGTCTTGGCTTGGGGTTTGGTATCCTGAGTTCTGTGTGGTCTGAGGATGGCTCTGGGCTTCCCACGCTTGTCCTCTGGGGCTTCGGCCTGGGGAGCCGTGAGGGTCCCAGGACACAGGAGCTCCTTGGCTGCCCGCACCAGCCAGGGTCCTTTTACACACCAGGCTCTCGCCAGGACCACCATCTTTTTCCTCCCATCGACCTGTGTTTGGACTCGGTTCAGCTAATTTTTGAAGCACCCCAGGTCTAGGCGGACTGTAATTATGTAATTCGTCCTTGTTATCTTTTCTAATTGTTCTCGGAGCTGTTTCCTAAACTGATTGGAAACAATTGCAGGCAGGGAATGGAGTGGGAAGTAGGCAAAGACCTGGCAGCCGGCTAGGACCAGGCTGTCTGCCGGAGGCCCTGTCCGAGGGGGTGGGGCGCAGGGTGGGGACGGAGATGGTGACCCCTCACGGTTCCTTGCATCTGGAACATGGGGGGTGACGAGGAAGCCCTCCTGGAGGCGCTGGGAGCCTTGGTTTAATCATTCACAAATAACAACCCTCCCTCCCGCTCCTGGCCCCACAGGCGGCTGTTTTCCCTTTCTTGGCGGCCTCTGTGACGCTGGTAGACCTCCCTGGGGATTCTGCCCCTGGCCAACAGGGAGCAGCGCCCTTCCCTCCTGGCTCCGAATTGTTTATGCTTTCTTGACAGAAAAAAAATGCAACTCTTGAGCCATCCATCGCCGCCAGAAGGCCAGGGAGGGCAGGTGGAGGGAGAGGGTGGGACCTCCTGCCAATGTGGGCCTGAGCGGGAGGAAAGGGACCCCTGGTCGCAGCTCCTGGGGAGGGCAGCCGAGGTGCTACCTTCCTTGGGCCAGAAAGGGGACCCAAAGAAATGTTCCCTGTGAGACCCTGCTGTGGGGAATGTGGCCCCTGGCTGCACAGCGCTCTGGGCCCGTGGAGCCAGGCAGAGGACAGCACATGTGGGCACTTGGTCGCGGGCAGCCAGAGCCATCTCTTCCACGGCTCTTCCTTAAGGTGAGCCTCGGCTCCTTGTCTGTGACCATGACGTCCTCCGCTCCCCCACCCCTCTCCTCACCTGCCTGCGGAAACCTTGTGAGTAGACTCCCCATAAAAGTGCCAAGTTTCCAGAGTTTCTGTCCTGGCTCAGTGGTTAATGAATGCGACTAGGAACCATGAGGTTACGGGTTCGATCCCTGGCCTTTCTCAGTGGGTTAAGGGTCTGGCGTTGCCATGAGCTGTGGTGTAGGTCTCAGACGCGGCTTGAATCCCCTTTGCTGCTGTGGCTGTGGCGCAGGCCAGCAGCTGCAGCTCCGATTTGACCCGTAGCCTGGACCATAGGGCTCGGGTGCGGCCCTAAAGAGAAAAAAAAAAAAAAAAGTTCCAAGTTTCCTAGAAAGGCAGAGGAGCTGGGCGCGGAGGAGACGCACACCGCGCGGGGCGCTCGATGCTCGTCCCACTCGTCGTCAGCGCCGTCTGTGAACAGTCACAAAACCCCTCTGAGGGATGGGAGCCCGGAGCCCCATTGCCCTCTGGGGAAAAGAAGGGTTGAACGATTCCACAAACACGGATGAAGCACCCGTGTGTGACAGGTGCTAGGGAAGGCACTGGGCACAGGAGATGGAGGCAGACGGAGCCCATCCCGGGACCCTGACTCTCTAGGTTCCCGTGATGGAGAAGCCATGTGTCTCTGCCTCCAAGCTCCTTCCTTCCGACTGAAGCTGCCCCGTCGAGGCGGAGATGGGTCAAGTGGAAGTGGCGAGATTTGCTTGGAGGACCTCAGCCCAGGGTCCCTTCATGTGGAGTGCAGGTGGGGCCCCAGGAACCATCACTGGGGCGTGCAGGGGGACAGGCGCGCGGGTGTCCATTTTGCTGGGTACCTCTCTCTCCCTCTCCTTGTTTCCCTGCTGCTGGAGGAACGTATGAGGGGTACCTGTGGCCTGCTGGGGACCCAGAGTCCCGCCCTCCCTAGGTCCTCTACCCCGAGCACCCGGGCGCCCCCTGCCATGTTCAAGGTCCTGAACCCTCTTGGCCTCACCCTCCATTCCTGCCCCACCAGGCTGTCTGGCCAGTCCACCTGCTACCCCACCTCTCCCAGGGCTTAAGGTGGGGGGCAACGGGTGGGGAGAGGGCCCTGAGGTGTTCTGTGTCCCAGAAGCTCTTTCCTCTGACCTGGCAGAACCCCCGGCCCTGCAGCATCTCACCTGGTTGCCTCTTCTGGTGCTGCTTCACCAGCCCCTCCCCCAAGATTGCTGGAACCTCCCGCCACCTCTAAAGCTTAGAATTGCCTTGGTGGGGACATGTAGGGGTCCCTGACCCATTTCGTGACAGAGCCCGCTCCTGTGCCCCATTTCCTGTTCTGTCAGGGAGGTCGATCCCCAGAGGGTAGATATCAATAGATCCAGCCTGGGTGGCCCCAGAGGGGGACTCTGGGGCCCAGCATTTCTCAGCCGTTTCCTCATTATCACTTTTCTACACTAGGAGGAAAAGTAAAGTGAAATTTTTGGAGTGAGAAGGTAGCCAGGATATGAGAATTTGAGTTTCAGAGGGTCTCAGAGGCTATAATAACCAAGGGGGCTTTGTCCTCTTGGGGGCGCTATTGCCCCCTTGAGAACGCATGCTGTAGGCTTTCCAGAACCATTACCAAATGAGGTACCATTTCTCTGTAGAATCCTTTAACATATAAAAACAAGGGTCTTCGCGAATGAAAAATATGGTTTCAAGGACTGAGTCAGACACACAAATTTGGTACTAAATCTGCTGCTGGAGCAAATGGTTTCCCATGTCCGGACCTCACTTTTTCCATTTATAAAACTCAAAACCTGCTTCTGCTCCCTCAGCCAACCAGGAGGCCACACCCAGGGTCGGGCACACCTGACACTGGCCACACGTATGGGCCTCACAGTGGGGTTAGGGGTCAAGGCCCTGTTCTTCCCTTGGCCTCTGGCTCACAGCCCAGCCAGAGGAGAGGTGCCCCGCTCTCCCCCCCTTGGCTGGCAGCTCTCCCGGTTGTCACCGTGGGATGGTGCAAGGCTGGTGATGGGCTGGCACCGTTGGGTGGGGTTTGCAGGAGAGTCAGGGTTGGGGGAACTGTGCAGCCACTCTGTCATCTCCGCAGCCTCCCTTCTTTCTGCAGCCCCGTTTGAGCACGGATTTCCCTCTGGTGGGAAGGTCTTGTCGCCCCTTCCCCAGGGACCAAAATCCCACTGGACTACCTTCCTTCTGAGTGGGAGAGCCCCTGGCCTGCACTCTATGAAGTGTGTTCTCAGTTTTAGGGCCCCTGGGTAGGGTGAGCAGAAGGGCTGCAGAAGCCCCCGGCAGCCTCCAGACTGGAATGAGCTAAGCAAGTCACCAAGTTCACGTGCAGCCCAGGGTCCCACCTGGTCACGCGATGTGTAGCTTAGTGGGCGGCCCAAATGAGAAACAGGCTCCTGGAGTCTGGCCACGACTTCTCTTTCCTCCAACCGTCTCTCTCCTCCCTCTTTTTCTCTTCCCTTTCTTCTTCCTTGTGTCCTGGCTGGGTGTCCCCCTGCTGGCCTGCCTCTGATTGGGCTGAAAGGAGGGTACCCCTGACCAAGGCGGGGCTTGAGGTGGGGATGGGAGGAGGAGTGCGAAGAGGGGCCCATGAATAGAAATTAGCTCCACCCCCCAAGCCCAGGTCAGCCTGCCGTTTCTCTCCCCTTTCCCATCAAGGTCATAAAATCCACTTCTTACTTTTACCAATTCCCCCGTTAGTACCAGAAACACACAATTAGCTTTAAAAGTGTCTCCAAGCTGTGGCCAGTTAGAAATTTATGACCTTTTTTAAAAAAAAAAAAAAAAACTTTCCTTTATAGTGGCTAATTAGGTGTGTTTCTCCAATAGCAATTTTTAAAATGCTAATTGGTCTGCACTCTGGAAGGAGGAGAACTCTCCCCCTTTGTTATCTCGGCGCTGGGGAGGCCTAGGAGGGACCGGCCCAGCCTGAGTGGTCTGCAGCCTCCAAGGCCGGGCCCGGCTCCGGCGCCGGCCCTTTTATGGGTTTGGCAGCGAGGAGGGGCCCGGGGAGAAAGGTTTTCTGTGTTCCAGGCGGTTTCCTTGGAAAGGGGATGCAGCACAGAGCAGCTGGGCAGAGCAGGCCAGGGCCCTAGCGGTTCACCCACCTGGTGTGATGGGGCCCAGACACCCGACCTTAGGGTGGGCCTGAGAGATGCCTTCACCGTGGCTTCCAGAAAGGATGGAAGGGCGGGGAGGGTGCCTGGAGGGCCGACCCCCAGAAGGACTAGCACCCCAGCTGGGACACAGAACTAGCACAGAGCTCGAGGGCCTCTAAACCGCAAGTAGGCAGAGTATGCTGTTTAGGGGAGGTTGTTTACTCCAAGAACAATTCCAAATGGAACTTTCTAAAGGGGGCAGAGGCCGTGGTGTGTGGTATCCTCACAAGCCCCATGGCTCCTTGGCTAAAGGGCTTGTTGGGGAGATGGTCTGGGGCAGCGCAGCCCCACCGGTTGCCCTGGGTATTGCGCCGCCCAGCACAGGCTGGGGGTGGGTGGGGTGGGGCAGTGAGCAGGGCCTTCTTCCGGAGGGATGTCACGTTCTCCCTCGGCGCAGGCGCTGGTGGCTCTGGTCCTGCCGTCCATCCCCGTGCGTTGCTATGCAAATAACACAATTATGAGGACACAGTACAGGGATGAGCGGAAGGCATTCTGCAGCGGGGAGAGCGGGAGGGAGCACCGGTCACAAACAGAGGTTTTGTTACTGGATCATTCTGGGGAGGAGTGGAATTCTTTAAAACCCTGGGCTGCTGTAGAAGGGAGGAGTAATGAACAATTAAACCTATTACTCAGTTTTATTTATCAATGTGAGCTTGTATTAACCATCTCTCCCAGCTCACCTCTCTTTGGCTCCATTGCCCTCTCTAGGAAAGCCAGATGCTACTCTAGCCCTGAGTCTGCAACCAGGGCCCTGCTCTGCTCATGGACTCAGTTTACCCATCAGTCAAATGGGAGGGGAGGCTGCCCCGGCATTAAGGCTGCGGCTCAGGATAGGTTGATTGGGGTGGGCGGAGCAAGGTCTGAATCCTGGCTCTGCACTTCTCAGCTGGGGGAGCTTGGGAGCAGCACTTTCCTTCCTAAGCTTTGGTCTGTTGGGAACAAATCAAATGAAATAAAGCTCAAACTGTGCAAAGTGGAAATATAGACTTGATATAACTGTTACAAAAGTGGATTGAAATGACGGATCCAAAGTATCAAGCACGGTGCTGGAAACATGGAGCTCTCTGGAGGGCGGCTTTTACCTTAAGACTAATCTTTCTTGGGAATTCCCGTTGCTCATCAGGTTACAAACCTGACTAGTATCCACGAGGACGCAGGTTCAATCCCTGAGCTCATTGCCGTGAGCTTTGATATAGGTCGCAGATATGGCTCGGATCTGGCGTTGCTGCAGCTATGGCACAGACAGGCAGCTGCAGCTCCAATTCAACCCCTACCTGGGAACTTCCATATGCCACAGGTGCAGCCCTAAAAAGCAAAAGCAAAAAAAAACAAAAAAAGCTAATCTTTCTTGGGTAATTCCTCCTCCATGCTGCCAAGGGTGGCAAGGTTATTATGAACATTAAGAGAGAGAGTTAGTGTACGGCCAGGAGTTCCTGGAACAAGGCCGGAGTCTTGGAAAGTGCTCAGTGAATTCCACCCCCTTCCCTTCCCTCTGCATAACAGTGTCCAATAAATTGACAACTGGATGTTGGACTAAGCACATCACTAATTAGCTTGAGCTATAAAGGAGGCAGAAAGGGAACAAGAGCCAGGCCATTAAATAGAATCCATCTGTGGATGGATTTATGATGGACATTTAGGATGGGTCCTTATTAGAATGGCTGCTTGGAAGAGTGGAAACTTTATAGATTTTGGAGGCAGACAAACCTATGTTCGGGCTCAGCTGTATGAGATACCAGCTAATTGCATGTCCTCACTGTGATTCTTCCTGTGTGCTCCTGTATGAGAAGGGTTAAATGTCACTGCAGGTGTTGAATACCTGCTAGCACACAGTAGGCCCCTGATAGGTGTTAATTCTCTCCCCTTCCTTCTCTCTGAGGTGGGTGATCGGTTTGGTCTGGATAAGACACCCATTGTTCTACGTAAGCCAAAGTCTCTGGATCACAATTTGCACAGCCATGCATGGCAGTGGGTACTGGGGTCACTAGTTCATCCTTGCTCTCCAGCCCCTTAGAGGGGTCTCCAAATAGACTAAAGACTGAAAGCATTCAGAGACCGAGAAGTTGCCGCATAGTTGCCAAAGTGTTAGCATCTGTTGTAACCACAGGTGTACACTTGACAATGACTTCCCCGTGAAAAGCTCAGTGCCCTTTGAACACATTGCCCTATTGTGAGCAAGACTTTAGAGGCATTATTTGATAAGCTTCACAGAGGAGGAGGCTGGGGGATAGAGAAAGCTGATGGCCTGCCCAGGTCACAGGAAAGCAGCAGTGTGTTGAACCTCTGAGTCCCAGGCTCTGACTGTGGTACTTTTTGTAATAACTCAATTGGCGTCTTAAAAAAGAGATTCTGAGATTTTTCCTGGGGGATCTCTTTTGGGATACTAGGAACCAATGGCAATCCTGTAAATTAGTAATGGGGTAAAAAACAATAATAATTATGATGATGACGATTGCGAGCCCTACGTTCTAAGCTAACAGAGGAGTTGTGTTAGATAATTTGCTTTTCATATCACTTTATTTTTTTTACTTTCTAGGGCCACATGCACAGCATATGGAAGTTCCCAGGCTAGGGGTCGATTTGGAGCTCTACCTTCCAGCCTACGCCACAGCCACAACAATGCCATATCCTAGCTGCACCTGCGACCTGTACCACAGCTCAAGGCAGCACCAGATCCTTAACCCACTGCACGGGGCCAGGAATTGAACCTGCATCCTCATGGATACTAGTCGGGTTCATTACCACTGAGCCACCGGGGGAACTCCCCACGCCACTTTATTTTTGCAACATCATTACATATAAGGAGGATGTTTCCATTTTATAGAAGTTCTGGTCCAAACCTTTAGCTAAGACAAGGAAGAAGCAGCTAAGATTTAAGTTCAGGAACGTCAGCCCCAGGTCAAGGCTGCTCCCTCTCCCTGACATCTCCCTGACGTCCCACTACACAGGAGTGAGGAGGTGAACACACCAGGGAATGTCCTGAGAACACAGCAATTACGCGGAAGTGGAGTGGGAGCCAGCCTCAGTATTTCTGGGACCGGGGGAGGGAATTGAAGAGAATGTCTTTTAAAATTTGTATTAAATCTGAGAAAGGCCCGGCTGTGCTTTCACTTCCTAGGAAAATTTGGGGACTTACCTGTTTCAAAGCAAATGTTCTCTTATTCAGCCTTTAGAAGGAAGGAAACTCTGACACATGCTATGACATGGATGAACCCTGAGGACCTATGCCAAGTGAAATAAGCCCGTCACAAAAGGACAAATACTGGATGATTCCATTCCTGTGACAGCCGGCATAGTCAGCCCCTAGCAACAGGAGCTAGAATGGTGGTTTCCGGGTCCTGCAGCTTCAGGCTGGCTGGTGGGCAGGTGGGCAGCCCAAGCTTGAGATAGGAGAGCCTGGCAATGAGTTCCTGGGTAGACTGTGTGCAGGAGCCAAAAAAAGTCCTGGAAGGGGCAGTGGCCCTCCCACCCTCCCCTGGACCAGCAGCTCCTGGAATCTGCTGGCTCACAGTCTCACGGAGAAGATGAGCAAGCAAAGAGGTATTTCAAGGTCGCGCGAGAAACCTACCGCAGAGAAAACCTGCTCTCTGAGGAAACAGTTCACTGGATACATTAGGACTCAGATTTTACCACGGAGGCCCGAGATCAGCCTGGGCTTGACCCTGACTTTGGGCAGCTGTGCCAATGGCTGCTGGGGCTCCCCACACCCCAACCTGTTCGCGGATGCTAGAACCCTTGAGAGAGGATTGGCGGGCCCGGCCCAAGCACTGGTTGACATCGCATGGAGGGCGGAGGGGGACGCTGGCAGACCACAGCCCACCAGCCAAATCTGGACCACCCCCAGTTTTGTACCACCCACGAGCTGAGAATGGTTTTGACACGATTTCATGGTTTAAAAAAAATAAAAAGAATGATATTTCATGACACATGAGATTTCTAAAAAATTTGAATTGTAGTGTATATAAGGAAAGTTGTCTTGGAACACGGCCACCCTTGTTTGTTTACTCATTGTCTGTGGCCGCTTTCCCGCTGCAACAGCAAAACGGAGAAGTTGTGACAGATAACATGGCCTGCAAAGCTGAAAATATTTTTCAACCTGGCCTTTACCCAAAAGTTCGCTGACCCCGATCTAGTCTGATTTTTTTTTTCCAGCTGCGGGTCACAACCCAAAAGTCAGTCATGTATCAACTTAGTGAAACATGATCGGCATTAAATATATATAGAGAGAGAGAGAGACAAAAAAATATCAGAGTATACCACTTGTGGTAAGGCGATTTTTCTCTTTAAACTTTTTTTTTCTTTCCTTAAGCTTTTATTTCAGTAAAGTAGGCATGTGTACACTCAGCCATGGTGTGGGCAGCTATGTTTCTCTTATTTATTGGTCTTTGTTCAAAATGTAAGAAAGCGGCCAGTCTGGACGAACCTGGGAAATTTGCTTGTCCACTTGGATGTCAGGGGTAGAGTTTGGATGCATGGCCTCTGACCTATGTCTACTCGGAGTGTGGTTGTCTGTTCCCGGAGCCCAGGCTCAAGCCAGGTGGGTGCAGGTTTCTCTGAAACATCACCCTCCCTCAGCGCACCTTGGTCCAGGACGGCCTCGACGTGATGCTGGACCCACCCGGGGCCAGGAGGAGGGCTGTTTCCTTGATTCCGCCCAATTTTCTTCCACTTGAAGAGGGAGGTTTCCATTTTCCCAGAGGGCGGTCAGTGAGGAGCGTTTGCTCTCCGGCAGAGAGAGAACCACAAGCGAGGCCCCGGACGAGGACACGGAGCTCCCATCCTGACCCCTTCCATCGACAGCTGATGCAGAATGACAGAGGATGGCTCTTGTGCAAGGTGACAAGAGGCAAGACTCGGGAAGGCTTGGTGTTTACAAACAGATTGCCGAAGTGTCACAGGTAGAACTGAAAAACATCAATAGCAATCGATGGGAACAAATCACTGGCCCCAGCCATGAAAAAAGAGCAGAAATCAGACATGGAGGAGAAGCCAAGAAAAAAGGCACGGAGGACCGTCCCCGGTACTTCTCCCCTCCCCGTCCCCACCTTGCTCGTCCTCCTTTTTCCTTTCCCTCTGCTCCTCCACCTGCTCATCACTGCCAATTTCTCTTCATGCGATGGAGCGGAAAGCTTTGATTTGTTCAAGAGCGTGTGCCTTGGTCTTAGAGGCAGAATTGAACAGGGCCACCGGTTTCCCCTTCGTTTCTCCCAACTGCGCCCAGCATGTCTGTTGACTTTCAGACCGTGAGTCTATGAGCAAGTGCTGAGCCGAGCTTCATGTTCTCAAAGCTGTTTATCCTCGGGATCCCCCATGAAGGCCTTAAACAACCAGGTGACAAAAGCCATTACAATACAGTATGTTTTGTTGGAAGCAGACTCCTCCAGGCCCTAAGAGCTGAGCTGGGTTTCTTGGTTCCAAAACTTTGGGAAGTCCAAGGGGGCGTGTTCAGCAGGAGACTTTGACTCTCATATCATAGTAGAGAACAGATTTGCCATCTTGTAAGGAAGAGCAATCAGTGGGTAAGGATTCCAAGAATCTGAGCGTGACTATGACTTTGCTGTCCAGCAGACAGGGTAGATGTCTCAGATGAAGAACCTTGGGGCAGGATGAATGAATCTCGATAAACAGTGAAGGGAATCTTTCTTAGGTTCAGGTCACCTTAAGACTTGAGAAAGGGTGTGATGTGTCTTTTTTTTAGGGCACACCTGCGGCATATGGAAGTTCCAAGGTTAGGGGTTGAATCAGAGCTGCAGCTGCCATAGTCACAGCAACAAGGGATCCGAGCCATGTCTGCGACGTACACCACAGCTCACGGCAATGCCAAATCCTTAACCCACTGAGCAAAGCCAGGGATCGAACCCGCATCCTCTTGGATACTAGTTGGGCTCATTACCACTGAGCCACAATGGGAACTCCCAAGTGTGATGCTTCTTTAATAAAGTAAAATAAAATATAAACTAAAAGTGACAGCAGAGCAGGATGGCTTGGCAGGGTTATGGGGCTGCAGCGGAGTCCCGGAGGAGCCAGTCACCCAGAGGGCAGGGTTGGCTGGGAGCTTGGCTGTGGATGTCACTGAGACTCAGTGCCCCGAACTTCTCCTTCTAAAGCAGCTCAAAAAGTCTTAAGCACAAGAAACACCGGATTAGGGGAATTTGGTCCAAGTAAACCGGAATGACCCCGGAAGAGCACCTTTCAAGGATGGACTATGAGGAAGTTATAGAGAAAGCAGTGTCACCACAGAAGTGAAGAGGTAGGTAGGGGATCCAGCAAGAAAGAGAAGGGACCCAAGGACCAAGGAGCTGGCCAGCCTCTCTGGGGGTGAAACAGTAGCTGACAGGGTCCCAGCCAGAGCACCAGGCTTAGTGCTGATGGGGTCTCTCTCTCTCTCTCTCTCATTTATTCATTCATCCGTTACATCGGTGGTTTTATTATATGCCAAGCATTTTTCTGCACATTGGGAATTCAGATTTAAAAGATACAGAAATAAAATCTCTGCCCTCAAGGAATTTGTGAGCTGGAGCATTACCTCATTCCTTATCTACCAGACAAAGTCTATATCCTGAGATTTCTCATTTTGTCTCAAAACGGTTTCATCATTTAAATGGCCGAATATGTAGTTTGAGGGAACATCGTGGAACGCGGGTCTAGGGAGAGACAAAGGAGGCAGCCCTGATCCCAAGCTCAGGCCTGTGAGGAGAGGAGCAGACCCCGCTCTCTCGGGAGGAAGGTAGTGCCTGGGAGCCTTCGGATGAGGGGCCCCTTCTGCCATCTCCTCTCCGGCTGTCAGAGGCTCCCCCGCCGCCCTGGTGGGTGAGTGAGCTGTCAGGAAGATGGGTTGGTCTCGCGCAATGAGCTAGGCAATGACCTCTGAGGCCAGGAGGGAAGCAGGGGTCCCTGTAGGGTGGTCCTGAGCTTAGCCTAAGAGACAGTCTGTGGATTTCCAGCGCAGGCGACCTGGCAGTTGGCCCCATTTCTTTGCAGGGACGTAAACTTCTTCTTTGCCCTGGTATCATCAGCAGGTTTACACCCACTCTTCAATATCGGGCTCTGGACTGCGGTTGAATTTGTTCTGCTTTCGGAGACACTTTCCCCTTCCAGTGGCTTGTGGTGAAGCTCTCGTGCTGGTGTGGATAGCAGTGTGGGTGGGGGCGGGAGGGTTGTGACACCGGTCGTTAAAGAGGACTTTTAGACAGGTGTTGTCCAGCCAGCCAGCCAGCCGCCCAACCAGCCATCCGGTGGTTTACCGGGGAAGTGTCCGCTGACTTCCCACACTGTGCCCTCATCCAGGCCCTGAGGACAGAGTGAAGAACAGAGTCCTACTGGGCAGTTTCCCAAGCTCCAGACTTGCCATTTGTCTTTCCAGTGGCTTATCTTCTACAAAGGCCCAACTTTTGATTCTCAAACAGCCTTGTTCATCACAAGAAGGAAAAATGCAGCCATAGGGATAATGGCAGTTACTGTGCCCAGGCAGAACTTACCTGTTGGGAGTCAGAATCGTGTGAGATGATGGGAAAATCGCCTCTTAAGCACACATCTCAAGAGGGATCAAGAATGAGGACCATGGAAATGACCCAGCCTGACAGGCTGGGTGGGACCGGGAGAGCCTTGGACTTAATCGACAGTGACCCAGAGGGCACGAGGCTTCCCTGGCGGTTACTGGCCTCATCTGTAATGGGAAGGGGAGGGACGTGTGAATCCTAAAGCTCCCTTTCTTCCATGATGTCGAGTGAAGTCCATTGATCTGAGTCTTGCTCCCTTTGCTCTCTTCTTCCCCGTTGCCCCGTTTCTTGTCCTTTCTAGATCTGACCAGCTCACAAGTCAAGGCAGTCCTTCCTCCAGATGTTTTTCCTGAAGGACATTCCATTTCTGCCAACATCTAACCCCCTCTTGTCCAATAGAACTTTCGGTGATGATGGCAGCAGTCGTATGTTACTGGTCCTCACGGCAGCCACTAGACAGGATGGCTACTGAGCACTTGAAATGTGGTTATCGTGACCGAGGAACTGGGCCTTCAGTGTTACTTAATTTTAACTAAACACGCACATCTCTCAAGTGCCTCGCTGAACAGCATAGTTCCAGCCTCTTTTCCCAATACTCTTTGGCCATTATTGTGTTTATTTATTTCTTCTTTAGTCATTGATTGAGAGCTTGGTGTCTCTAGACAGACTTCCTTCCCTTGAGTTCCGCACGGCCACTCACTAGACAAGGGACCTTTCCAAGCTTCAGTTTCCTTACCTGTAAAATGAGGGTACTAATACTCCTGCCCGCCAGGATTATTGAGAGTATTAACCAAGATGACGACGGAAGAGCATTCGGCTCAGTGCCTGACTTTGGAACTGTTCGCTGAGAATGAGGAAGTGGGAGGGGAGGAGGGAGAGGAGGAGGCGGAAGAGGAAGAGGAGGGAGAGGAGGAGGAGAAGCAAGAGGAAGAGGAGAAGGAAGAGGAGCAGAGGAGGGGAAGGGAGAGGAGGAGAATAAAGAGGAAGAAGAGGGAGATGAGGAGGAGAAGGGAGAGGAAGAGGAGGGAGATGAGGATGAGGAGAAGGGAGAGGAGGAGAAGGAAGAGAGGAGGAGGAGGAGGGAGGGAATAAATTTCATTTTTTTCTCTTAAAGGGAAGTCTTGGGGTCTAAGACCATGTAACCCCTGGTTATTACTAATTAGCACGTGGAGGCAACACTGTCTCCAGGGCTCCTATAGGTGTCCTTGGTATTTGATTTCCATTCTCTTTGCCCAGCTACCAGCTCTCCTGTGCGGATACCCAGGTACCTCTGTGCTCTGCACCAGGGCAGATACAAGCCTCCTTCAGTGCCCGCCCTGATGTGAGCTGAGTGTTCTCTCCCTCTCTCCCCCTCTCCCCCCCCCTCTCACACACACACACACATACACACACACACACACACACACACACACACGAAGCAGGTGGACCTGGGATTTCATTCCTTCAGACACATCCGTGTCCCCTGCCCCCTGCTCCTCCTCCTCTGGGTGGTGGGGGGCAGGGCGGTGACCCCATTAATTCCGAGCAGGCCCTCATTGCCCTGCAGGTCCCCAGCTCCCTCCAGGCCTCCCCTCTGACCAACTCGACCTCCCAAGTGGCATCTCTCAATCCTGCCTCAGGAATCAGATGTCTAAATAGCAAATGAAAGATTAATGCCAGTGGCCAAGATTGGGGTGTGAATAATTTAAAGGGCAGAAAAAGAGCCAGCTCCGCTTACCAACAGGACTGCCTGGGCAGAGGTCAGGGAGAGGGTGAAGGCCAGCTCTGCGCCAAGGATAGGAGGGTGTGGGTTCTAGCGACTTGATCCGGGAGAGGATTTGCTGGTGGCGGTGACGAGAAGAATTTGTAATTACAATCAGAAAACGGGGTCTTTGGCGTTCCTCTCAATCCAGGGGCTGTGGGTTTCGTGAGGAGTGTGGCAGTTTTCCTTGTGGGTGCCATATTTCCATGGCAGTTGGAAGGCCGGGGACTGACCATTGCGTGAGCATCCCGTGCCCCTCACGAAAAGGCCCGCCTCGCACCAGGATCTCTGTCCTTGTGGTCACCTTGACCTGCTGGGCTCCAGGAACCCACACAGCTGGGGTATTTGGTGGGAGCCTCCCTGGGGGCCTGGGATTTGAGGTGAAGCAGAAAAGCAGCCTGATGTTTGTGCACCGAGCAGGTGCTTTGCAGACAGTATGGCTTTTGTCCAGGCAGGAAACCTCTATGTGGCTCCTTTCTTTCCCTTTCCCCACCACCTTGGTCACCTCCTGGCTCTCCCAGCCTCCCAGCAGGTTGACCGCAGTCTCTCCCCTGATGGTTTGGGGTTTGATAAGTATTTCCCCCTCTGAAAGTCTTTAGCCGTGCAGCAAGAAGGTTACATGATGGATTCCCCCATCACTTAATTGAAGCCATAAAAAATGAAAAGAGAGTCTCCAATAAACCAAATCATTACTCACTGGTGGATGGAGAGGGGATCCTAGAGCCCCGCCCTGGGAGGTGCAGCTGGGAAGCCCTCCAGCAGACTGTCTATTATGATTATTAATCGCAGCAGCAACAGGGTTCATCTGCACCGAGCTTCTTAATGAACTTGGACTCCTGTCCTTACAAGGTTGTGGCCATTAGAGGAAGCAGGGTCTTTAGGTTTCGAATCCCTGAAGGCTTCATTGACTAGGATGGATATCCAAGGGGGTGCCTTGTCCTGGTGCTCCCTCAAACTATGGGACACCTCCTCTAGGCCTGAAGAGTGGAAGGGACAAAGCAGAGTCTGCTGTGATTAGAAATATAAATGGCGGCTGGGTGCATATTATTTATTGTGTGTGCATAATATTTATGTATATGTGCACTGCAGCCGTTACGGACGAATGGCTGCATGCTGTTTATGGGGTAGTGACGGTGTCATTTGGTGGGTGGTCCATATGGGGTTGGGAGTGAGGCATGTTAATGGTAGTGGGTGTATGTACTTTAAAATAGCATCATCTCGGGGTTCCCGTCATGGCTCAGCGGAAACAGATCAGACTAGTATCCATGAGGATGCAGGTTCGACCCCTGGCCTTGCTTAGTGGATTAAGGATAGGTGTTACCATGAACTGTGGTGTAGGTCACAAGACACGGCTTGGATCTGGCGTTGCTGTGGCTGTGGTGTAGGCCGGCAGCTACAGCTCCTATTCGACCCCCTAACCTGGGAACCTCCATATGCCATGAGTGTGACCCTAAAAAAAGAAAAAATACAAAATAAATTAAAAAAAATAGCATTGTCTCTATGGGGATTCCATAACATTTAGGTTTCCAGGTGCACGACAAGAAGGAAGAGCCTAGAGTTTAGTGTCTAAACTAAGAGTTTTAAAGTTAAAGGGCATTATTATTGTTATTATTATTATTATTATACTTTTGGGGGGTCTTTTGGGGGGGCCTCACCTGTGGCACATGGAGGTTCCCAGGCTAGGGGTCGAATCGGAGCTGTAGCCGTTGGCCTACGCCACAGCGACAGCAGCACAGGATCCGAGCCACATCTGCAACCTACACCACAACTCACGGCAACATGGGATCCCCAACCCACTGAGTGAGGCCAGGGAGCAGCTGGGTTCGTTACTGCTGAGCCACAATGGGAACGTCCTAAAGGGGACATTATTGCTGTTTTGCCTTGCCCGCTCACATCAACCAGGATTGTTCCAGACCACCAGAAGGGTGTGCTAACTCCACCTGCAAGCCACCATTGGCTTGCTTAGATGTGTCTTCCATTGTGTTTGAGTTTATGTGGAGAAGGAGTTTACGCTGAGGGGGAGCGTGTCCGAGTTAGGGTCTGGGCAGAGGGTTGCCTCCTAGTGGCATAGTAATTGCTGGGACCTGCCCAGATTGCTGGTGGGAAGAGCAGCCCCATGGACGCTCCCCAGACTCCCTGCTCCCGTTTCATAGATGTCCTGGCAACGTGCCCAGGTCTTGACACCTGGGGGACTTGGGCATCCACACCAGGAGCCCTGATTCACTGCGGACGAAAGCAGGGCACCTGAGCCCGTGGGCTGCAGCCTCGCTGCTCTGGGAGAAAGCGAAGTAGCCGCTGCCTGGGGAATCTCGAGTCGCTACTTGAGGGTTTACTGTGTGCGCCCAGGGTCACCGCGCAGTGCTCCGGTTTGTTCTTGACTCTGCTGGGGCCTCTGTTTACCTCTGTGTGAAACTCAGGGAAGAACGGCGTCTGCTGACAAGGGTACTGATGTTGGAGACAGGGCTTAAGGGGAGCTGCATCATTAACACCTTTTCTTGTTCGCTCCCTCCTTCTTTCCCTGAGATTCTGGTGACTTTGCCTGTCAGACCCCAGCCCTTTGTTGCCTGGAGTTCCTGCCCGGCACCCCGAGGTGTGGGGGTGGGGACGGGAAGGTCAGGCGCAGCCAGATACCCGTGTTTTCCGAGCAGAAATCCCTGGTTTTCTCTCTGGCTCACTGTGACCGACAGCAGGCCGTGCGTTCTCAAGAATAACACGTAAAAGGAGCCTGTCCAGGCAGCTTTCTCCAGGGGCCCGCTCTCCCACCTTCTCCCTGAAAACCAAGAACTCCCCAGGCTGCAAGCAACTAGATGTAAACAGAAATGAATCCTTCTGCAAAACCTCAACATGTCACCTGATCCTTATCAGGGCCTCATAATCGCCTCCAAGGAAGATCTTATTATATTAAAAAGCAATTGCCCTCCAAGCCGGTAACACTAATAGATTTTCTGGGATATGTATACCGGATTTGGCTTCCAGCTTATGAGATGCCGTTCCCTTCCTCGGGCCTCTGTCTCAGCCCCTTCATGTTTGCATAAGCCTCTCGCAGTTTCAGTTTCCTTTCGGGACCTCTGTCTGCAAGATGATAAGCTCCGTGCGGGCATCTGTCTCTTTGAATGCTGCATCACCAGCGTAAGAAGAGTGCCTGGCAGGCCACAGCAAGCGCGCGGTTTCACCCATCCGTCCAACTCATTCATTCATTCAATAAATGGAGCCAAGGTCTAGAAGGGGAGATAAGACAAAAAACCAATAGTAGATAAAATAATGGCAAGTTAGTTTACAATAAGGGCTTTGACAGACACAAATACGGTGTTGAAATAGAAGGTAATTGGGCTTGGAGGGTCCACTCTGAGAACTGTAGGACAGCAAGGGGCCAGCCCTGAGCAGAGCGGAAGGAGGAGGTTTGGAAGCAGAGGGAGCCCTTGTACTGGGATTTTTAGGTGGGAGAGCTCGGCACCTTTGAGGGCCCGGGAGAAGCCCCCTGAGGACAGGACTTTGTAAAAGGGAGTGTTTATTGTTTGGGGAGGTAGGGAGGGGCTAGGCCGGTTCAGAAATGTTTGGGGGTGGTCCAGACACTCTGGAATGTGGTTGGTGGGTGGAATTTGGAATTCCTCATACTCTAAGCATGTGGATCCATATGACCCAGAGACAGGACCCCTGGAAAGGCTGGGGTGTGGACGTGAGAGGTGGAGGTGGCGAGGGGTGTACTGTGAACAAGGGGTACTGGGCAGTGGGCTGCGTACCAGAACTGCCAGTTCTCCCTCTCGGCTCACCCTTCGATGAAGAACACCTGTTCCTCTGTGTTTATAAAGACCATGTAACTATAGAGAGTGCATCTTGACTCCTGCAGCTCCCGCCTAGGCTGGAACAGAGCTAGACATCAGGGCCTCACTAAAGCCTTGTGATGAGTGGACCAGACCCAGATTTCAAAAAGCAACCATGAAACTAACAATGGCAATCACGGCCCATTCTTACCTTCTGGGCCCTTTGGTGTCAGTAAATTGAAAGCAGTTTCAATTTCAGATAGATTTGGTGGCAAGAGCCAAGTCCCTAAAATGTCCTTCACAGGTTACGGTCTTGTCAATTGTGCATTAGAACTAGCTGTTGATGAGGGATTTCAGGGCTGAGGCCCAAGGAGGGCGGAGAGGTGCCAGCACCTAATCCAACTGGTGGGTGTTGCTTATCAGAGGCCAGGCAAATAGAAGCCATGCAGAGAGAGCATCGCCCGCTCCGGGAGTCCAGGGGGCTTCGTCTTCAGTGAGGGGAGAGATGGGAGACTTGTTGGACTCATTAATCAGAAGTTAAACGCCCCCCTTTCTCTGCCAGATCGGAATACACTCAAGTGAAAACATATGAGCACCAGCTCGTTCCTTTCGTTCTCTCTGTTTCTAAACATTTCCTTGCGTTAAAACCCCCTGAGTTCCTTTAATCCGTGACAGCCAGATCATATCCCAGGCAAACATAATTGGGATGACGGCCAAGGCACCAGAACTTTTTCTGGAAGATGCTTCTGAGGACTGGGGCTTGCCTCCTGGGCTGTTATTTCCCCGGGGCTCTCAGCGGAGTCCCTGCCCAGGAGGAATGCCAGCCTACGGGGAGGGGCTGGACAGATGGATGGACGGACGGTCAGAAGGGGCAAGACCTGGAGCCCAGAGAGGTCCTTGGCATCTTCCACACCTCCTGAGGGACACGGGTGGGTCCTGGGGGAGGGCGGCCAGAAAGGCCAAGGCTTTATTATCAGAAGGCAGCGCTTTGACCCCTCCTGCCTCTCTGAAACCAGTCTCTCTGGCCTCCATCTCATAAACTTACAAAGAATAAAATGCATCCCTGCCAGAGCCCTCCTCTGCCGATGGGAGGGGAGGCAGGAATCCACCGATTCTCCCAGTGAGCGGGGAGGGCTAGGCGGGGGTCTGTTCCCAGCTGCACGTGTAATAGGCGAGGGGACCTGAAGCTACCTGCTCAGCATCTCTGTGTGTCCCCTCCTCCTAGAGCCAGGGAAAGTGTCTCCGCTCCCTTCTGCCTTCTGAAGAGGCCAGGTGGGGGACCCCCTCACTGCTCAGTAGCTGCTTGCCGAGCCCTGAAGGAAGCACTGATGCTGTGCCGTACCGCGGTTCCGGCTCGCTCGGGAGGACTCAGCCCAGTTCAAGGAGGAGATGTGAGCCCTACAGGGAAAGCAGGGGCGCGGCCCCCTTTTCCCTACCTGTTTGCCCATCCCTGTGCCCTCTCCCCCATCCACCCTATCGGGGTGATCCAAACCAAAATTTGCCCTTATTGCTTTTATGGTTTTCATTTTTTCAGGTTTTCTTGACGTGGCATTGATGTACAGTGTTGCGATCACTTCTGCTGCACCTGTACATATCCACACATCCTTTCTTGTTCAGATTCTTTCCCCATGTAGGTCCTTGCAGAATACTGAGTAGAGTTCCCTTTGTTGTGGGGCCATCCATTCCATACGCCACAGCGTGCATACGGCAGTCCTGAACCCTCCTAGGCCAGCCTGGTGAGCTCATACAACTCCCCCTTCCCAGATTTACAGCCTTAGCTTCTCTCAACCCGATAGACTCAGTTTCGGGAAGAAGGAGCAGGAGAGGCGAGACTCCAGGCATTGAGCTGCCAAGGGCAGAAATCCTAATGCTGGGCCGAGATCCTGAAGGCCCCCTGCTGGGCCAGGCGTCGTTAACCCTTTCGGTGACAGATCTTAGGGAGTTCTTGGGCAGTGTCCTCGCAGAAGGGCCTGGGCTGCTGGGTCAACGAGGCAGTGGCCACTTACCAACCATTGTGGCGTTATGTCACTGTTTTAACTTCTATCCTTCCTGGTGCCTACCAGACACATGGCAGGACTAGAAGCAAGTCCTATTTTCTCTGAACTGTGGGATGCAGAACCTGTGGCCACAGGAGGTCAACTCTACCGTCCCGTTGTATATAAGGGACTCGAGCATCCAGGGATTTTGGTACCCACAGGGTCCTGGAACCAATGCCCCTGCAGATCCCAAGAGATAACTGCACGATCGCGTGAAATGATCCGGTTGTAGAATCCCGCCTTGGAAAAGACCCGAGAGAGCCATTCATCCTCTGGTGTAGGGTGAGGAGCTAGTGCAGTATGTGGATTCACCGCATTTCTCCCCCCTCCGTGAACCACCCAGGTGCTGGGGGCTTATCCAGAGAGGGGCAGACGTCAAGAGATGCCAGGTAGTAATGCCACTGAGGAAATGGGACTCAGAGACCCACTGAAACAATTGCAGTGTGTGAGCAGGGGCCCTCATGCTCAAAACAGACCAAAACATCCCTGGGCTTTGGTCGAGGGGAGGGTGCTGGGGGCTGGAGCCGCCAGAGGAGGCTGCACGGTATGAGATTTGTCCTGCTCTCCCAGTGTGGGCCACCATGCCGTCTGCCCTGGACCTGGGAGAGTAGCTACAGCCAGGCCGGTGGCCGGAGGGATGGAGATGCAGGGCTGAGGCCCCGCCCCCTCCACCAGCCGCCATTCCTGGCTTCCCAGCACAGCTGCCAGCGAACCCCTTCTTTCTGTTGTTTGGCTCCAGATGTCCAACGCAAGGACATCATGTCAGCATGTTCCTCTGCTGACTGTAAAAGAACAGCTGCATCTTCTAGAAGGCCCTTCCAAGTCCATGGCTTGTTAGGATGATTATAGTATTTTACTTGTAAGTTGTTTATGCCTCTTGGGCCCCTTTTTGAGATTCCATTCTCAAACACAGTGGGATGATATTTTGAGACACAGACTGTGAGAGCAGAATGGACAGTAGGGACCGTGTGATCCTCTATACCCGCTACGGAGATTAGGGGGTTGGGCGATGGGTGGGGAGAGAGGGAGACAGAAAGGTCACATGATTTCCCTGAGGGCAGAGATGTGACTGGCCCTTCCCCTCTCCCATCACGTACTTTTTTGTGCAAAGTTTAACAAAATGAATTTAAAATGAAAATTTTTAGGAGTTCTCTTGGGGCACAGTGGATTGAGGATCCAGTTTTGTCCCCACGGTGGCTTAGGTTGCTGCTGTGCTGCAGGTTCGATCCTTGGCTCTGGAACTTCCACATGCCATGGGCATGGCCTCCCAAAAATGAAAAAAAAATTTTTTCTTGTCTTTTCTCCTTTTATGTAGAGCCGCACCCACGGCATATGGAGTTTCCTAGGCTAGGGGTCTAACAGGAACTGTAGCCACCGGCCTTCGCCACAGCCACAGCAACGCGGGATCCGAGCCGCGTCTGTGACCTACACCACAGCTCACGGCAACGCCGGGTCCTTAATCCACTGAGCAAGGCCAGGGATCGAACCCACAACCTCATGATTCCTAGTCAGATTTGTTAACCACTGAGCCACGACGGGAACTCCCCAAAAATGAAAAATTTTAGTTGTATTTGGAAAATACAGAAATGAATAAGAAAGATAAAAAGGAAATGCATACCCAGAATGCCCACATCCCACAACTATTACTAATATTTCCTTGAAAATTTTTATGTTAATTATTTTCCATAGTTGCAGTTACATACATGTAATAATATAGATATGTGTATATATTTAATAGGAATGTAAGACCTGAACAGTACATGTGCCTGTTTGTGCATGTGTGTGTGTGTGTGTGTGTGTGTGTGTGTGTGTGTGTGTGTATTTTCACTGAACAGGCTGGAAGGAAAATCTACATAGGTATGAAACCTTGTAACTCAATTTCCCCACTTATAAACTCTTCATAAACATAATTTTAAACATGTGCTTAATATTCTATCATGCGCTGTATCATAATTTACTTAGCCACACCCTTACTGTTTTATATTTAATTTACTTCTCGTTTTCAAATGATAAATAGTGCTAATATGAAAATGATTGTGTATTAGGTTTTGCTTTCCTTCTTTTTTTAAAATCTCTGTATTTCAGACTATTTCCTTTGGCTAGATTCCCAGAAGTGGTGTTTCTAGGTCAGAGGGTATAAACACGTTCAAGTTTGGCTATCTATTATGAAATTATTTCCTCAAAGTATTGTTCCAATTTATGTTCCCAGTAGAAAACTATGAAATTTTATTAAATCTTTGCTAATGTGGTAGACGGTCCTCATTTCCGATGTGAAAAATCTCAGTGTTCTAAGTTCAAGTGTGGCTGTGAGGCAGCCAGGGATCGTGATATGAATAAACTGCTTCATGGAACAATTTTGAAAATTCAACCAAGCCCTGGATCCATTCTAGAAAGCAAGGAATTGGCCCCCATTTAGCTCCGTTGGCGGGGACCAGCCCCACAACCCAACCCCAGACCAGAGAGATGTATTGACATAGCCTCAGAAATTTTTTTAAAAGCTTTTTTTTTTCGTCTTCTTAGGGCCGCACATGCGGCATATGCAAGTTCCCAGGTTAGGTGTTGAATCAGAGCTGCAGCTTCCTGACTACACCACAGCCACAGCAGCGCAGGATCTGAGCCATGTCTGCAGCCTACACCACAGCTCACGGCAAGGCCAGAT